>CM037861.1:29217673-29817673 GCA_021292105.1 Anadara kagoshimensis
GTAAAATAAAATAAATAGTGCCTTTGATTGAGGAATATATAAAGGATTGTCTCCCCTTGAGAACTTTATCTCCCTCGATTATCAATCGGCTTGAGAGATAATGTTCCCTCAGGGAGACAATCCTCCATATTTACCTCGACCAGGGGCACTATTGAACACCGCTTTATATTAGCACAAACTTGTTTTAGTGATTTTACTTGACAGAAGGAGTTAGCATATTAATTTAGTGCTCCAATATTTTGTGTGCTTTATGAGTCATGTATACTCAATTTTAGCGCAGTTTTATTTTAGAGGAAATTTCAGATCACCAAACATGCTAAAATAAAACTGCCACTAAAATATCATGGTTTAAAGTATTAATATAATATGCCCTGATCCAGTTGTCAGATTGGCACACAAGCAATAAAGTTTAATGATACTTACAAATAAAAGTAAACAAGTATTTTCTCTTAAAGCACCAAGACACCCTGAGAATCCGATGACAAACATGAGTCCCCCGATGAGGATAAACAATAGAGCTGGATCTAGCGTTACATTGGTTAGTTTGCTGATATTATTAAACATGTCCTTCTCCGTCCACGCCCATAGTCCTATAGCGCATATACCAGCACCAATTAACTACAAATATATAGGTACATGTACAAATTATGACAATATAGATGAGTTGAGTTTAGTAATGATGTTTAACATTCCAGTCACAAATTTTTCACTTATATGGAGACATCGCCAGCTATAAGCAAAGGTGCAGAAATTATGCCTGTGTGTTGCGATGATGGAATTATACAGCAGGGTTCCTTATCGTGTGCAGATACAGTAAAACATGTTTATTACAAAGCCCTGGGGACTAGCCCTAGACTTTATTTTATACATGTACTTCGTTATAAAGCGACTTCATTATAAGGTTATCAATAGACTTAAATAAAGGAGCGATGGGACGCAATAATTGACGGATCGCCGGCTATGCCAATGTTCCGAAAAAGGCATGGCATGCTTGAATTACACACAAAAGAATAAAAACTCTGCCTAAATAGTGCAATTTAGTGACGTCACTGACACTAGTACGTCATTAGTTGCTGTGATGCTGCTTTAGTACCAAGATGGTGGCCAGTGTCGGAACATAAAAGGCATGGCTGGCGGTATGTCAATTGACTTGGTAATGATGTATTCCTTGTAAACATATTCATGCTTTCTTGTATCAATATCTGTGACCTTGACCTTTGAACCCATGACCTTTTTCTATACATCAAAATGATTGTTGTATTAATACCTACAACATTCTGATATACATGCCTATACAAAAAGTTTATAGTTTTCAAGATAATTAACTATTTTGGTATTGTTTCGCATCTGTGACCTTGACCTTTGAACCAATGACCTTTTTCTATACATCAAAACGATTGTTGTATCAATACCTACAACAATCTTATATACATGCCTATACAAACAGTTTATAGTTTTCGAGATAATTAACTATTTTGGTAATGTTTTGCATCTGTGACCTTGACCTTTGAACCAATGACCTTTTTCTATACATCAAAATGATCATTGTATCAATACCTACAACATTCTAATATACATGCCTATACAAAAAGTTTATAGTTTTTGAGATAATAATTATAATCAGAGGTAAAAAAAATTAGGTCACGACCTTCACAATTGACCTTGACCTCATTTTGAAGATACTAGCAAGAAGATGTCAAAACTGAAAACCCCATGTCATTATCTGGTCAAATAGTCAAGTTAAATAATAATTTGAAGCTATTTTACGATTTTTTCAAAATTAAACGCAAAAACGCGTAACCCATTTTTCGACTGAATTTCACGAAATGAACAAACTACAGGCTTAAGACCCTAGAGAAGCCAAATATCACATCAGATTTTTTCTCTCATCATCGGTTTCAGAGAAGAAGATTTTTCAAGATTTTTGCACCCCTAGGTCAAGTCTTGTTGAAATCTGCCGAGTACTTTCAGAGGAGAAGTCGAAAATGTGTGTTAACGACGCACACACACACGCACACATGCACGCACGCACGCACATACACACGCTGCACCATACCATAAGCTCACATGACCTTTGGTCAGGTGAGCTAACAAATCATACGATTTGTCATTTACCATTGTATCAGGTGGAGTCATGATGTATCGTGATTTAGCAGAAAATTCAAAGTTTTTTTTAGATTTTTCTAGCGCACTAAGTCCAACCTGCCTTAAAGGCCACCTCTATATAAGAGCCACTTGCTTATAAAGGCAAGTAGAATTGTATCCCAATTGTTCTTTATTCATATTATTTGAACCTATATATAAAGGCCACCTGCCCATTGAAATCAATTTTACTGGTTTCCTTGGCTGGCCTTTGTAGACAGGTTTGACTGTAGTTTAATACCCTGTAGTAAAAAAGCATAATAGGTCACTTGAGTGTAGGCTGTTATTGATAGATCAATATATCATTGATATATCATCGATAAAAGCTATAAATATGATATATCAATACATATTTTGAGTATCGATACCAACAAAAATGGCCGCCAGTTCATGGCCAAGGTTGGAGTATTCAATGACACATAGATGAAACTGGTTGTAAATGTATTTTAATAACAACCCATCATTTTAAGGTATCTGAAAACCAACTGACATACAAAACAGAGTGCATATATAATATTAGAAACATTTAAGACAACACAAGACATGTCAAATATTGGTGAAAAATAATTTGTCTATAAAAGATTTAACAAAAAACAATCTATTTTAATCACAATTCAGATATTTCCATATATTGATTTATTGATATATTTTTCAGTTGATACATAGATATTCAAATTCTTATCAATGACAGCTCTACTTGAGTCCAAACAGGCTGTTGTGGTAACAATAACCATGAGTGTTTATGACAATCTTTTTACTAAAAATAAAATGATGTTTTAGCTACTATTAACTCAATATAATGTATGTACTATAGATATTCCTTTCATATTGCCATTCATGCATAAACACATCATTTTTACTCCTATATAAGTAACACTGTTATAAATATCAAAAGTTATTATCCAGTAAGCAATGAAAACCAATTAAAACTAGAACTGTCTCTTGAGAGCCAAATTCCTAACCTAAGAAATTCCATTGTGCAATAGTCCATATTGTCACCCTAACCAAAAAAATCCATTGTCACCCGAGGGTTTAGTTTACTGCCTAAGTTCAAGAAAAAATGGTGATTTGGAGCCAAAGAGTCAGAAATAGTTCCCTCAGAATACATGGAGAATAGAAAAATGTAATTCTGGTCTATACAGAACAACAAAGTTGAGGGTCGAAATACAGGCCAAAATTTAATTACAGTAATTTAACATACCGGTAATACTAAAAATTACACAGTAAAACACGTTTATAACGAAGCCCTCGGGACTCTATTTTGAACTTCGTTGTAAAGCCATTTCGTAATATTGTTATATAATAGACTTATATCGAGGAGGATTGACTTCCTACTATCTATGTATTTGTTGTAAGCGTGTTTGTTATATTCGTGTTATACAGTAACTGTAACTTGTCTTAGTGTTGGTATCCAAATCTTATCTTCCATTTTATGATGTTCATATTTTGATAAAGATGGCTTTATTTAAACAAACAATTGATTTATAGAGTAGGCACTATAAATATGATAAAGCATACTACAATATGACACAGAACGTCATTAAAATATAAAATCTATTTCAACATATATATATATATATATATATATATATATATATATATATATATATATATACATTGGTTCAATGATCACATCTATGAAATTTAAATTATTGATCAGAAGAAAAGCCATGACTTAACCGCAATCAACAATCTCATAGCAACCATTATGGCATATATGACTTCATATAGGCAAACAACATTGACCTGTCAGTTTGACCTGAAATTTAAATATCTATTATGGACCATTACCTTTATGAATAGGGAACACAGGTGTTTATTTTATCTACATTGTCAAAGACATATGCACTATTTATGTCTTAATTGTGAATCCTAACACAATACATATGTATTGGGTGGATCTCCATATATATATATGAAGAATTTCTAATGAAAGGTCAAGCAGACAGGTCAACGTGGTTTAACTATACCTATGTTATTTCATTTACCTGTTTCAAACAAGAATAAATATCAAAGGTGTTCTTAGTTTATCAGAGATCACTTTGTCCTTTTAAATAGTAATTTTGTTTTGTCAGGAAAATGCTGTTACAAAGAATCTTTTCATTTAGGGAATGGAGCAAAGTAGAGTAATAGTGTTTTATGTCCCAGTCAAGATTCTTCACTTCTTTCGAGGCAGTCACTTCAAACTAGAGTACCCAGAGAAAATCGCCTACCTTTGGCAAGCAAAATGACAAACTTTCTAATACTTGGATCATTCTGATTTGTTCCAATTGGAATAAAACCACAAGAAAAGTTGAGTAATAGTGTTTTACCCCCCCCCAACCTAACCCAGGAATATTTCACTAACCACTTATATTTGAGGCAGTTAGTTCTATATATTTAGCATCGTGGAGAAAACTAGAGTACCTAGATAAAACGCCCAAATTTTTTAAAAGTGCTGTACCTAGATGTTTTCAGCTTATTAGGTGGCTCTACTTGAAAATACAATATCATATTTTATTATATAGCAATATATGCCTCACATAGAAATTAAACGATAAATCCTGAGGTGTTAGCGTGCAATATGTACTGATATTTGCACGCTAACTTTGTTCCAGTCCGAGGTTTCCCGAATCAATTTTTTCATATTGCACGCTTTGTCACATGACGCTGTTGTTTATGACGTCATACGATTGTTGTCGACATCATCGCTGTGTTGTTGTCATATTGCACTAGTTCTTATATCCATTTACAAGAACTAGTGTAATATTTATGTAATGTACGATAACATGGAATTTAGATGAAATACTTGATGGAAGTAAACGGAATTTATTTTGCTATATAATAAAAGGGTTATTGAACTGATATTGTGAAACATGTCCCTCGTTGACTCAAAATTTGCACTCGCAAGCTCGTGCAAATGTTGAGTCAACTCTGGACAATATCTCACAATATCAGTTCAATAACCCTATACTATTATATGGCCAATGATTTTGTCCTTTTCTGATTGCCTGAGAAGACGTTTGGTGAGCCTGATAAATTGATATGTTCACAGTGCAATAGCACATGCGACGTTTATAATATATGACGTAACTATGGGTAATGTCCACTGGCCTCTGTAAATACAGTAGAACTTCGATAACTCGAAGTGCACGGGATTTTGATAATGACTTCGAGTTATCGGGGTGTTCGAGTTTTCGAAGTTGAAGAATGACGTCACAATGTAACTTTCATTTCTTTGAGAGAAATGTTGGATGGTGTAAAACTGTTTACTGATACACTGGTGTAATATGTACCGGTATTGCATAAAATAATAAATGATTTAAAATCAAATTATTAATTATGTTTTATAAGGACTGATGGCGACAACAAACACATACATGAAATACACAAAATGTGTATTACCAATACATGACCGTAATGCATTCAAAGAACTGAATCAGATAAACATATCCATGTACATTGTATGGTATAATAAACAAAACAAGGCGCACATTTTATAGAAATTATAAAACTAGTGTGCCTACCACGTGTTAGTCATTAAAACCCAGCTTAAATCGCCTTAACATTTATTGTTGTCGCCAGCGGCACAAAACTCGGCTTCTACTGAGAGGGTACACGGTTACACTTCATCGCCCATTACGGCACAGAGTACTAATCCTTTAATTGATACTCATTAATACAGTAGCAAAACCTTTGATCTGTACCACTTCTCCAATCATTAATCGGATTATACGGAAGTATTATAGCTAATTGTCGATTAATTACCGTGTTCTCACTGAAACGATCTATTGGTCACCCATTTTTAAAAATATTTCGAGTTTTAGAAGGTTGTTTTTCCTATAATTTTTAATTTTGCACCTTAAAATTACTTCGAGTTATCGGGGGTATTCGAGTTACAGGAGTTTGAGTTATCGAAGTTGTATTTATATAGTTTATACAGAAAATCGTTCGGGACAAAATTATCACTTCGAGTTATCCGTGGTATTCGAGATATCGAAGTTCGAGTTATCGAAGTTCTACTGTATAACATTTTTGAAGTTGATAAATCCTTATGTTTACCTCATCAAAAGTTAATAATTGTATAAATGTATATACATATACCAGCAATGAATAGCTTGCGAGTGCTAAGCCTAATATGGCCTCTTGGCCTAATATGGGGTTTTCAAAGTTAATGTGTTGCACATGAGTGATTCTGTGTATATAGGTTGGGTGTCCAACATGTGGACCAGGAGTGATTGTCATGTGATCACTATAGTTAAAATCTGGTACAATTTTACTGCATTGCAGATTCACGGGTGCTTAAACGGGCATTAGTATTCACGGAAAAACATGCGTCATTTTGGTGTATATGAAAAGTCATGCATGATTATACAGCATTCAAAGTTAGCCACTCCTTGTAGCAGCTTGCATACTCTTTTATAACCCCACCCACCCACCCACCCACAATGTAGTTGACTTGTATTATATGGTACTTTTTCAATTGTAGATTTTTGAAAGTTGTTATATATCTACATTTAGGCAGTCTGATTTAATTGACATATCGCCGGCCACGCCCACAATGTTCCGTAAAATAGCCAGATGCTTGATTTAAACGCAAAAAGAATGAAAACTCGACCTGAATAGTGCCATTTAATGACGTCACTGACACTATTATGTCATTAGTTGCCGTGACGCTGCTTTGGTACCGTGATGGTGGCCAGTATCGGAACATTGTGGGCGTGGTCGGTGATACGTTAATTACATTATGTGCCACCGTGAGTTTGCTGTAAGGATGAAAATCAATTGAATTAATATGTATAATAATGTATAATAAAGCTGCTACACGTGTAGGCACTTGTACTTTACTTTTATGTGTTGAGTTTTATTTTATAAATATTTTTTATTAGTTTGAGCTTGGTGAATTAAAATATAAATGTTTTTATTTTGTGCTCGGGTAAGCTGAACAGAATGTTTATGCAGTAAATATATATACTGCAGTATATATATATATTTGAAAGTTAATTAAAGTTCCTTGCACATTGTAAAATATATCAGAAATTTAATTACGTATACAGATTTAATTGTAAGGTTTTCATTTGAAGGATGAAAATGTTACAATTAAATCAGTATACTTTTCTGGGGATTACTTTAATGTATGTATGTATAACATCAAAGTGAGTCTATACGGCTAATTTAATCATGTTCAGTACACTGATTGTAAATCATAAACTGAAGAAACTTAATGAGCCTGTAGGTCAAAGGTCAAGATCATTGATACATTAATCTATAAATAGATATAGCTTTCTGCAGAATAGCTTAAACTGCTTTGATGTAATGTTGTCAAACTTTATATATATGCTTATAGTACTGCTACATCATTCATGAAAATGTAGCTCAGTTGGTAAAGCATTGGACTCAATATCCAAAGGTCGCAGGTTTGAATCCTGACAAGGACATGTTGTGACCTTAAGCAAGTTGCTTAATTTTGCATTGCTGGTGTGAGGATTATGGAATGGTGAGGGCAGCAACCTCTGCAACTGCTGTCTGGGTGAGCTACCCAAGTCAGTGAATATGTCCTAGTACAAGGCAGACATGTACATAATACACACTGCCGGCCATGGTTAGCCTAGTGTAATCTGGCTGACATTGCACTGCAGTGCAAAGATTAAAATATGTCCATACAAGCGTAAGGCTTACTAAAAGTGTCTATAATGACTATAATAGTAAAGTAAATGAAAAAGTGGAGTATTGTAATGGTAATCATGGTGATTGATATCCGTAACAAAATTCTTTCACTAATATCAAGACTCAGAAAAAACTATCAACCTTTGGCTAGAGAACTGCGCACTCTAGAGACTCAGCTACTAAAGTGTAAGATTTATAAATTGAAATTTTAAACTTCTGCATCAGGTCTGACAAAGACTGGCAACTAGGAAATGATTGCTATTACGCTAAGCACTGAGCATTCAGAAATGAAAGTCATTGCAAGTGATGCTGGGTTTTCAGAAGAGACCATAAAATATTATGTCTGTGGCATGGGATGCATGTCATGCTAAAGAGCTCATCCTGCACATTAATCTGTGGACATGGCAAAGGTAAAAAAATTCTGCCAGTTTACCTGTATGTGTAGTTGGTGATGTTTTGATATAAGTGACATATTCTTGACTGGGGCATTTAACCTTATTCAATCAAACAATCAATCTATTAACAAAAAGTCAAGAAAATATTTTTTTAAAACTTTATTTGAGAGCAAAATATGAATATGAAACAGATTAAACCTTTATCAAAATCTAAAAATTAGAAAAATTACCATTTTATTTATTTACATTTTTATTTTTTTATTTAGCAATTGAGATTTTACCAGACTTTTTAAATCTCTCTTCCTGTGATAAATCATCGTTTTTGATGAATGAACCGTCACTGCAAGGATTTTTAGCCTTAACAGTTTTTAAGATGTATAAATGACATATCTGTTTTTAATCTCTTATATATATATATATATAAAGTGTATTTACATGTGTTAGTGTTTCTTAATTGTCTTTTTTACAATTAGTGTCTCATAAGTCTGTTTGGCTGGTTGTTAATATTTTAACGTGTTTTAGTTCTAAAGAATTTTACAGTTTTATGCTTATTAACATGTGACACTTGAACAAAATACATTATTATTCTTTATTATATTACCATTTTATTTAAAACAAACAATTTAAAGTTTATTTTAATAATGAACATATAAGTACCGGTAACACGATAATGATATTAACCCACGGCATTGAAATGACAGGCCCATTAATTAAGTGTGCTTGCTAACTTAATGAATTTAATTACTTTAAAACAAGTAAATGTGTTTAGTTTTAAAAGTGTTATACATGCACATATTCGCATACCTTATTATACACATTCCTTATATCTCATCATTCATGTCATAGGCGTAGCAGCAGGGGGGGCCGGGCCCCCACAATATTTTTTGTGAAATTTTGTATCATAGTTTATGTTTATAGTGTAAGTGCTAAAAAAAATAAAGAAAAAAAACCAAGAGCTTTCACAGGAAATGTCCATCTAAATATAAATTGTTTTCAATCTAGAAACCAATGGTTTTCAATGTTTTTTGTTGAAATTGAAATCTTATGATTCCCTTGAAGTTAAATGCTGATAACTAAACTTAAATCAGGAAAGCCTTTTTAAGCACTCAGATTTTAAGCAATAAATCTGACAGAATTTGTAAAAATGTTATGTTTAAAAACTAAAACATCAGCTCTGGAAGTTTAGCTATTGCGGCATGCTTAAATGTCACAGTTTTCACCCACAATTTGTAACCATGTGCACAAAATCCATTGACAATGTTCAAAAAGTGCATTTGATTTGCGACAAAAAAAAAAAATAAATGAAATACTGTGAGAATAAACTTGAAGTGTCTTTACTCTATAAACAACACTGCAACATTTAATGTAAAGAAAGCGTTACGATTACTTTCTCATTGCGAATAGCTGAAAAATTGCTGAGACATTAAGCTCAACTATTAACCAACAAACCAACCTGGACCTTCACAATACTAGTGGGATGTTTCTGCAACATCCCTCCCTTCCTTTTTTTTCGATTCAATGCCCTTGAATCGAAACCACCAGGTTCCACCCTGGGATCAACCTGTTTCCAGTGTTGGACAAACCCCCAAATGTAACAGGAATGGAAAAATGCAGCGGTCAAACCAGGACCTTTCTAAGACGAACACCAACAGGGACACTGTACCCACTGTGCCACTCTGACACCTATCATCTATCGAGCACGGTCTACCACAAAGTAATAATGAAGTATATGTACTTAGTACTTTTTTGAGGCAGGAAATACTGGTACCAGAAACTGAGAAAGTATTTCCATTCAGCTGTCAAATAATAAAATTTGTGTTAACAACAACCTTAGGTTTATATTGTGAAAATAAATTATCAATTTAAAATTGACAAAGCCTTGTTAACATTATATTTTCAAATTATGAGAAATCAAACGTAGGTGCATAATTAAGTCATATTCACATTCTGTGAAAATTAAGATAAAAAGGTAAACGTTCATGACATCATCAACAAAGTTATATAATTATCGTGTTTACAATGAAATGAATCACATTTTGCTTCATAAATTATTCACTCACCCAAAACAAAACATTGAAACCAAACATGAGATACTTGATACAGCAGCTGACCTCCGTTTTGTCCCTCGGGACACGCCTGGGTGATTTCCTTGGAGGCATATTTGTTTGTCACATTAGAATAATAAAAGAGAAAATCAACTTATTGCAAATTAAAACTGTGAACTGATCAACGTTTCAGTAGAACGACGGTGCGATCATCTTGCACTTTCAACTCAGTAATTCCCGGAAGTAAATAAACTCGAGAATAGACCAATCAAAACATCGTTGTCTTAACCGGTTTGGGCGTACATCGATGAAGTTGCCCGTATGTAAATAATATCAACGTTTACAGTAACTACCGGATACTTAATACTTGTTCAACTGGTAGGAGACTGTAAAAAAACCTTGTGTTTAACCAGCTGTTACCTGAAGATACAGATCTGTGAGACAACTTAGAAAATTTATCCAGGTGTTCGTGTTTCAATGTTTATTCAAGCAGAACTTTTCTCCTTGATAATTTAGAGAGTATGACTGTGACTTAGGTTCAAGTTAACCAGAACTTTTAGTTTTTAATTATTTTGGTTTTAATGCAAACAAATAATATATAAGGAACTGTAATATATATGTGGTTCCTTAATCCAGTGAGAGATTATCCGACCTGAAGAAGAAGAAGGTTCTTGATTTGCACTTTTGAATAGATAAATATTTATGTAAGTAAAATAAGAACGAAGTATTTTGAAACTTCTCCCGAATAACTCCACCCTATGCACTCAAATTGTAATTCTACTAAACGTTATTTTAGAGAAGTTTATAAATGCTATTATTATTATTATTATTTATACAGGGATGAATCTTAACTATTTTGAGTTGGGGCCGACCTCACTTTTGAAGTAAAGCTGCAATGTATAGCAAAATCTTAAAAACTCTGGGGACCCAGACATATTCCTTGGGGCCATGGGTGACTGCATGGGTCCTTTTAATCTCAATCTCTGTTTATAGTTGTCACATTAATAGGTTGCCCTTGTTTGTTCGTCATTGTGTAATCGTGGATAACATTAAACGTTTTGATAATTAATCTCAAGATATATTGTTACATTACAGTCAAACCTGTCTATGAAGACCACCCAAGGGAACCAGTAAAAGTGGCCTTTATTAACAGGTGGTCATTAAGGCAGGTTGGACTGTAGTTTAGAGTCCACTTTCACACTGCCATCATTTTACATATGCTTTATTCGACTCAATTGTGTTAGAAACATTGATGAACACAGTCTCTGATGATGTCATCACCGTTGTCATTGTCATATAACTTGGAGATGTTGTATTCTTTGGTTAACATGTATTGTTTGTTGTTAATGTGTGACAGGAAAGGGAAAAAAATTCAGTGTCCAAACTGGGACATGAAACCTGGGACCCTTCCAAAACTATAGCAGGGTTCTCTAACAACTGAGCTACCAGGCCATCCATCAAGCCTTGTCTACCACATTCATCTCATCCTTTTTTTTCTCAAACGACCAGGATTCGAAACCACCATGCTAACCTTGGGACCAACCTGTTGATTGGCCATTTCCCAAGGTTGGATGAGCCCTTAAATGTAACGGGAAAGGGTAAAATGTAGCGACCAAACTAACACTCAAACCTGGGGCCTTCCTATAAAATGTACTAGCAGGAACCTCTACTGACTGGAGGCTGCAGTGGCCTAATGGATTAGAAATCAGTCTACAAATCCAGGGTCTCTCACCACTGTAAGTTCGAGTCCCGCTCAGACCACCTGTGGGAAAGTGAATCTTCCTTGCGGTTGGCCTTTACTGGTTCACCTGGCATCATTATAATGGACTGGGAGAGTGGAACGCTTGTCTGGGGCAGACTGACATCGGTGGGCTAGCACCTTAAAGTTGCCCTGAATGTGCACTAGTACAAGGCAGACCATACAACACACTCGCACTTCACATGCATACACAAATTTGTTCATAGATTAATCCATAGAGATTAATTAAAAAGTTCTCATCATGAATAGTTGAAAATTTGCTGATGCGACATTAGCAACATACAACCAACCAATCTACTGACTGAGCTACCCAGCCACTCATCAAGCCAATTTCCCCACAGATTCATTATTTTCACTTGAAAAGGCACAAGTATTAATGTCAAAGTATGGAAAATGGTTTCTTTTTTATTTATCATTATTTTCTTGTACATGTATATTCAGTTTTAAATTTTTGTTTTATTAGAATCATGGCATCAAAGCGGATTGGTTCAATGGCAGAAAAGCGACTTCGTGTTCTAGTAGACATGGATCAAGTTATAGCGGATTTCGAGGGTTATTTTTTATCACAGTTCAGGGCCAAATATCCTAATGACCCATATATTCCCCTGGAGGAGAGGAAAACGTTTTATATTGGTGACCAATATGATGTATTATCAGATGACATGCATGTAAATAAATATTTTTGTCACATTTATTTTATTCACATTTTCTCCAATATATTAACAATACCATGGAACATATTAACAATACCATGGAACATTTATATCTTTAATTTGAACTCATTGCAATACATTTAATGTACAGTCCAACCTGCCTTAAAGGCCACCTCTATATAAGGGTCACCTGCTTATAAAGACCTGTAAAATTTTACCCCAATTGCTCTTAATTCATGTTATTTGAACCTGTATAAAAGGGCCACCTGCCCATAAGGTTCTCTTTAGTGGCCTTTATAGACAGATTTGACTGTACACATGTGTTATATCACTTATGTATCCTTGGTTAATGATGTCATACCATTATTATAACATACATGTATTATGACATCACATTTTAGCCATGGACTTGGTTAAAAACAAACATATTCCAATCCATGTTGATTGTTCAAACCACCCCCCCCCCAAAAAAAAAAAAGAAACACTTCAAAGATACCAAAAATCAAATTTATACAATAAACAAAATCTGACATTCATGTTTATGTAATGTTGAATTTATATAAATACATTTGTATTGGATTTATTTAATGGGGGTGAATAAAATTTTATGCAACAAGCCTTTGCATGAGTTGTAAAAACATTCGCCTCATTAAATAATTCCAGTATTACCTAATCACCCATGCAAGATCCTCTTCATAATTATGTTAACCTGTATTTCAGGATAAAGTGCGATCAATTTATCATGCAGAGGGATTTTTCCGTGACCTTCCAGAAATAGAAGGAGCGCTTGATGCTATTAAAGAAATGTCTAAAATGAATCGGTATAGTATTGCATTTATCTGATTATTATATTACAGCATATTCTTTTTATTATTATTATTATTATTATTATTGATATTATGATTTATTATTGAACCAGGGATATTGCAAGCCTATGCTTATCAAGGCCCTCAAAAAGTTTTATAGCTGTCATAACAGTATTGTTGATAAGTATGAGGTCTCTGTGTCCAAGATTACCCTGGATATATTTGACATCCCATAGTTTCATGTTCCTTTCACTCTCAATTTTTATTACATACAATTGGCGGGTGTAGCTAGCTGAACAGAAGGTGCTAACCCTTCCTGAGCACCCTGCCTCACTTCCATGGTGGAAGTCCACATATTAATCCTAAATTGTCAAAGTTTTTTCTTTGTTTTGGGATTGTGATTTGAACATGGATTAGTATGTTTATGTTTGATTATTATATTTATTAGATGGAACAATTTTCTCTGATTGGTCTGTTATTATTATAATATGACATCAATTTTTTTTTCCTTTCCGATTGGTCTGTTATTATATGAAATTAAAATCTTCTTTTCCCTGATTGGTCTGTTATAATATGAAATCACAAGCTTGTTTTCTCTGATTGGTCTGATATACCGTAATATGAAATCAAAATGTTGTTTTCTTTGATTGGTCTGTTATAATATGAAATCAAAATCGTCTCCTCTGATTCGTCTGTTCTAATATGGAATCAATAGCTTTTTCTTTTGATTGGGCTGTGGTATTATTGTACCCTGTTTCTTTCTTTCTTTTTTTCTATAATGACATATAAGGCTTTAATACAGTTAATAATTAATCTTTGGATTAACAGATTGATACCTTTCATATTTATGGACGATGATGGTTTCATAATCACAATCTAAATTAACATGGCAAATAAAACTCAAGCTTTATTTTATAGGCAAACATCTTTGACCTGTTGGCTTGACCTTTTATTTAAATATTTATCACGGTCCAAGTACATCTATGTATAGGGAGCACAGGTGTTTATTTTGTATACATCATAAGATATACTCACCTCATAGAGTAAACCTGTGCACCGTGTATGTATTAACTTGGATCTTAATACTACCATGTATTGGTTGGACCATACTATATGAATATGCCTAATGAAAGGTCAGACGGACAGGTCAATGTTGTTTACCTATAATACATGTACCATAAATGAAGGTTAGGGTGTTTATCATGTTTATATAGGAATCACATAGGAACCTTGTCCATCTGTCTATTTGTCAAAATATCATGCCTGCTATCTAGAACTTCCACATCCATCAATAGATTTTGGACCTGCTCGGCACAGATGTATATACCAACATGAGACAATGTATCACATACCCTATTTAGGTGTGAAGTTGAAAATCATAAGGTTAAGTCTTGGATTTTACCCAAAATTTGGTCAATCAGACTTTTTTTAATTTTTGAAAATTTTGAATTTGTTTTAATTTCTTACCATATTTATTGTTTTGTTGTAGTGTTGATGTATTTATTTGCTCAAGTCCACTGTTTGATTACACCTACAGTCCCAAAGAAAAGGTGAGATATAATATTACACCTACAGCTACCACTGCGGTAGCTCAGTTGGTAGAGTGCTCGTTCCGTAAGTGGGAGGTCGTAGGTTAGATCCCTGGTCGGGTCTGACCCAAGACTTGAAAGTGGGTAGTGACTGTTCTTTCGCCAAGCACTCGGCATTACGAAATGAAAGTCACGGTTCTTTCGGATGGGAACTTAAAATAAATGAGGTCTTGTGTCACGGTGGGCTTGGCACGCTAAAGAACCCTGCTGTATATTGCCATCAGCACAACGCACAGGCAAAATTTCTGCACCTTCGCCTATATCTGGCGACGTCTCGATATAAGTGAAATATTCTTGACTGGGATGTTAAACACCATTACTCAACTCAACTCAAAATAAAAGGTGATGTATATTACACTATACCTTGTACCTGTAAAGTCACGCACATTGCACGTGTCACTCACATTTATGGGGGTGGTGGTAGGGGGAAATTTCCCTGCTAGCCAGGCATCAATCTTCAGATTGTCACATGTTTAACTTTGAAAAGCATTGGCAGCTGTGTTAAACCTACAATCCATAAAGAAATGGTGAGCTAAGCAGTAAAACTACAGTTCATTACTAACATTTGTCTGGTATTTTAAAAGGGTTTGTTGATACATTGACAATGTACATCAAGGAAGGGTTATATATATATAAATATATATATATAAACATACAAGAAAAGGATTTTGGATTTTCAATTTGATGTGGCAATAATAAATGAGGTGGCAAATTATAAGGATATTGGATTTTCAACTTGATGACTGGCAATAATGAATGAGGTGGCAAAGTTATCGAGGGACATTATAACAGGATTATACTGTAATTATTTTTATTTCAAATTGAATGGAAAAAATTGGCTACCCACAAATTATACAATACAATTAACCACTGTAAACATGAAGAATGTACCCCAAAAATTATCAAAACCTTTTGTAAACTGGAGCTGTCTCTAAAAAAGACTAATAAATGAATATATTTTGAAAATTTTACATACCTGTCTGGTAAAAAAAATGCATACTGTCATGTACTAATTTTAGCAGGATTCTAATATTAGCGCCTTTCACGCTCCAGTTATTGCCCTAATGAGATACATTTGGCAGGAAACAGTATCAGGACTGCATCGTGTGTGCAGGACAGTGAATTACCACACACTGTTCACATTTCTATGTTGATTACGTCACTGATAACACCATTTACGTCACAATGTCTTCGGTTTTCGGGAAGCATATTTCTTAAAAATTCATGGCTTTTGCGTAAACGGTAAAAGTTTATTGAGATCTTATAATGTCTGATTAAAATTATAAGATCTAGATACATCTTTTGATTGGTGTTATCAGTGACGTAATCAACAATGAAATGTGAACGGTCTGTGGCAATTCACTGCCCTGCAGACACGAAGCGGTCCTGATACTGTTTCCCGCCATATGTACTAGTATCTCATTTAAGTGCAGCGCTACAATATCTCCATATGAAGGCTAAAAATTGCTGTGTGATAATATAGATCCCTTGTTTACGTTTTCTAGCACTTTCTGGAGTTTTCATAATTTCTTCATTTGCAGAGACAATGTTTTCTTTTTCTTCCAAATTATTGGCTTTCCTTGGATTTGGCAATTTAGGGGAAGGCGGGTTGAATCTATTGCCTTTTGAACCACTGTTTTAGACTTCTAGCCATTTCAATTATTGTCAAATAAATGAAGAACAAACAACTCGAACAAGAATTCAGTTTTGAACACTGATTACTAGTATTGGTAATAACAACTCTTGTTCAATAAAGAAGGTCATCTTAGCATGTCATGTAATACCGTTACCTGGCCATTAAGGAAAGTTATAGTCTGTATCAGAAAATTGTATCACCGCTAAATCAAAAATATTCTTGCCTTATATGTGTGAATTTAAGAATGCGCTAATTAGTCTACACCCCCTCAGAGCGCTAAAATTTGAGTGCGCTAATTTAAGTACACGTCTGTAACTAATTGTATCAAAGGATCATATTGTAATTTCTTAATTTTATGGCTCTGAAACTAAATATGAAAAATATGTCAACTGTTTCTCATGGATAATTGATGAAATGAAGAAACTGCATGATTATGACACCACAGATATTAAATATCAAATCAGATTTGCCTATGACCTTTGCTGTTTAAGAAAAGAGTTTTTAAAATTTTATGATTAATGTTCATCTTCACACAATGAAGCTACATACCAAATATAATTACATTTGGTCAAATATTTCTTAAGTTATTGTCCAGAAAGCAGTCCATCTACAGACATAAGGACATACAGACAAGCTGATTCCTATATAACCCCACTAAACTTCATTTTCGGGGGTTATAATGAAGGAAATGGATAGTCTGAAAATGGACCAAGCAAAAAGCTGTCAATAAAGCATTTTCTCAAACTCACTACCTCTGTTTTCTGATATTGTACATGCCATCAGGTGAGCAATAAGGCCCATAGGTCTCTTGATACCAAATGGCATACCTTACCTTAACCTTAATTCTCTCAGTGCCAGGAGGCACACAAGGCTTGGACGTCATTCCTTCATTCGGTCGGTCTAAGGCTACACAACGTGCCACATTCCAGGTGTTCCAGCCTGCACTGTTCCATTCTGCTTCAACCATCCACCGCTAAGTTGTTTTAGAGGCAGCCTCTGTTTCTTCTTCCCTCAGGAGTCCACCCCAGGGCAACAGCATGGCATGACGACTAATAATTATGTATTATGTTTATAGATACAGTGGATAGATGAACATTTAGGCAAAGACTGGATAGGGAAGATTATATTAGCCAGAGATAAAACACTAGTAAATGGACATGTCTTAATAGATGACAGACCGGATATAAAAGGTGAAAATAATTAAGAAATGACTTTTTTTTTTCGTTATGGATGCAAGTATGAATAACAATGGCCAGTCCAAATTGCATGACGGCAAAGCAAATACTAGTAGACTGTTACAGTGATAACATTCCTTATTGTATTTAATGTAACCGTAAAAAGTTAAAGTCAGAAGGTACTTTGTGAGTATAGTGTATTCAAACACGATTATTTGACGCAACAAGTTAATGACGTATTTACATGATGACGTCAATTAATGTAGATCTCTTATTTTTCGCGAGTAGAAAATTTCGCGTCAAGACCATATTGGACTTGTTCGCAAATATTTGAATTCGCGGTTGGAATCTACTTAAATACAACATATGTATTGCAACATAGAAATATTAGTGTGTTGGAAATATTCACGTGATATTTGAATTCGCGAATGGGGTGAGGCGCGAATTTACGCGAAAATAAATCTTTCAAAAGTGATCTACAGTATTATCTATTACACTATAACATACAATTGCTCAAAATGTGTCATAGAAGGAGTAACAATGACAATTGTAAATATACATATATATTTATGAAGTGTTGTATATGTCTATTATCTCATGGTTAAAAGAGCTAGTTAATGGACCATGATGTTTTAACTGCCAATGTTCAATTAGCTCATGGATAACAATGCCCCTCACTGCCTGTGTTCAGTTTGGCTAAAAAATCATAATGCCTATCACTGCCTATGTTCAGTTTGGCTAAAAAATCATTATGCCTATCACTGCCTATGTTCAGTCCAGCTCATTGACCACAATGAATCTCACTACCTATGTTCAGTTTGGCTAAAAAATCATAATGCCTCTCACTGCCTATGTTCAGTTTGGCTAAAAAATCATAATGCCTATCACTGCCTATGTTCAATCCAGCTCATTGACCACAATGCATATCATGCATCTTACTACCTATGTTCAGTTTGGCTATGGATCATAATGCCTCTCACTGCCTATGTTCAAATTGGCCTATGGATCATAATGTCTCTCACTACCTATGTTCAAATTGGCTCATGAATCATAATGTCTCTCACTACCTATGTTCAAATTGGCTCCTGGATTATAATGTCTCTCACTGCCTTTGTTCCTTGACTCAAGCATCATACTGCCTATCACTGCCTATGTTCAAATTGGCTAATAGATCACAATATGTCTTACTGTCTTTGTTCATTGACTCAAGCATCATACTGCCTATGTTCAATCCAGCTCATTAACCACAATGCCTCTCACTGTTTATGTTCAAATTGGCTCATGGATTATAATGCCTCACTGCCTATGTTCAATCCAGCTCATTGACCGCAATGCCTCTCACTGTTTATGTTCAAATTGGCTCATGGATTATAATGCCTCTCATTGCCTATGTTCAATCCAGCTCATTGACTGCAATGCCTCTCACTGCCTATGTTCAAATTGGCTCATGGATTATAATGCCTCTCATTGCCTATGTTCAATCCAGCTCATTGACTGCAATGCCTCTCACTGCCTATGTTCAAATTGGCTCATGGATTATAATGCCTCACTGCCTATGTTCAATCCAGCTCATTAACCACAATGCCTCTCACTGCCTATGTTCAAATTGGCTCATGGATTATAATGCCTCTCATTGCCTATGTTCAATCTAGCTCATTGACTGCAATGCCTCTCACTGCCTATGTTCAAATTGGCTCATGGATTATAATGCCTCTCATTGCCTATGTTCAATCCAGCTCATTGACTGCAATGCCTCTCACTGCCTATGTTCAAATTGGCTCATGGATCATATTGCCTCTCATTGCCTATGTTCAATCCAGCTCATTGACCACAATGCCTCTCACTACCTATGTTCAAATTGGCCCATGGTTCATAATGCCTCTCACTGCCAATGTTAATGGACTCAAGCATCATACTGCCTCTCACTGCCTATGTTCATTTCAGCTCATGGATCATAGTGTCTCTCACAACCTAATGTTCAAATTGGCTCATGAATCATAATGCCTCTCACTGCCTATGTTAATGGACTCAAGCATCATACTGCCTCTCACTGCCTATGTTAATGGACTCAAGCATCATACTGCCTCTCACTGCCTATGTTAATGGACTCAAGCATCATACTGCCTCTCACTGCCTATGTTAATAGACTCAAGCATCATACTGCCTCTCACTGCCTATGTTAATGGACTCAAGCATCATACTGCCTCTCACTGCCTATGTTAATGGACTCAAGCATCATACTGCCTCTCACTGCCTATGTTAATGGACTCAAGCATCATACAGCCTATCAATGCCTATGTTCATTTTGACTCATGGATCACAATGCCTCTCACTTCCTGTGTTCATTTTGGCTAATGAACTATAATGTTTCTCACTGTGTTGAGTTTGGCTCATAAACCATAACGTTTCTCACTATGTTGAGTTTGGCTCTTGAACCATAACGTTTCTCACTATGTTGAGTTTGGCTCATGAACCATAACGTTTCTCACTATGTTGAGTTTGGCTCATGAACCATAACGTTTCTCACTATGTTGAGTTTGGCTCATGAACCATAACGTTTCTCACTATGTTCAGTTTGGCTCATGAACCATAACGTTTCTCACTATGTTGAGTTTGGCCCATGAACCATAACGTTTCTCACTATGTTGAGTTTGGCTCATGAACCATAACGTTTCTCACTATGTTGAGTTTGGCTCATGAACCATAACGTTTCTCACTATGTTGAGTTTGGCCCATGAACCATAACGTTTCTCACTATGTTGAGTTTGGCTCATAAACCATAACGTTTCTCACTATGTTCAGTTTGGCTCATGAACCATAACGTTTCTCACTATGTTGAGTTTGGCTCATAAACCATAACGTTTCTCACTATGTTGAGTTTGGCTCATGAACCATAAGGTTTCTCACTATGTTGAGTTCAGCTCATGAACCATAATGTTTCTCACTATGTTGAGTTTGGCTCATGAACCATAATGCCTCTCACTGCCAATGTTTAATTCAGCTCATGAATCATAATGCCTCTCACTGCCAATGTTTAATTCAGCTCATGAATCATAATGCCTCTCACTGCCAATGTTTAATTCAGCTCATGAATCATAATGCCTCTCACTGCCAATGTTTAACTCAGCTCATGAATCATAATGCCTCTCACTGCCTATGTTTAATTCAGCTCATGAATCATAATGCCTCTCACTGCCAATGTTTAATTCAGCTCATGAACCATAATGCCTCTCACTGCCAATGTTTAATTCAGCTCATAAATCATAATGCCTCTCACTGCCAATGTTTAATTCAGCTCATGAACCATAATGCCTCTCACTGCCAATGTTTAATTCAGCTCATAAATCATAATGCCTCTCACTGCCAATGTTTAATTCAGCTCATGAATCATAATGCCTCTCATTGCCAATGTTTAATTCAGCTCATGAATCATAATGCCTCTCACTGCTTATGTATAATTCAGCTCATGAATCATAATGCCTCTCACTGCCAATGTTTAATTCAGCCCATAAATCATAATGCCTCTCACTGCCAATGTTTAATTCAGCTCATGAACCATAATGCCTCTCACTGCCAATGTTTAATTCAGCTCATAAATCATAATGCCTCTCACTGCCAATGTTTAATTCAGCTCATGAACCATAATGCCTCTCACTGCCAATGTTTAATTCAGCTCATAAATCATAATGCCTCTCACTGCCAATGTTTAATTCAGCTCATGAATCATAATGCCTCTCATTGCCAATGTTTAATTCAGCTCATGAATCATAATGCCTCTCACTGCTTATGTATAATTCAGCTCATGAATCATAATGCCTCTCACTGCCAATGTTTAATTCAGCCCATAAATCCTAATGCCTCTCACTGCCAATGTTTAATTCAGCTCATCAACCATAATAAAGGTGGCAAAAATCTGTCGAGATTTAGGTAACAAGGGACAGATATGAGCTACCAATTTGCTAGCTTATTGTTAAACTTTCAACAGGTCTCTTTTTGATAAAATTTCCTTTTTATTTTAGGAGCATGTTCAGAACCAACATGGCAGCATGTAATATTCACAGCCTGCCATAATAAGAATATCAAAAATAAAGGAAAAAAGACTTGAAAATTGGACTGATGGATCTTGGAAGGTCCTTATAGAAGATTTTCTGAAAAGACTATAACAAAAATTATTTATTTATTTATTTAAATACCAGTAAAAAAAGTTACGGTGATGTGAAAGGGTCAAATGAAATTCATTTGAAGGAATGAAATACTAATTCATTAAAGCGAACAAAACACTAATTTGTTTAAATGGAATAAATACCAATTTGTTTGAATGAAATACCAATTTGTTTGAATGAAATACGAATTTGTTTGAACGAAATACTAATTTGTTTGAATGAAATACGAATTTGTTTGAACGAAATACGAATTTGTTTGAACAAATTACGAATTTGTTTGAACGAAATACAAGTTTGGTTTGAAGGAAATACGAATTTGTTTGAACAAAATACGAATTTGTTTCATTCCTAGCTGATATGTTGGAATGAATTAGCTAAAGCCTTCAAATGAATTTTATTCATTTGGCACTACCACATGCATGGGGCCATAAGAAGTACATATTTACACACAAATATTATATAATAATTCCATAACAGTTGTTGATATAGTGCGGCAAGTTTGACCTGGACGTTTGACCTTTAATTTTAATATTATATTGGACTAATAGACTCTATGATTTAAGTAAGGCGGCATGTTTCATTACTATAAACACCTAGTGCCCAGTGCTACTATCATCAATCCTTATATAGCAACTTTATATAACCCCTAAATTGTACAATGGAAATGTCTGTTTAAATATTCAAATTAAAGGTCAAACGGGCATATCATATTTTATCACTATGAAAAGAGAGTATGATGAAATGGTCCTTTCATCCAATTCTGTTGAATTTTGGCATTATATAAAGATTTTTGGCGATGAAATGAGGGAGGATTATGAAGAAAAATATGGATCTTTTGGACTTGGAAGTAGTATGGAAATATTGTGGTGACAATTGAGGTGGCAAGACTATTGACGGACGAGGTTTTACTGTATTCTGCAAATTTGGTATAGGTGAAAATATTTTAAATTATTATTTATAAGAAATCTGAGAGAGAGAGAGAGAGAGAGAGAGGAGAGAGAGAGAGAGATGAGGAATATTAGCAGTGTCTGTGTATTAATAAAAGTTATTAACAGAACAAACAACCTTCTGCAGTCAACAGGATAGTTGAGTTGAGTAATGGTGTTTAACATCCCAGTCAAGGATATTTCACTTGTATCGAGACGGCGACAGCTATAGGCGAAAGTGCAGAAATTTTGCTTGTGTCTTGCTCTGATGGCATTTATACAGATTTTCTTTTATCGTGCCATGCCTACCATGACACGGACCTTGTTTATTTGAAGTTCCCATCTGAAATAACCATGACTTTCATTTCATAATGCCAAATGCTTGGCGAAAGAACAGTGTGTTGGGAGACTTAATAATGATAAAATATGAAAGAACTTAATACAATACTGGTATCCAATTGTTTATTTTTATAACTATATTAAATATACACTATATATAAACAATATTAATACATATACAACTTTATTGTTGCGTTTTATATATACAGTCAAATCTGTCTATAAAGGCCACCCAAGGATACCAGTAAAAATTGGCTTAATGGGCAGGTGGCCTTTTTATACTGGTTCGAATAAAATGAATGAAGAACAAGTAAGATACCATTCTCATGGTCTTTGTTATCTTATCTTCTTGCTCAGTCTGTTTCAATCGCTTCTAATTGTAAGCGTCCTCTGTAGCGGCCACAGGTGACCTACTCTTTTTCGAACTCTACAGAGGTGTCTTTAGCGTGCACTGAGACTCGGGTCCTCGATTTTGAGTCTAATCCGAAAGACTATTCTGTTAATGAGCTTTTAACGGCTCTAGTATGGGCAGGAGATGAAAATCATCTCGGAAAATTTCAAAGTCCTGAGTGAGGTTTGAACCCACGACCCTTGACTTTGGAAGCCAGTGACAGTACCACTCGGTCATGCCCGCCCGTCTTTATAAGCAGGTGACCCTTATATAGAGGTGGCCTTTAAGGCAGGTTGAACTGTGCAAAAATTAAGTGATATATTATCAAAAGCAAACTTAACAAAACCATGTCCAAATCAAAGTCCAAAACCAAAGTGAAAACTCCACTCCGTTAGGATAAGAACCTCCTATTTGGCTAGCTACACCCGTCACATGTTGGTCAAAATCAAAAACAAACATACGGATCTATGACCGAATCACAATCCGGAAGCAAAGCAAATACTTTGAAACTGACAAGTTAGGTCAAATACGTGAACTTTCACCAGAGAAGCGAGGCCGGGTGCTCCGGAAGAGTACTTATATGTATCAACAATTTTGTTATGACGACCATAAAACTTTCCGACGGCCTTGATAAGCCTAGGCTTGTATACATCAATTGAAAGAAAGTGTGAACAATTTCATTTATTAAAATTCGTTCGGGTTATTCCGCAACAAAACTGAATATTAAGTAGCCACGTTTGTTATGTCAGCATCATCCGTAACAATGATGACATTCTAGAACATACCATACATAGCAAAATCTTTACCTTGCAATAAAACTAACGGGGGCAATATGTACATGGCAATACCGAAAGTAACTCGGAAGATGCCAAATCAGAACATCAGCATGATTTACTTAACCGTAAAAAAAGTAACTCGGGCAATGCAACATCAAAATTATGTACTTGACAATAAAAACGTAACTCGGGCAATCCAACATCAAAATTATGTACTTGGCAATAAAAAAGTAACTCGGGCAATCCAACATCAAAATTATGTACTTGGCAATAAAAAAGTAACTCAGGCAATGCAATATCAAAATTATGTACTTGGCAATGAAAAAGTAACTCTGGCAATGAAATATCAAAATTATGTACTTGACAATAAAAAAGTAACTCGGGGAATGCAATATCAAAATTAAGTACTTTGCAATAAAAAAGTAACTCGGGCAATGCAATATCAAAATTATGTACTTGACAATAAAAAAGTAACTCGGGCAATGAAATATCAAAATTATGTACTTGACAATAAAAAAGTAACTCGGGCAATGTAAAATCAAAATTAAGTACATGTACTTGACAATAAAAAAGTAACTCGGGCAATGCAATATCAAAATTATGTACTTGACAATAAAAAAGTAACTCGGGCAACGCAACATCAAAATTATGTACTTGGCAATAAAAATGTAACTCGGGCAACGCAACATCAAAATTATGTACTTGACAATAAAAAAGTAACTCTGGCAATGCAATATCAAAATTATGTACTTGACAATAAAAAAGTAACTCTGGCAATGCAATATCAAAATTATGTACTTGACAATAAAAAAGTAACTCTGGCAATGCAATATCAAAATTATGTTCTTGACAATAAAAAAGTAACTCTGGCAATGCAATATCAAAATTATGTACTTGACAATAAAAAAAGTAACTCGGGCAATGCAACATCAAAATTATGTACTTGACAATAAAAAAGTAACTCGGGCAATGCAACATCAAAATTATGTACTTGACAATAAAAAAGTAACTCTGACAATGAAATATCAAAATTATGTACTTGACAATAAAAAAGTAACTCGGGCAATGCAACATCAAAATTATGTACTTGACAATAAAAAAGTAACTCGGGCAATGCAACATCAAAATTATGTACTTGACAATAAAAAAGTAACTCTGACAATGAAATATCAAAATTATGTACTTGACAATAAAAAAGTAACTCTGGCAATGCAATATCAAAATTATGTACTTGACAACAAAAAGTAACTCGGGCAATGCCACATCAAAATTATGTACTTGACAATAAAAAAGTAACTCGGGCAATGCAATATCAAAATTATGTACTTGACAACAAAAAAGTAACTCGGGCAATGCAATATCAAAATTATGTACTTGACAATAAAAAAGTAACTCGGGCAATGCAACATCAAAATTATGTACTTGACAATAAAAAAGTAACTCTGACAATGAAATATCAAAATTATGTACTTGACAATAAAAAAGTAACTCTGGCAATGCAATATCAAAATTATGTACTTGACAACAAAAAGTAACTCGGGCAATGCCACATCAAAATTATGTACTTGACAATAAAAAAGTAACTCGGGCAATGCAATATCAAAATTATGTACTTGACAACAAAAAAGTAACTCGGGCAATGCAATATCAAAATTATGTACTTGACAATAAAAAAGTAACTCGGGCAATGCAATATCAAAATTATGTACTTGACAATAAAAAAGTAACTCGGGCAATGCAATATCAAAATTATGTACTTGACAACAAAAAAGTAACTCGGGCAATGCAACATCAAAATTATGTACTTGACAATAAAAAAGTAACTCGGGCAATGCCACATCAAAATTATGTACTTGACAATAAAAAAGTAACTCGGGCAATGCCACATCAAAATTATGTATTTGGCAATATAAAAAAGTAAATAGAAAGATGCCGCATCAAAATTATGTACTTGGCAATACAAAAAGTAACTCTGAAGATGCCACATCAAAATTATGTACTTGACAATACAAAAAGTAACTCTGAAGATGCCACATCAAAATTATGTACTAGGCAATACAAAAAGTAACTCTGAAGATGCCACATCAAAATTATGTACTTGGCAATACAAAAAGTAACTCTGAAGATGCCGCATCAAAATATGTATTTGGCAATACAAAAAAGTAATTAGAAAGATGCCGCATCAAAATTATGTACTTGACAATACAAAAAGTAACTGAAGATGCCACATCAACATTATGTACTAGGCAATACAAAAAGTAACTCTGAAGATGCCACATCAAAATTATGTACTTGGCAATACAAAAAGTAACTCTGAAGATGCCACATCAAAATTATGTATTTGGCAATACAAAAAAGTAATTAGAAAGAAGCCGCATCAAAATTATGTACTTGACAATACAAAAAGTAACTCTGAAGATGCCACATCAACATTATGTACTAGGCAATACAAAAAGTAACTCTGAAGATGCCGCATCAAAATTATGTACTTGACAATACAAAAAGTAACCCGGAAGATGCTGCATCAAAATTATGTACTTGGCAATACAAAAAGTAACCCTGAAGATGCCACATCAAAATTATGTACTTGGCAATACAAAAAGTAACCCGGAAGATGACGCATCAAAATTATGTACTTGGCAATACAAAAAGTAACTCTGAAGATGCCACATCAAAATTATGTACTTGTAATACAAAAAGTAACTCGTAAAGTGTCGCATCAAAATTATGTACTTGGCAATACAAAAAGTAACTCTGAAGATGCCACATCAAAATTATGTACTTGGCAATACAAAAAGTAACTTTGAAGATGCCGCATCAAAATTATGTACTTGGCAATACAAAAAGTAACTCGGAAGATGTCGCATCAAAATTATGTACTTGGCAATACAAAAAGTAACTCTGAAGATGTCGCATCAAAATTATGTACTTGGCAATACAAAAAGTAACCCAGAAGATGCCGCATCAAAATTATGTACTTGGCAATACAAAAAGTAACTCTGAAGATGCCGCATCAAAATTATGTACTTGGTAATACAAAAAAGTAATTAGAAAGATGCCTCATCAAAATTATGTACTTGGCAATACAAAAAGTAATCCGGAAGATGTCACATCAAAATTATGTATTTGGCAATACAAAAAGTAACCCGGAAGATGCCGCATCAAAATTATGTACTTGGCAATACAAAAAGTAACTCTGAAGATGTCGCATCAAAATTATGTACTTGGCAATACAAAAAGTAACTCTGAAGATGCCACATCAAAATTATGTACTTGGCAATACAAAAAGTAACCCGGAAGATGCCGCATCAAAATTATTTACTTGGCAATACAAAAAGTAACTCTGAAGATGCCACATCAAAATTATGTATTTGGCAATACAAAAAAGTAATTAGAAAGATGTCGCATCAAAATTATGTACTTGACAATACAAAAAGCAACTCTGAAGATGCCACATCAAAATTATGTATTTGGCAATACAAAAAAGTTATTAGAAAGATGCCGCATCAAAATTATGTACTTGACAATACAAAAAGTAACTCTGAAGATGCCACATCAACATTATGTACTTGGCAATACAAAAAGTAACTCGTAAAGTGTCGCATCAAAATTATGTATTTGGCAATACAAAAAGTAACTCTGAAGATGCCGCATCAAAATTATGTACTTGGCAATACAAAAAGTAACTCTGAAGATGCCACATCAAAATTATGTATTTGGCAATACAAAAAAGGAATTAGAAAGATGTCGCATCAAAATTATGTACTTGGCAAAACAAAAAGTAACTCTGAAGATGTCGCACCAAAATTATGTACTAGGCAATACAAAAAGTAACTCTGAAGATGTCGCATCAAAATTATGTACTTGGCAATACAAAAAGTAACTCGTAAAGTGTCGCATCAAAATTATGTACTTGGCAATACAAAAAGTAACTCTGAAGATGCCGCATCAAAATTATGTACTTGGCAATACAAAAAGTAACTCTGAAGATGCCACATCAAAATTATGTATTTGGCAATACAAAAAAGTAATTAGAAAGATGTCGCATCAAAATTGTGTACTTGACAATACAAAAAGTAACTCCGAAGATGCCAAATCAACATTATGTACTAGGCAATACAAAAAGTAACTCTGAAGATGTCGCATCAAAATTATGTACTTGTCAATACAAAAAGTAACTCGTAAAGTGTCGCATCAAAATTATGTACTTGGCAATACAAAAAGTAACTCTGAAGATGTTGCATCAACATTATGTACTAGGCAATACAAAAAGTAACTCTGAAGATGTCGCATCAAAATCATGTACTAGGCAATACAAAAAGTAACTCTGAAGATGCC
The DNA here is from genome assembly GCA_021292105.1 of Anadara kagoshimensis. Taxonomy (NCBI): domain Eukaryota; kingdom Metazoa; phylum Mollusca; class Bivalvia; order Arcoida; family Arcidae; genus Anadara; species Anadara kagoshimensis. The sequence continues at coordinate 29,246,453 of CM037861.1, forward strand.
GCATCAAAATTATGTACTTGACAATACAAAAAGTAACTCTGAAGATGCCGCATCAAAATTATGTACTTGGCAATACAAAAAGTAACTCTGAAGATGCCACATCAAAATTATGTACTTGACAATACAAAAAAGTAATTAGAAAGATGCCGCATCAAAATTATGTACTTGACAATACAAAAAGTAACTCTGAAGATGCCACATCAACATTATGTACTAGGCAATACAAAAAGTAACCCGGAAGATGCCGCATCAAAATCATGAACTTGGCAATACAAAAAGTAACCCGGAAGATGTCGCATCAAAATCATGTACTTGACAATACAAAAAGTAACTCTGAAGACGCTGCATCAAAATTATGTACTTGGCAATACAAAAAGTAACTCGTAAAGTGTCGCATCAAAATTATGCACTTGGCAATACAAAAAGTAACCCAGAAGATGTCGCATCAAAATTATGTACTTGGCAATACAAAAAGTAACTCTGAAGATGCCGCATCAAAATTATGTATTTGGCAATACAAAAAGTAACTCGTAAAGTGTCGCATCAAAATTATGTACTTGGCAATACAATCAGTAACTCTGAAGATGCCGCATCAAAATTATGTACTTGGCAATATAAAAAGTAACTCTGAAGATGCCACATCAAAATTATGTACTTGACAATACAAAAAAGTAATTAGAAAGATGCCGCATCAAAATTATGTACTTGACAATACAAAAAGTAACTCTGAAGATGCCACATCAACATTATGTACTAGGCAATACAAAAATTAACTCTGAAGATGTCGCATCAAAATTATGTACTTGGCAATACAAAAAGTAACTCTGAAGATGCCGCATCAAAATTATGTACTTGGCAATACAAAAAGTAACTTTGAAGATGCCACATCAAAATTATGTACTTGACAATACAAAAAGTAACTCTGAAGATGCCACATCAAAATTATGTACTTGGCAATACAAAAAGTAACTCGGAAAGTGTCGCATCAAAATTATGTACTTGGCAATACAAAAAGTAACCCGGAAGATACCGCATCAAAATCATGTACTTGGCAATACAAAAAGTAACTCTGAAGATGTAGCATCAAAATTATGTACTTGACAATACAAAAAGTAACTCTGAAGATGCCACATCAAAATTATGTACTTGGCAATACAAAAAGTAACTCGGAAAGTGTCGCATCAAAATTATGTACTTGGCAATACAAAAAGTAACCCGGAAGATGCCGCATCAAAATTATGTACTTGGCAATACAAAAAGTAACTCGGAAGATGCCGCATCAAAATCATGTACTTGGCAATACAAAAAGTAACCCGGATGATGCAGCATCAAAATCATGTACTTGGCAATACAAAAAGTAACCCGGAAGATGCCGAATCAAAATCATGTACTTGGCAATACAAAAAGTAACCCGGAAGATGTTGCATCAAAATTATGTACTTGGCAATACAAAAAGTAACTCTGAAGATGCCGCATCAAAATTATGTACTTGGCAATACAAAAAGTAACTCTGAAGATGCCGCATCAAAATTATGTACTTGGCAATACAAAAAGTAACTCTGAAGATGCCGCATAAAAATTATGTACTTGGCAATACAAAAAGTAACTCGTAAAGTGTCGCATCAAAATTATGTACTTGGCAATACAATAAGTAACTCTGAAGATGCCGCATCACAATTATGTACTTGGCAATACAAAAAGTAACTCTGAAGATGCCACATCAAAATTATGTACTTGACAATACAAAAAAGTAATTAGAAAGATGCCGCATCAAAATTATGTACTTGACAATACAAAAAGTAACTCTGAAGATGCCACATCAACATTATGTACTAGGCAATACAAAAAGTAACTCTGAAGATGTCGCATCAAAATTATGTACTTGGCAATACAAAAAGTAACTCTGAAGATGCCGCATCAAAATTATGTTCTTGGCAATACAAAAAGTAACTCTGAAGATGCCACATCAAAATTATGTACTTGACAATACAAAAAGTAACTCTGAAGATGCCACATCAAAATTATGTACTTGGCAATACAAAAAGTAACTCGGAAAGTGTCGCATCAAAATTATGTAGTTGGCAATACAAAAAGTAACCCGGAAGATACCGCATCAAAATCATGTACTTGGCAATACAAAAAGTAACTCTGAAGATGTCGCATCAAAATTATGTATTTGACAATACAAAAAGTAACTCTGAAGATGCCACATCAAAATTATGTACTTGGCAATACAAAAAGTAACTCTGAAGATGCCACATCAAAATTATGTACTTGACAATACAAAAAGTAACTCTGAAGATGCCACATCAAAATTATGTACTTGGCAATACAAAAAGTAACTCGGAAAGTGTCGCATCAAAATTATGTACTTGGCAATACAAAAAGTAACCCGGAAGATGCCGCATCAAAATTATGTACTTGGCAATACAAAAAGTAACTCGGAAGATGCCGCATCAAAAGCATGTACTTGGCAATACAAAAAGTAACTCGGAAGATGTCGCATCAAAATTATGTACTTGGCAAAACAAAAAGTAACTCTGAAGATGTCACATCAAAATTATGTACTTGGCAATACAAAAAGTAACTAGAAAGATGCAGCATCAAAATTATGTACTTGGCAATACAAACAGTAACTAGAAAGATGCCGCATGAAAATCATGTACTTGGCAATACAAAAAGTAACCCGGAAAATGCAGCATCAAAATTATGTACTTGGCAATACAAAAAGTAACCCGGATGATGCCGTATCAAAATCATGTACTTGGGAATACAAAAAGTAACTAGAAAGATGCCGCATCAAAATTATGTACTTGGCAATACAAAAAGTAACCCGGATGATGCAGCATCAAAATCATGTACTTGGCAATACAAAAAGTAACCCGGATGATGCAGCATCAAAATCATGTACTTGGCAATACAAAAAGTAACCCAGAAGATGCTGCATCAAAATCATATACTTGGTAATAGAAAAAGTAACTCGGAAGATGTCGCATCAAAATTATGTACTTGGCAATACAAAAAGTAACTCGGAAGATGTCGCTTCAAAATCATGTACTTGGCAATACAAAAAGTAACTCGGAAGATGTCGCATCAACATTATGTATTTGACAGCACAAAAAGTAACCCAGAAGATGCCACATCAAAATTATGTACTTGACAATACAAAAAGTAACTCTGAAGATGCCACATCAAAATTATGTACTTGGCAATACAAAAAGTAACTAGAAAGATGCCGCATCAAAATTATGTACTTGGCAATACAAAAAGTAACCGGAAGATGCCGCATCAAAATTATGTACTTGGCAATACAAAAGTTACCCAGAAGATGCCGCATCAAAATCATGTACTTGGTAATACAAAAAGTAACTAGAAAGATGCCGCATCAAAATTATGTACTTGGCAATACAAAAAGTAACTAGAAAGATGCCGCATGAAAATCATGTACTTGGCAATACAAAAAGTAACTCAGAAGATGTCGCATCAAAATTATATACTTGGCAATACAAAAAGTAACTCTGAAGATGCCACATCAAAATTATGTACTTGGTAATACAAAAAGTAACCCGGATGATGCCGCATCAAAATTATGTACTTGGCAATACAAAAAGTAACCCGGAAGATGCAGCATCAAAATTATGTACTTGGCAATACAAAAAGTAACCCGGATGATGCCGCATCAAAATCATGTACTTGGTAATACAAAAAGTAACTCAGAAGATGTCGCATCAAAATTATACACTTGGCAATACAAAAAGTAACCCGGATGATGTCACATCAAAATTATGTACTTGGCAATACAAAAAGTAACTAGAAAGATGCAGCATCAAAATTATGTACTTGGCAATACAAAAAGTAACTAGAAATATGCCGCATGAAAATCATGTACTTGGCAATACAAAAAGTAACTCAGAAGATGTCGCATCAAAATTATATACTTGGCAATACAAAAAGTAACCCGGATGATGTCACTTCAAAATTATGTACTTGGAAATACAAAAAGTAACTAGAAAGATGCAGCATCAAAATTATGTACTTGGCAATACAAAAAGTAACTAGAAATATGCCGCATGAAAATCATGTACTTGGCAATACAAAAAGTAACCCGGATGATGCCGCATCAAAATTATGTACTTGGCAATACAAAAAGTAACCCGGAAGATGCAGCATCAAAATTATGTACTTGGCAATACAAAAAGTAACCCGGATGATGCCGCATCAAAATCATGTACTTGGCAATACAAAAAGTAACTAGAAAGATGCCGCATCAAAATCATGTACTTGGTAATACAAAAAGTAACCCAGATGATGCAGCATCAAAATCATGTACTTGGCAATACAAAAAATAACTTAGAAGATATCGCATTAAAATCATGTACTTGGTAATACAAAAAGTAACTCAGAAGATGTCGCATCAAAATTATATACTTGGCAATACAAAAAGTAACCCAGAAGATGCTGCATCAAAATCATATACTTGGTAATAGAAAAAGTAACTCGGAAGATGTCGCATCAAAATTATGTACTTGGCAATACAAAAAGTAACTCGGAAGATGTCGCTTCAAAATCATGTACTTGGCAATACAAAAAGTAACTCGGAAGATGTCGCATCAACATTATGTATTTGACAGCACAAAAAGTAACCCAGAAGATGCCACATCAAAATTATGTACTTGACAATACAAAAAGTAACTCTGAAGATGCCACATCAAAATTATGTACTTGGCAATACAAAAAGTAACTAGAAAGATGCCGCATCAAAATTATGTACTTGGCAATACAAAAAGTAACCCGGAAGATGCCGCATCAAAATTATGTACTTGGCAATACAAAAAGTTACCCAGAAGATGCCGCATCAAAATCATGTACTTGGTAATACAAAAAGTAACTAGAAAGATGCCGCATCAAAATTATGTACTTGGCAATACAAAAAGTAACTAGAAAGATGCCGCATGAAAATCATGTACTTGGCAATACAAAAAGTAACTCAGAAGATGTCGCATCAAAATTATATACTTGGCAATACAAAAAGTAACTCTGAAGATGCCACATCAAAATTATGTACTTGGTAATACAAAAAGTAACCCGGATGATGCCGCATCAAAATTATGTACTTGGCAATACAAAAAGTAACCCGGAAGATGCAGCATCAAAATTATGTACTTGGCAATACAAAAAGTAACCCGGATGATGCCGCATCAAAATCATGTACTTGGTAATACAAAAAGTAACTCAGAAGATGTCGCATCAAAATTATACACTTGGCAATACAAAAAGTAACCCGGATGATGTCACATCAAAATTATGTACTTGGCAATACAAAAAGTAACTAGAAAGATGCAGCATCAAAATTATGTACTTGGCAATACAAAAAGTAACTAGAAATATGCCGCATGAAAATCATGTACTTGGCAATACAAAAAGTAACTCAGAAGATGTCGCATCAAAATTATATACTTGGCAATACAAAAAGTAACCCGGATGATGTCACTTCAAAATTATGTACTTGGAAATACAAAAAGTAACTAGAAAGATGCAGCATCAAAATTATGTACTTGGCAATACAAAAAGTAACTAGAAATATGCCGCATGAAAATCATGTACTTGGCAATACAAAAAGTAACCCGGATGATGCCGCATCAAAATTATGTACTTGGCAATACAAAAAGTAACCCGGAAGATGCAGCATCAAAATTATGTACTTGGCAATACAAAAAGTAACCCGGATGATGCCGCATCAAAATCATGTACTTGGCAATACAAAAAGTAACTAGAAAGATGCCGCATCAAAATCATGTACTTGGTAATACAAAAAGTAACCCAGATGATGCAGCATCAAAATCATGTACTTGGCAATACAAAAAATAACTTAGAAGATATCGCATTAAAATCATGTACTTGGTAATACAAAAAGTAACTCAGAAGATGTCGCATCAAAATTATATACTTGGCAATACAAAAAGTAACCCGGATGATGTCACATCAAAATTATGTACTTGGCAATACAAAAAGTAACTAGAAAGATGCAGCATCAAAATTATGTACTTGGCAATACAAAAAGTAATTAGAAAGATGCCGCATCAAAATCATGTACTTGGCAATACAAAAAGTAACCCGGATGATGCCGCATAAAAATTATGTACTTGGCAATACAAAAAGTAACCCGGAAGATGCAGCATCAAAATTATGTACTTGGCAATACAAAAAGTAACCCGGATGATGCCGCATCAAAATCATGTACTTGGCAATACAAAAAGTAACTAGAAAGATGCCGCATCAAAATTATGTACTTGGCAATACAAAAAGTAACCCGGATGATGCCGCATCAAAATTATGTACTTGGCAATACAAAAAGTAACCCGGAAGATGCAGCATCAAAATTATGTACCTGGCAATACAAAAAGTAACTAGAAAGATGCCGCATCAAAATTATGTACTTGGCAATACAAAAAGTAACCCGGATGATGCAGCATCAAAATCATGTACTTGGCAATACAAAAAGTAACTAGAAAGATGCCGCATCAAAATTATGTGCTTGGCAATACAAAAAGTAACTAGAAAGATGCCGCATCAAAATCATGTACTTGGCAATACAAAAAGTAACCCGGATGATGCAGCATCAAAATCATGTACTTGGCAATACAAAAAGTAACCCGGATGATGCCGCATCAAAATCATGTACTTGGCAATACAAAAAGTAACTAGAAAGATGCCGCATCAAAATCATGTACTTGGCAATACAAAAAGTAACCCGGATGATGCAGCATCAAAATCATGTACTTGGCAATACAAAAAGTAACTCGGAAGATGCAGCATCAAAATTATGTACTTGACAATACAAAAAGTAACTCGGAAGATGTCGCATCAAAATTATGTACTTGACAATACAAAAAGTAACTCGGAAGATGCCGCATAAAAATTATGTACTTGACAATACAAAAAGTAACTCGGAAGATGTCGCATCAAAATTATGTACTTGGCAATACAAATAGTAACTAGAAAGATGTTACATCAAAATTATGTACTTGGCAATACAAAAAGTAACACCGATTATGCAGCATCAAAATTATGTACTTGGCAATACAAAAAGTAACCCGGATGATGCAGCATCAAAATCATGTACTTGGCAATACAAAAAGTAACTTAGAAGATATCGCATTAAAATCATGTACTTGACAATACAAAAAGTAACTCGGAAGATGTCGCATCAAAATTATGTACTTGGCAATACAAAAAGTAACTCAGAAGATGTCGCATCAAAATTATGTACTTGGCAATACAAAAAGTAACTAGAAAGATGCTGCATCAAAATCATGTACTTGGCAATACAAAAAGTAACTCAGAAGATGCCGCATCAAAATCATGTACTTGGCAATACAAAAAGTAACCCGGATGATGCCGCATCAAAATCATGTACTTGGCAATACAAAAAGTAACTAGAAAGATGCCGCATCAAAATTATGTACTTGGCAATACAAAAAGTAACTGGAAAGATGCCGCATCAAAATCATGTACTTGGCAATACAAAAAGTAGCCCAGAAGATGCCGCATTAAATTCATGTACTTGGTAATACAAAAAGAAACCCGGAAGATGCCGCATCAAAATTATCTACTTGACAATAAAAAAGTAACCCGGAAGATGCCGCATCAAACAATATGTACTTGGCAATACAAAAAGTAACTAGAAAGATGCCGCATCAAAATCATGTACTTGGCAATACAAAAAGTAACTAGAAAGATATCGCATCAAAATCATGTACTTGGCAATACAAAAATAATCCGGCAGAGGAAGATGCCACATCAAAATTATGAAAAGTAACTCAGAAGATGTCGCATCAAAATTATTTACTTGGATATTGGTGTTTGACATTTCTAATTATTCACCAAATTTCGATTAGTCTATTGTGTTTTGCTTGAGTTGACAATTGACAATATCAGTGGTTAAAACCACGTCATCTCATTGAACAATGTCGCCAAAACAAAGGGGGGGGGGGGGATAAAATGTTTACTCCATTTTCTCGCCAATTTTCTCCAAAACTATTCCTCGGATCTTAGTGTAACTTCACAACAACCTCTATGTGGAGTAGTTATTCAGATATGCTGTTGGCAAGTCGTATTTGAAGCATGCACACGGCTTGGAAACATGGTTGGGGACAGGAAACTGTTAAAATGACGTCAAATTTCAGCTATAAATTGTTTCATATTATGTCAACATTAATTGCCGTTTCGTTTAAACCGGACAGGGAACTGCTATTTTCTTTAGCACCTTCATATATTTATTGTTCCAATTTCTCGTTTGATACCCGTTAGGACACAGATGGCAGCGAGGTTTTTATTTTATTAACACCTTCACGTTTTTGGTATTGCAGTTTCTCGTTTGATACGTCATAGGGCACAGCTGGCAACGAGGTTTAAATTTAATCAACACTTTCACGTTTTTGACATTGCAGTTTCTCGTTTGATACGTCATAGCACACAGCTGGCAACGAGGTTTCTATTCAACACCTTCAGATTTTTGGTATTGCAGTTTCTTGTTTGATACGTCATAGGACACAGATGGCAACGTGCTTTAAATTTTATCAACACCTTTACATTTTTGGTATTGCAGTTTCTCGTTTGATACGTCATAGGGCACAGATGGCAACGAGCTTTAAATTTTATCAACACCTTCACGTTTTTGGTGTTCCAATTTCTCGTTTGTTACATCATAGGGCACAGATGGCAACGTGCTTTAAATTTTATCAACACCTTCACGTTTTTGGTATTGCAGTTTCTCGTTTGATACGTCATAGGGCACAGCTGGCAACGAGCTTTATATTTCAACACCTTCACATTTTTGGTATTGCAGTCTCTCGTTTGATACGTCATAGGGCACAGATGGCAACGTGCTTTAAATTTTATCAACACCTTCACGTTTTTGGTATTGCAGTTTCTCGTTTGATACGTCATAGGGCACAGGTGGCAACGAGCTTTGAATTTTATCAACACCTTCACGTTTTTGGTATTGCAGTTTCTCGTTTGATACGTCATAGGGCACAGGTGGCAACGAGCTTTAAATTTTATCAACACCTTCACATTTTTGGTATTGCAGTTTCTCGTTTGATACGTCATAGGGCACAGCTGGCAACGAGCTTTCTATTTCAACACCTTCACATTTTTGGTATTGCAGTTTCTCGTTTGATACGTCATAGGGCACAGCTGGCAACGAGCTTTCTATTTCATCGACATCTTCAAGTAATGTTCAGCACTCTCTCGTTTGATACGCCATAGGACACAGATGACAACGAGCTTTCTATTTCATCAGCATCTTCAAGTAACAGCACTCTCTCGTTTGATGCATCATAGGACACAGATTGCAACGAGCTTTTTATTTCATCAGCGCCTTCAAGTATTTGCTGTTGTACTCTCTCGTTTGATGCATCATGGGACAGAGATGGCAACGGACTTTCAATTTCTTCAATTTGTTGCGGAATGTTTTCACCGGTAGTTGGAATGGCGTCATGTCTATTTTCAGAAAAACTGAACCCTAGAACTGATTTTACATTCATGCTTAAAGCTTTTAATCTTATGTTTTCATTCCAGGAGAAAAATGTGAGAAGAAAACGTATTCGACATTCTTTTAGTCGCCAGACATACAAGAAGGGGTTTAAAAAGGATCCTATTAGTCCTGCAGTAATAAATATGTACTGGAAAATACATATTTTCTATAGTTACCTTTGCGTAGACAGCAAAAGAAAACATCAGCACGACAGGTATTGTAGTAAAAAGATACAATCCGACTATATAAATAATAGCGTTCGGATGATTCATTTCTCTATTACGTACAGCGTTAGATCTCTGTGCATTTGTCGTTACCGTCGTTCCCACTCTGGCACGTGTCAGACGCCTTATGTCTTTATAAATAAAAATATGCATAGCCAAAACAAGTATAATAAAAACAGTTGATAAAGCCAAAGTAATGTGAACCGCCTCATCATTATTTAGTAAATAACGTAAACAATTCTCCTCATTTAAATACTTATACATGTCATAAGCCATGCCAGCAAATAACGCGCTTCCAAATATGATCGACAAAATCCAAATAGAGAGGCAAATTGCATAAATTCTTCTTTTTGTGAACCATATAGCATACCGTAAAGCAAAAATTATAGAAAGGCATCTATCGAGAGCAAGACAGGCAACGAAACAAAATGAAGCAGTTTGACATATGGAATAAAGACCAAATGTGAAAGAACATGGCATTTTTCCATACGGTAAAAGCAACACACTTGAAATCGGTATGAATGTATTGGCAATTGCCATATTTAGGGTAAAATATTTGAGTTGGACAACCATTCTTTTACACCTTGAAAGTGTAACGCAAGCCATTATATTAAGTAATACACTGAACACAACAAGGGGTATTAAAACTGGCATACGCCAGTTAGAAGTTCCATGGTAGAAATTTCCCATTTCGTACAGCGTTAGATTGTTCACATAAAGTACAAGTAAGAAGTGATAGAATTCAGGGTCTAAAACCTCGTCCAAGAAAAGACAAAAGAATTTAGTGTGTACAGAGTGTATTACTATAAGAAAGCAAATGTTTTATATAAAATATGTCAAAATCAATAAAAAAAATACGGACGGATATAAACGAATACTGGACAGCATATAGCGTATTTATAAAACACTGACAACGCTAATGACGTCACATTAAGGAAGCTAAGTATTATACACAAATCAAATGTATATATATGTAAAAAAATTAAAACAAATGCACTGGGTAGAATACGACGTATTTTTTAAATGCTGCTAATGTTATGACGTCACATGGAGGTAAATATTATACATAAAGCAGATGTATATATATGGTGAAACAAAAAGTAAAACAAAATCTGTAAGCAAAATACACTAGGTGGAATATGACGTATTTCAAAATGCTGTTTATGACGTCACAGGAACATTTATATGTTTTACAGACGTTGGGATTATTGCTTAAGACGTCACACATGTAAATAACTAACTAAGAGAGGAAAAGGCCTGATGGTACAAATTAAAAACAAACTTATGCATGTTTAAATGACACTCTCAAATATAAATAAGAACTTTGAGACTGAAAAACTAAAAAAAAAAAGATTACAAAGAACGTGAAAAAATGAATACAACCACGGTTACTGTAAAGATGTTACTGAGGTAAAGATGTCGTTTATGACGTTATAATTGTAGACAACATGAAGCACCGGATACGTCCAATATGATAGTACTGATAAAGAGAATTGCCTCTGTGTAACATATACATGTCTACAAAGAATAGTTTAAGCCAAATAAAATATGAAATAGACAGTTGTTAAGCAGCGCTTCATAATTGTTTTTTATAAAATGAATAAAATCGAACACAAACATACCGATCAAAATTAACTGTGTTTATATAAGCTGTTGAGATTCATGTATGTTTTCGTCTCCGGGATAATCGTACTTTATAAATTAAACACACTGAACAACCTGATTTATTTATGTTGCGATGACAACTGTTAATTCATAATTACATAAAAGAAATTCGGATTTGCCAAACGTGTATAAAATTTTATGAATGCAACACCCTTTTGTCTTTGTAGTTGATGCAACTTCTTTCAGATTTTTAGATCTTAAGTTAGTATTATCAATGTTATTCAAATTATGGACAGACAATTTTCATTATTGGTAAAGTCGATGAAAGCACTCCTTGACGATGGATTATATTGATCTTCTGAGATAAATGGGTTCTGTTAAAAAGTTCCAAAGTCAATAGGTTGACTCTCCAATCTAATGCAAAGTTGTGCGATAAACGATAAAGCAAGCAAACCTCAATGTATAAAAATAGCAGTAACATAAAAGCAATGAAAAGAATCTCAAAGCTCCAGGCGTCTTACAAATAAATAACTGCTTATATAAAATATTATATTTGGAACTACACTTCTAAATTTATATGGAAACACTGTTTCCTTTTCAAGCGTCTTTTACAAGATACTACTTATAATTCTAGAACTTCCAAGTTCTTAATGAAAATTGAAAATAATGTACTGTGTTCCTACCAAAGAGTCTTACACAAGTAACTACAAATACGTTAAAAAAACTTCTTGATTAATTTGACAACAATGCTTCCCATTTCATGCGTCTTATTTTAGTTATTGATACCGATCTTGATACTGATAAAGACTCCAATGTTGTTAATTATTTTACTACAACGTTTCCGAATCCAAACGTCTTGAACAATATAATGTACTAGTTATTTGGTTATGAATTCCCAGTTCTCAATTAATTTGGAAACAGTGTTGCGCTATCCAAGCTTTTAATACAAGTAAATACTAATGTCTCAAAGTCTCAAAAGCCTTTCAAATAAATCTCTGAAAACAGTTTCATAAATATTTGAATAAGAATTCCCAGCTTTTAGTTGATTTGGAAACAGTGTTTTCTAGTCGAAGATCCCTATACTAGTACCAACAAAAACGAGCGTTGTCATTTATGTGCAAATGAAAAATTGAAAAGCTCTGTTATAAAGCAATCAAATATGAAACAGAAACTGTATAAAATCAATGCAAATAATCTTGAAATTAAAATCTTTTGTCACTTACATCAGGCAGCATAGTAACTGTCACAATATAAACGATTCTCAATGTTTTATCTTCGAATAAAAGTAACGTAAATTTTAAATATGCCAACTTTAGGAAACATTACTTCTGGTATTATGCAATGCCGACTATCACAAATGTGTCACAAACTCACAAAAAATCTCTCAATATTATCTTTGAAAAAAACTCACCGACTTTTTAAATCTTGAAATCTTTCAGAAAGAATTCCAAGTTTTAAGTTAATTTGGAAACATTGTTTTGCTATCCAAGCTTTCAATACAAGTAACTACTAGTGTTTCAATATCTAAAAAGTCTTTCAAATAAATCTCTGAAAAAAGTTTCAAAATATTTGAATAAGAATTCCAAGATTATAGTTTAGTTGGTCACAACGTTTCCTAATCGAAGGACCTTATACAAGTTAACACTAATCACTAATAATTGTAAAAATATTCGTATATGAACCCAAACTTCAGAATTATTTGTGGAAACACCGTTTCTCCAAGAGTCTTATATAAGTAACGTTTACCGATCTTAAAAACTCCAAAGTTTGGATATGAACTCCAACTTCTAAATCAATTTGGAAACAATGCTTCGCAATCCAAGATTCCTATGCAAGTAACTGATAACAAAGATGAGCGGTGTCTTATGTACAAGCCAAGCTGTCAATCAATTAATTAACGCCCACTTAAACGTGTATACTTTTATCCTTTCATCCAATGACATATACTTCTGAGAGAACCAATGTTTTGAAAACTCGTAAAGATTGCTACTGTATTTGAAATTTTTTAGTCTTATGTACAAGCCAAGCCGTCAATCAATTAATTAACGCCCACTTAAACGTGTATACTTTTATCCTTTCATCCAATGACATATACTCCTGAGAGAACCAATGTTTTGAAAACTCGTAAAGATTGCTACTGTATTTGATTTTTTTTTAAACAATAAGGTAAAAGTTGGTCTTCTGGGTAGAACAATTTAAAAATAATTATAAACGACGGGAAAACCCCCATTTTTCATATTTAGCATGCGAGAGCACAAAGATTAATATGCTAAGAATATTTCATTAAAATAGACCTTTGCATGTTTCAAAATCTTAAAATTCACTTATAATACTATTATTTTTTAGTTAAGTGCAAGAATATTTAGACCTTGTGTTTTTGTAATTCAGAAAATGTTAGTGGTTTTTTATATTAAAGCGTTTAAACTGTTTACTTAATGTAATTATATGGTTAAAATATGTTGGTTTTGTTATGTGCTACTTTTAATTTTTTTTTATAAAATAACGCATTCAAAACTAGCACATAACAGTTTTGTCCAGAAGTTCCAAAAAAATCACATCTCTTATAGTTATCGAATGAGTAATTGCTGGTTTTTTTTTTAGGTTAGCAACTTTTCAAGATTTTCCCCAAGTATGGTTAAATATTTTATCAATGTTCGTCTACTAGAAATTTCGGTTTTTGAACAATGCCTCTTAGAACATTCTAATTGACACTAGACAAATTTTCAAGATTTTCCCCAAGTATGGTTAAATATTTTATCAATGTTCGTCTACTAGAAATTTTGGTTTTTGAACAACGCCTCTTAGAACATTCTAATTGACATTCTTAATCTAAAAACTTGTTTGGGTTGCTAATGACAGACTGACAGAACCCTGATCGAACGGGGCGATTCACACACACACACACACACACACACACACACACACACACACACACACACACAGTGGCCATCACTATTTTTCTAAAAATTTTATTCGATTTTGTAACAACCTGAAATATTTTTTATGTTCACATTGACATTCTTAATATTATTATTTGTTTTGAGGTTGCAATGACAGGCAGAAATTGTGAAAAAGTGTCCATTTTTTTACCTTCAAAAACCTAACGATAACATTGTTGACATTTGTTGACTATGGTTTGTTTTGATTTGTACGTGCAGGCAGAAATTGTGAAAAAAATCATCTTTACCTCCCAAACTCTAACGTCACATTCTCATTCACATTCTAAATTGTATCATTTTTTTGAGATTGCAGTGATAGGCAGAAATTATGAAAATGCTTCTTTATTTCCCAACCCTGACGTCCAAACGTGAATTGACCATTGCTGTTTTCCAGAACTTTAAGTTTGATTTTGTAACAACCAGATGTTATCACTCAGTAAAAATGGCGTGAAGGAAATAAGTAATTGCAGTTAGTTTTGTAGCAAACAGACGTCACGTATTTATATTCCCGTTGGCATCCTAGATCGTGCAACTTTGTTTGGGGTTCCTAATGATAGACAGATATTGTGAAGATTGTTAGGCAATTGCAAGGTTCAACGTTTGTCAACTAGAAATCTAGGTTTTTGGAGCAACTCACCTTAGAACATTTTCATTTACATCCTTAATTCTAATACTTGTTTTGAGTTGCTAATGACAGAGTGAAAAATATCATTTTGCTTTAAGGTTAAAGAAGAATTTTTTTATCTGTCAAAATGACAAACAGAAATTATTAAAATTTGGAAAAATTTGTCTTTACCTTCCAAACCCTAACGTCACATTCTCGTTGATATTCTAAATTTTATCATTATGTTTTGAGGTTGCAATGACAGGCAGAATTTGTGAAATTTCTTCTTTATCTCTCAAACCCTAACGTCGAAACATGCAATTCACACACATTGACCGTTGCTAATTTTCCAGAACTTTAAGAACCAGATATCACACAGTTACATGTACTAGTATAATGATTTATACATTATGTCCATTAGCATCTTGTCACTTTGTTTATTGTCGCTAATATTAGGGAGAAAAGCAGATGTCTCTTATGTTATGACGCAGTGTTTGGGGGGATGGGAGTAGGTCATGATCAATACACACCTTCGTCTGGAAATTAAAGAATGGTAAACAAATTGCCAAAATGACGGGGTATTGTTTATATGCAGTGACGACGGATTGACTATTTATGAAGGTTTGTTCAATTAAAAAAACGGATTGATTTTGGTATAACTGAGATGATCTAAATTGATTTGATAAACCAATGAAGCGAAAAAAAATTTCAGCAATATAAAACTTTAAAAAATTGAGGTAGAATAGATACTTCTAAACTCAACCCGACTTTTGAGATACCTTCACTGCACCCCTTACACTCCTAGGTAAATAGTAATTTTTTCGTCATAATACACAACATGAAATACGCCGTCCTTTGACAAAAGTTTTACCAAAATATATTTCGGTACATTAAAGGAGATACAAGAGCTGTTCAAAATGTATTGTACTAAAGCTGATAACGCTTTATATCACATAACTCTCCTGTTTATTGATGGAATAAAACGGTGTAATATTTTTCATATTACACAAGTATCCATGTAATATCACTTAATTGTGACGTGATCAGTTCTCACGCTTCTGATTGTTTAAAGCGTGAGAAAATATTCCGACGCCATTCATGTACATTTGTTTTACAACTTTTACTACGTTAGCCCTAAATAACTGCATTTGATGTTGGGGATACCGTAAAAGTAGATGGAAAAGGAATTGGTATAGTCAAAAAAAAATCCTCGAAGGGTTTGCTACATTCTATGAAGAAATGATATGTGGACACAAAAGTGACATCATTTACGTAGTGGTCGCGCCTAATGAGGTTATATGAAAACTGTGTCAGTCTGTTGCTTATTTTTAGACTTTTAAAGGCTTTCCCATTCTTTGATGGATTCGAAAAAAATATAATATAACCAAAAACAAACATACTAATCCATGTCCGAATCACAATCCAGAAAGTAAAAACTTTGGAACTGACAAGTTGGGTATGACACGTGAACTTCCACCAGGAAAGTAAGGCCGGGTGCCCCGGAAGGGTAAGCGCCTCCTGTTTAGCTAGCTACACCCGCCACGTGTGTAATCAAAATTGTGTGAATGGAACATGGAACTATGAGACGTCAAATATATCCAGGGCAATCCTGGACACAGAGACATCAAACGTATCAACAATACTGAGTCAACAATTTATTTGCAAGCAGCCCACTTCGTTATACAAAGTCCCCGTAGTGGGAACAAGCTCTACCATAGCGTAATAATTGGGAAACAAATACACCATAAGCAGGAGAAGCAGGTGTATTGCTGCATAAAAAAGGAAAGTTGACAATAGAAAAATTGAAGTCATCACGTTTGTCATAAAGTTTCAAATGTAGCATTTCGTGTGCGTCATAATTCAGGTATAAGTCTAAATATGAAGCTGAACTTGAGGAATCAGTCGTTTCTTTTATTTCAAGCTCACTAGGATTGATGACATTTACATAGTAATTTGAACTTACATACTAATTTTGTCTTTATTATTTTACGGGGTTACTTTACTTTTACTATAACTAAATATATTCTTACTTGCGCAGTTAATTTGGAGGTGATTTGTCTGACCTAGATAGAAATCCGCTGTTTCTATATGGCATCAAATAACGTGTACATGTCATTGTGTCTCGGTATTTTAAGTTATGTGATATATAGAATCTTAGACTCGTGAGGGTTTAATATGAAATTTATTAAACTCGGTCAATAAATAAATATGCCACTCACCAAGGCTCGTGGCATATTTAAATATTAAACTCGTTTCATAAACTTCATATTAAACCCTCGCTCGTCTAAGATCCTCTATGTACGATTTCATTGATGATGATGCGTTTGAATAGCTTTTTTAAAGACCAACAGTATAAACAAATGTCTTCAGCTCCACATAGTTTTAAAATTATAGTCAATTCAATAAAAACAGTCGTTGACCACTTCTTTAAAATGGAAATGGGTGGTGAATATTGAAGAAATTACAGCTTATATAAAAGTTCGCACAAAACTCGGTCATTCGGTAATACAGAATTTTACTGAATTGAGGAAAGTTTATGAGTCTGATAAGGTATCTA
Source organism: Anadara kagoshimensis (assembly GCA_021292105.1). NCBI lineage: Eukaryota > Metazoa > Mollusca > Bivalvia > Arcoida > Arcidae > Anadara > Anadara kagoshimensis. Next base: position 29,263,920 of record CM037861.1, read on the forward strand.
ATGAGACGTTGATAGTATCTGAGCGGCACAGAGTCCATCAAAGAAGATGTAGCAAAATCTGGCCGACACTGTGTCTGTAACAGGGAAGGCAAATGTCTCAAAAGTCGGGGATATTAGTGAAAGTGATAGCAGATACACAATTCGTGATATTGCCATAGTTGTTTTCATATTGCTATTGCGGGTGCAGTTCATCTAAAAGTACAAAAGATTTCTGCCAGATGGACCCCGCACATGTTGACAGATGACTAAAATCGGGCACGAGTATAAACCGCTAAAATGTTTTTCTAAATTCAATCAGACAATTTTCAAACAGTGTTACATGTGTTCACTATTTCGAACAAGTTAGAAAAATTTGAAAAAAATATGGCTAACTAAACACAGTAGAAGACCTGTAGTTGCCAAAAGAATCACAAGCACAAAGAAGGTTTTTATTGCATATTTTTCGAAGGTATAGCCGTACACATTCCGGTGTCAGAGCGCAAAAGTGTTACAAACCAGTATAACCGAGATGCTACACTGAAAAAGGCTTTAGAAATATTATCTTGAACGAAGCCCTGTGTCAGGGTTTAGAAATGTTTGTCTATATCATGATAATGCTCCATCACATACAACTGAGCTTTTGAACATTTTTTTAAGTTGGAGAAGGTAACGCCCACCATGCGATCTCATCCTATTTCCAAAATTTAAAAGATTCTTATCTGGTCGTCGTTTCAAGTCCCAGCAAGCTCTTGTCTCAGTCACCAGTCAGTGCTTTAAAGGTCTATCTAAAGCCCCATTTATACGGCGAGAATTGCATACCTAAGTGTTTTTACTCATATGTAAATTTACTCACGTAAGCAAAAGTATATTTTGCTTTGCGTTCATACATAATTTATGTACATAAGTAAATTTGAAGTTTTCAACCAACTTTGGATAATTTTCATTTTGAACATTGAACAGTTTAGACTTTATTATCAGATAATAAGAACGTTTCCTTACTATTATAGCACCGATTTGATACTGGGCTATTATAATGACAAATGGGCAGTTCTACTTGGTGATCCAGCATATCTGTCATATACCATTTTTGAATTAATCATAAAACTATAGCAAATTTGCACTTGGTCCCTACTAGGTGCAAATTTACTTACATGAGTAAAATTTGCGTATATGCAAAGTTGTTCATACGACACAATTTGCATATGTGTGAGTAAAAAATACTTAGGTATGCAATTCTCGCCGTATAAATGGGGCTTAATCAGCGCACTGTCACGCATTTCGGAAATGGATCAAAAGATTGAAATTATGTATATCAAACTGTGAAGAATACAATACATGGATTTATCACATACCCATTGAATCTTATTACTGTTTATCTAACAATACTATGTTTTGCCTTCTGAATTAATGATATCCACGGAGATGCTTGCTTTGACATACTTGGCAGCGGTTTAAACGTTATATGTGCATAATCATTCAAACATCTAATAAAATGTGACTATCACGATTTCTTTAATAACACCCTTTTAAATGAAACTGTAAACACCCACTGTACAATAAACTTATTATTCTACCCTAAATATGCGATGTTTATTGCCTTTTACGCTTGAACAAACAGTCTAGACAACAGGTTCATATAGACAAACAACATTTACCTGTCCGCTTGACCTTTGATTTGGGATATATTGATGTAGTTGAATCGGTCACCGGAGAATCTACCCAATATTTGGGTAGTGTTAGGATTCTCTGTTAATACATACGCAATACAGGTATTTAATCTTAAAATAGTAATATTGTCTAGCAATATGTAATTAACCTATACATAAATGCACTCGTCTTTGCTAAATATTTGAAATGAAAGGTCAAGCGGACAGGTCAATTTTGTTTGCGTATACCTTGAGTTTATCTAGAAAGCATGTTACCTGTAGATTGATACAGGTCACAATGAGTGAATTTAATGTTATAAAAGTCATATTCAAATTGTAACGGGGAAGTTTAACAGTCTGATCACAAAGTCCAAAAAGAGGTTGAAAAGTAATTTGTATACAGTGTTGCCATGGAGAAACCTATGTAAACAATAAGATAAACATATTTTTTTAAAGAAAAAAAATTATATAGAAATACCTATACGATAATCAATTATTAACTCATGGATTTAAATACAGGCAAAGTAATATACATATATACTCTAATAATAAGTTAACAAGTTCTTTGTTTCTTGTAAAAAAGGAGAAATTTATTTTTCAAATTATGGGACAAATACGCGCTATTTTAAACGCGATATTTACAAGAATTTTGCTATTCTTGCATAGTATGTTAATGATATGGAGAGCCGCAGATGTACAGGGTAACAACTTATTCTGGCTACTTGGATTAGTAAATATTGTACTCTTGGCAGAAACTATTTACAGCGTCATCCGAAGGAAAGGACAAGAAAGAAAATGGTAATATCCAATACATTGGGAAACAAATTTAATTTTTATTTTTAGTTTTTGGAAATATAATTGTCATATTATATTAATCTGTGAATACAATATTTTAAAATATATGATGCTATATTATAAATGTTTGAATATTTTATCCATTCTAGTGCAATACGGTTGCGCTGTTAAGTTAGTGCCAGGACCCAGTTTTGTTTTATAAGTGTTTTATTTTCGTTTAAGTGAAACGAATTAGAACATAATTAAAAATATTATACTATGACAATTATATTTCAAGAAAAATCATTTTTATAAAAAGAAATCTATTTTATTTATAATATGTTAACATAATTAATTTTTTAATATTTCATTTAAAAATTGCAAGTTATAATATGAAACAATGAAAAACAATTACCCATACTTTTCATGTTTCAGCATGTATAAGTTGTTTTTTCATTTTCTTTCATGCTTAATTAAATCTGACGGTTAAGGTGAATTTAGTTTGACAAAATATAAATTAAAATCCACCCAACCCCGATTTTGATTATAAATCATAAAAGTTGAGCAACTTGAAATTCTAATTATTTTGTCTAGTGAGTAGTCAACCGTAGTGAGACAAGAAGAACGTTTGTTGTTAAAATCACATCTTTAGCGAATAGTCATATAAATTGCGTGCCGAATGTCACTGAATGTTAAATGCTATGTTTGTTACAAACCCTTGTACCGGGTACCACTACAGAAACTTAGTTGGTAGAGTGCTCGTTTCGTATGCGGAAGGTCCAGTTTGAACCCCGGTCGAATTCTAACCAAGATTTGAAGACAGGTAGTGACTGTTCTTTCGCCAAGCACTGGGTATTGAGAAAATGACCTTTAGAAGAGACCCTAAAAAGAATGCTCATAAACACCATGTTCCAAAATTATTTAAACAAAATGCCCAATGGTTTAATAATGAATATATCATTAATTTATTATTATTATTATTCTGTTTAAGAAATCTCAATTAGCGCAATTTAATAAAGAATATCGCATGTATTGATATCCTCTAATAATTCTCCATAAACATAATGTTCCTTGATTCATCTTACAATAGATTAGTATGTTTGTTTTTGATAATTAGGTTTGGATACCTTATAATAACAACAATGCTTTGACCTGTTGAAACGTCACCATACACTAACTGTTTACTTCCTCTAAAGACTATTTTATGAAACAAAGGAAAGGAATGTCATAATCAAAAACAAACATCTCTAGATCTATCTCCGAAAAACAATACAAAAGCAAATTAAAAACTTTGGAAATGAAGTTAGATGAGAAAAGTGAACTTCCATCAGGAAAGTGAGACTGGGTGCTCTGGAAGGGTAAACACCTTCTATAGTTTAGTAATGTATACGTAATGTTTTCTGGGTAAGGAAGGGTCGAGATACATTATTTTAGCTTACTTATAAACTCCCAATTTGCGCCATGATAAATTTCCTAATCTTAAGTTAGGTATTAACTTGTTTTTCTTTCAAATAAAAACTTGTTACTTCCCATTATGTAAGTAATTTTAGCCTGGTGATTTGAATAAATAAAAAAATCATAGTTTGAATTTTTTTCTGCGGACAACTTTGACGCTGGACAGAAAAAGAAAAAATCTTGCGAGATCTTGTTCTTTAAATAGCTACAATGTGATTGAACCAAATTCCCTCAAGCGGCGCATGCGTTTAATTCCAAATCCGGTTTGGTCCAAAAGCATTTAAACGGCCAGGTCGATACCATCACTGCTAACCAATCGAAAGAGTTGCATCTGTCCTCTTTTGTATGAGACAAATATTTAGTGACCATGGCCACGTTAATTAACCGCTATACACTTACATATTTGCCGAAATTTAACACTAAGCTGCCGAATTAATGCCCAACCGGCAGCTAATTATATCATGACAGCTGCCATGTGCCTATTGGCAGCTTCTCAAGTACTAGCTATCCATATCTAGGCAGTCTTTTTCGTTACCTCATTGTTCACGTGTTTAACATAAGTGGGTTTTCCGTATCGCGCATTCTGAAAAAACAAACTCGTTACTAATACAAGATACACCAGAGGCGGATCCAGAATTTTAGAAAGGGGGGGGGGGGGCGTATAATGTGAGAGCCGAAGGCTCAAACCTTCTAGGGTGGGGGTCCGGGGCATGTTCCCCTGAAAATTTTGAAAAAATGGCGCAAAAATCCTACATTCTGGTGCAATCTGAGCTGCATCAAAGAGGATAAAATCTTTCATTCAAGATGCCTGTATCATAGTATGAAAAAATATGTATTAGCGACAGAAAGGGGGAGGGGGGCGTACGCCCCCCCACCCGCTGAATCCGCCACTGTACACAAACTTCAAAAATATCGCTGAACACCGAAAAATCAACTTTTTTTCTATATCAAGATACCTCGTATTTCCTTAACAAACTCTGGCCCTAAGCACTAGATTGATTTTTCCTCATTAATTTGTAAACTTTATTTTTAATTTTGTTCAGCCCTCACAGCAAAACCCGTTTTGCCACGGAGGTCCTAAAATGTCAATTAAAAATCATATATATATATATATATATATATATATATATATATATATATAATATTTCTCAAAAATGATTTCAGATATGTGATTTTCTGTAACTAAGTAATATATTAATTCAAAAACAGGTTTATATATTATTACAATGCTCTAATTGCTAAACCCTATTTAGACCCCCCTTAATTGAACTTCATCGCGATATTCATCGCGCGTCATATACTAATTTTTAAGTCACGATTCACAGTCAGTAGCCCCGTTTCCTTACATACTGCCTGCTGAGAGAAAATCGAAAAATGGCCACCACGAAGATGTATGGAATTCGAAAGTCACATTAATTAGTTAAACTCAATTTATCTCAGTTAAATTAAGTTTAACTCAGTTAAATTTAATTTAACTCAGTTAATGCCAATTAATTTGCATTAACTGCAGTTAATGCGAATTACAGAATATCTTAGTTTAACTGAGAAAATGCAAATTAATTCGACTTAACTGGAGAAAAACTTAATTTAACTCAGATAAATCGATTTTATCTGCTTTTAATATGACTTGACTGAGGAATAATTGCCATGAACTGACAATAAACTCGTATGAACTCAGCAAGCGTTTTGATTGGTTTGTATTTTTCCTAGAAACGCATTTGACCAATCAACGCCATCGTAAGAAAAGATTGACTACTTCCGTCCCGCTAATTTTGAACATCAACAAGTGCACGATGAATCGTGATTTCCCATATGCCATACTTTTAAAAGTCGACTGTGGCATTGTTTAACTATTATTGTTGTTGTTGTTTCCGTGTCTCCTTCTTCGCGAAAATATGGACTCTGTGGACGTTTTTACACTATGAAAAATAAATACACTCGTTGGACATTAACACTTGGTATGTAGGTAGGTAGGCGTAGTAGTGATATAGAATAAAACACCATAAAATATTTAAAATGTTACTACTACGCAGAAAAGACGAAAACTATTAAACTATTATAACAGACGAACTTGCAAAAACGTGGTGGTCGCGACAATGTTGTTTATCCGTAACCATCATCCGTATCCGGTAAAAGCACCAACCAATGAAATAGGACCTTACAAAAGACTGTTCGATTGACAATTATCATTAACACTGAGTGACGTTATTATCTCACATGAACTGAACAACTCAACTTATCTGCAGTTAATGAAAATTGTCAGTTAATAATAGTTACAACTACCATTAACTGACGCGAAAGTCACAAAAATGAGAATAACCAGGTTTAAGAGATAGTCCAGTTCATGTGAATTATTTGTCAGTTAAATTAAGTTTAACTGAGTTAAACTTAATTTAACTGAGATAATTAATGTGACTTTCGAATTCCATAAAAATGTCACAACATATTAATTTTATCGCGCGTTACTCGACAGTTCTATTACCTGTTACCTGTTACCTGTCTGTAGAAACCACTATATGCTTTTCGCCTCTCTGGTCCATTTTAATGAAGTTCTTTAAACTAGTTTCTGTTCTATCCGGTTCCATTGTTTTTATCAAGTCCGTAAATTCCATGAACAACCGATGGATTGGTATGAGCACCTGACATGTTTTTCCTCGTACCCACGACGTGCGTCACGTGATACCAACCTGTGCAAGGACAGTTTATTCTGAAATACATTTACCTGACAAACGAAAGCGATATTTTGCAATTAAAACATTAAAAAATAAATAGAGGCCGCGTTGACCTATGGATAAGACGTCAGTCTACAAATCCAGGGTCTCTCGCCGCTGTGAGTTTGAGTCCTGCTCAGACTAAATAGTGAATTTTCCTTGGTGTTGGCCTTAACTGGTTCACCTGGTATCAGTATAATGTCACTGGGGAGTGGTACGCTTGTCTGCGGCGTATTGACTCGGTGAGCTAGCAACTTAAAGTCACCCTGAGTGCGTGCTAGTACAACGCAGACCATACAACACTTCACATGCATACACGAAATTGTCCATAGAGATTAATAAAAATAGTTCTCGTCGCGAATAGCTGAAAAATTGCTGATGTCACATTCAACCAACCAAATTAAAAAATATCTAAGATCTGTCAAATATATCCTGTAAAAAATAAAATACATCAAAATAATACTAAATTTATCCAGTTCCAAGTCTTTTTTCATCTTTGCAACAAGCGACATGTATAAAACATATTTTGCTGCATTTGAAAATGGATGGATGTAAAAACTATATTTCAAGTCTCGCTAGGAAATGTATTTTTCTGTTTTGAAAATATTTTCATCATCAGTAGCAGTAGCTGCTTTACCATGTGAATTGATTGCAGAGGCGGATCCAGAATTTAAGAAAGGAGGGGCGTATAATGTGAGAGCCAAAGGCTCGAACCTTCTAGGGGGACCCGGAAAATTTTGAAAAAAATGGCGCAAAAATCCTGCATTCTGGTGCAATCTGAGCTGCATCAATGAAGAAAAAATATTTCATTCCAAATGCCTGTATCATAGAATGAAGAAAATGTGTCAAATGGTTAGATTATGTATTATTAGTGACATAAAGGGGGGGGGGGGGTACGCTCCCTACGCCCCCCGCTGAATCCACCACTGGGTTGTATTCAAGATATCATTATGACAGTTCTTCAAACAAAGCTAAACATTGCTCAAAAGGTCATCCGAGTGGTATTTATCGTCGGCCACTTTTACCAAAATGTGAGTAATGGTGTTTAACGTCCCAGTCAAGAATATTTCACTTATATCGAGACGTCGCCAGCTATAGGCGAAAGTGTAGAAATTTTGCTTTTCCTTTGCGCTGATGACATGATACAGCAGGGTTCTTTAGCGTGCCAAGCCCACCGTGACACGGGACTTCGTTTATTTTATGTTCTCATCCGAAAGAACCGTGACTTTCATTTTCGTAATGCCCGGTGCTTGGCGAAAGAACAGTCACTACCCATTTTCAAGTCTTGGGTCAGACCCGACTGGGGTTCGAACCCATAACCTCCCAGAGCGAACTCTTTTCCACCTTAGCTACCGCATTTGTTTACCAAAATGCACTGATCCCTATCGAAGGTTTGTTGAGTGTATATAATTATATCCCACCTTCACCCGTGCATAACAAATTTATTTACGTGTTTACAAAGGTGATAACTTTTTTTATATCGTATGAAAGGTAACTTTACACATTGTAAAATTAATTTTAAGAACTCTTGTTATAAAACTGTAATGCAAAAATTAATTGAAATAAATAATAATGATAATCCAAATGCATGAAAAAATATGGTGAACGAGGACTCGAACTCATTTCGAGGCATATCTGCGACCACCTAGCTAACCACTACACTACAGAACTTATTTTTAGCTCACCTGAGCCAAAGGCTCAAGTGAGCTTTTCTGATCACAATTTGTCCGTTGTCTGTCGTCGTCGTCGTTGTCGTCGTAAACTTTTCACATTTTCATCTTCTTCTCACGAACCACTGGGCAGATTTCAACCAAATTTGGCACAAAGCACCACTAGGTGAAGGGGATTCAAGTTTTTTCAAATGAAGGGCCACACCCTCTTTAAAGGGGAGATAATTGAGAATTATTGAAACTTTGTTGGTATTTTTCAAAAATCTTCTTCTCAAAAACTATTCGGCCTGTAAAGCTTAAACTTTTGTGGAGGCATCCTTAGGAAGTGTAGATTCAAGTTTGTTCAAATCATGGTCCCCGGGGGTAGGGAGGGGCCACAAGAGGGGGATCAAGTTTTACATAGGAGTATATAGAGAAAATCTTTAAAAATCTTCTTCTCAAAAACTATTAGGCCAGAAAAGCTCAAATTAAAATGGAAGCATCCTCAGGTAGTGTAGATTCAAGTTTGTTCAAATCATAGTCCCTGGGGGTAGGGTGGGGCCACAAGAGGGGGGTCAAGTTTTACACAGGAATATATAGAGAGAATCTTTAAAAATCTTCTCCTCAAAAACTATTAGGCCAGGAAAGCTCAAATTAAAATGGAAGCATCCTCAGGTAGTGTAGATTCAAGTTTGTTCAAATCATGGTTAAATAATAGTGTATTTTCCATGCTGTATTCTTTTATATAAGTATTTTGATATAAAGTTAAATATATTGTTCATGAGAAATATATTAATTGTACTTGTATTTAAAAGCTAATTTTTAATGTAAATCCTGCTGTATTCTATAATTTCTATTTGCCATTTCCCGATTACAGTATTCGGCCTATGCATTTTCTCTCTTTTGAGATTGGTAGATTGCATGATGAAAATTTTTTAAAAAATTATTTCATTGGTTGAAATGCTGTAAGAAAAAGGTAACGGAATAAGCCGAGGCTTGTCGAAACATCAACCTTTTACGGTACATAGAAATACTTACAAATTGTTTAGTGAAAAGCATCGGTAGGAAGTATAGATTTCAGTTTGTACAAAACCTCCCTCCCCTGCACTCACTTCAATACTGAACTCATTTCGGCTTCTACCTAGCAAGTTGCTCAGGTGAGCGATGTGGCCCCTGGGCCTCTTGTTGTATCTATATGTGCATATTTTATGTATATAATCAGAGGGTCAGTAATATAGTTTGATATTCTTATAAAATACTTACGAAAGCCTATTAGGCTCATAACAAAATCAAAAGGCGTAATAACGCACAATAAAAGTGTTATAATGCGAATTAAAGGCGTTATAAGGCGTTTCACTTAGCGTTATAATGCGTTTCATTTCGCGTTATAATGCCTTTCACTTCGCGTTATAACGCCTTTCGATTCGCGTGATAATGCCTTTCGATTCGCGTAATTACGCCTTTAATTCAGTAATACTAATTATTATATAGCAATATATGCATCGCATAGAAATTAAACGATAAATCCCGAGGTGTTACCGTGCAATAAATTTCGATATTTGCACGCAAACTTTGTTCTAGTCCGAGGTTTCCCGAATCAATTTTTCATATTGCACGCTCTGTCACATGACGCTGTTGTTTATGACGTCATACGATTGTTGTGGCATGACTGAAGACGTCATCGCTGTGTTGTTGTCGTATTGCACTAGTTCTTATATCCTAGTTCAATATATATGTATTGTAAGTCAAAATGGTAATTTTAGTTGAAATACTAGTGGGAAGTAAACGAAATTTATTTTGCTATATAATAAAAGGGTTTATTGAACTGATATTATAGGGTTATTGAACCGATATTGGGAAATATTGTTCCGAGTTGCCTCGATATTTGCACGAGCTTGCGAGTCAACGAGGGACAATATTTCACAATATCAGTTCAATAACCCTTTCATTATATAGCAAAATAAATTTCGTTTACTTCTCACTAGTATTTCATCTCAAAATACCATTTTTCTTACAATACATATATATTGCACTAGTTCCTGTACATGGATATAAGAACTAGTGCAATACGACAACAACACAATCAATGACGTCGTCAGCCATGTAACAACAATCGTATGACGTCATAAACAACAGCGTCATGTGACAGAGCGTGCAATATGAAAAATTGATTCGGGAAACCTCGGATAGGAACAAAGTTTGCGTGCAAATATCAATATATATTGCACGCTAACACCTCGGGATTTATCCTTTAATTTCTATTTATCATATACTTTGTAGTAAATACGTAGTTTCTGCACGCTAAGATACGACTAAAATGACGTCATCCATATCACCGACCGCACACGCCCTGTCGAAAAAGCCGTATCACCGGTCTGATATCGGTATCAGACCGGCTACTCAGAACAAAAAGATGTAATCACTATATCAATTAGAACATTTTACGATGACATCCTTACGCCTTATATATGCGAATGGGATTATTTGGAGGAATGCATTTAAACTAGTCTAAATGGTCTAATTGCCGTCAAGTTGAATTTTGTGTCATATTCTTGATAAGTGTCTGTATTTAATGCATGTATTTGTTTTTAAATGGTAAAAAAAGTTTATAAACAGAATAAAACATGGTGAAATCCATATCATGTGCCATATCTGACTGAGACCTCCTTTATCAGACCGAGGGCTTTCACCATGTAATATTCTATATTTATCTGCTATATATTTAATTATATATTTCTAGAATTAAAATAAGACAAAATAAATATAAATATTATTTATAAGACATTGATACAGTTATATATTTTAGAAATATATTGATTTGTTCTTTGTCGTTTGTTTTTTACCAGTATGAAATTTAAAATCAGCGATACCAATGCATGTTTGTTTCTCTTTTCTTTCCTTATTTGTAGTGCCCGTTCCGTGTAACGTGGTTGATTATTTTCAATTTTCTTTGAGTTCTAAGCGGCATATTTTTGTGTTTGCCAATTGTAAGTTTTCAGTTACAAATTGATTTCCGTTATATTAAATAATCATACTTTCTTTGGTTGTAGGTTTTGTCCCTGTTTCCTGATTTACCTGTTCTGCACATTACCCGCGGTCTGGTTATTGGAACTAGATAGGTTAGACAGATACGACGCAGCCATAGCATCCACAAATGTCTCGGACACCCAGACAGAAGCGTTATCTAACACGTTTGGCGTAAGTAATTATCATTTGTTGGTTGGTTGAATGTTGTTTAACGTCAAATCAGCAATTTTTCAGCTTTTTGCGACGAGAACTACTTTCTCCATGGATTAATCCACGAACAAGGATACAATAACTACTCTCTAAATATCTATGGATTGATCTATGAACAAGTTCGTGTATGCATGTGAAGTGCGAGTGTTTTATGGTTTGCCTTGTACCAGTTCGACTCAGGGCGACTTTAAGGTGCTAGCTCACAGAGTCAGTACGCCGCAGACAAGCGTACCACTCCCCCAGTCACATTATACGGACACCGGGTGAATCAGTAAAGGCCAACGGCAAGGAAAATTCACTTTCCCCACATGTGGTTTGAGCGGGACTCGATCTCACAGCGGTGAGAGACTCTGAAAGATTGACATCTTATCCATTAGACCACTGCGGCCTTTTATCATATGTATATGTATTGATTTATTGAAACTTGGCGAGAAGGCAAAATTTTATAGCGAATTATGGATATAGGCTACTTGGAGGAAATAAACCGCGACCTGCATGTTTTTTTTTCTAAATTTTTATTTCTAACATGACCTGTGTTTTCCGCCATGCATAAGAAACAGGAAGAGAGCCAGTCGTGGTAAAACACGACTTTTTCTCATTTTACTGTCTCTCCCTGTGATGTCATGTTGATGTATTACAAACACTAATTTTGACGTAATTTTCTTTCATAAATAAAATAAAATCAAATGAAAATACATTGAAAAATACACATCCTATAAAAGTATTCGCAGTGTTTATTCCAATGTTTTTTTATTATTTCAGTGATGTTCTAAATATTGATATGTTTTATTTTTTCAGATAACTTTACCCGTGAAGCTGGAACCCGACACTTGGCTAAGCTTATTAGAACAATCTTTGATATTTTTGCTCATCATTGGCAGGTGGTTACTTCCTAGAGGTGAACTAACGCGCCATCAATTATCACAACTTCTATTTGTATATATCGGAGCTGGTTCAGATATTTTGGAATTCTTTGTAGTATTTGAGGAAAGTGAGGTTCGAGCTAGCAGACTTTTATCTTACCTGTCCTTGGCTGTTTGGTCAATAAGTTTATTGCAGTTTACAATAGTATTAACAGCAACAAAAAGTCCACATAAAGGAGCTTTTGTGGAAGACTACCCCGAAGACGAGGCAGATATAAGGAAGAATGGCACTTTTTGTGAGAAGCTCTTAATAACAGAAATTTGGAGTTTACTAGTGTCCACGATGCTTCTGGATTTTCCATTCCTGTGTATCAGACTGTATATTCTTGCTGTGTTACAAGTTTTGTCATACGGTATCTTATTTTTCACTTGTAAAAATATCGTTCTCATTTTAGTTGTGATTTATAGAATATATATCCTTTGTGCCGACAAATATGACGACGATGATGAAAATGATAAGACCAGCGACAAGAAACTATACGACAAAGGTAGAAGGAAAGTGAATCCCGCAAGGGGAAATAATACAGATGTAAATATTTCAGATTTGTGATGTGAATTTTAAAATTGATTGTCAGATAAACATTAATCATTAAAATTAACTTCGTCTTAAATTTTAGAATTCCTGCAAAAACTAGACTATGCTTTATAATTCAAAGTATAACAATATGTAATTTAAATCACTGAGCCAGTATCTTTGCTGGTGGCTGTTTCATCTAGGACATCGCAAACTCAGTAGGCAATAATTATGTTTTATTTTAAGAAATATACTATTGTCTAGATTTGCTGCTAGTTAAAATCTAAAATTCCTCAAAACTAAGGTAAACTTCCTCAAGCAAAGTATTTCCTTAGCTAAATTTGGTAAAATATATTTTGGTCCTTTTGGTATCATTATAACATCTTGGAAAAAAGTCAATTTTTGGTTTCGCAATTATGGTCCAAGCACTTCTGATGACGACTGTATTAGTGCTGCAAAATTAAAACTGGTATAATGTGTAATTGGCTTAGGTAGATTTTGATAAAACACATTATACACTTTGTCCAACGAAGTAGGCTGCTTTCAAATAAATTGTTGACTCAGGGATATTGCAAGCCTAGGCTTATCAAGGCCCTGAAAAAGTTTTATGTCCGTCATCACAGTATTGTTGATAAGTTTGATGGCTTTGTGTCCAGGGTTGCCCTGGATATATTTGACGTCTCATAGTTCCATGTTCCTTTCACACAATTTTGATTATACACATGTGGCGGTTGTAGCTAGCTAAACAGAAGGTGCTTACCCTTCCGGAGCACCCGGCCTCACTTCCCTGGTGTAAGTTCATGTGTCTAACCTAACTTGTCAGTTCCAAAGTTTTTACTTTGCTTCTGGATTGTGATTCGGACATAAATTAGTATGTTTGTTTTTGATTATTCTCATTTCAATTTTTTTGGGTTTCCAAAATTGTAGTACCGGTACGTAATGATTATATTTTAAAACAGTCGCCTGGTGCTGCAAAATTAAAACAGTTTTAGCATTAATTGACAGAGATTAACTTGCCTTTAATCTTCTTAAATCGTCAAATCATTCAACTCCACATACAGATATATTGATGGCGTTAATTTTCTTAACAATACTATGTGAATGTCATCTACCCACGAATGATTTCTTAATTTTTGCTTCATATTTAGACTTAAACGTTAATTATGACGCCAACTAATAGGTATGACAAACATGATGATTCAAAATTTCCATTTCTATGTAGCAATGTACCTGTTTATGGTGTATTTCTTTCACAGTAAGTACGCTATGGTAGAGCTTGTTTTCACTGCAAGAACTTTATACAACGAAGCAAGCTGCTTACAAAAAGTGTTGACCAAAAGATATTGCAGACCTAGGCTTATCAGGGACCTCAAAAAGTTTTATGGCCGTCATCACAGAATTGTTGATAAGCATGGTGTCTCTGTGTCAAGGATTGCCCTGGATATAGTTGACGTATCACAGTCCCAGTCAATTTTGATAACATACGTGGCTTGAGGTGCTTACCATTCCGGATCGTCCGGCCTCACTTCCCTGGTGTAAGTTCACGTGTTTAAGCTAATTTGTCAGTTTCAAAGTTTTTATTTTGCTTCTGGATTGTGATTCGGACAGGGATTAGTATATTTGTTTTTGATGATTACATATTGCCTGTGACATGACGATACAGGAGTATTACCAATGCGCATAAAACCCTTCACCTCCTAGAGTTATCTCTCTTTAACCAAGTTTATCTGACATGATCTGACAACACTCTGTAGTTTGCCCATAGACAATTTCTTGGTGCTGTAAAAGGGAAGAACGAAAAAGAAGAGTAAAAAAAATATTATCTTCGTTTTCGTTCAACGCATGATCCTTTTATTACAGTACTTTTACTCTTATAGAAGAGACTGGTTATAAATAAGCTAGCGCTTGTTCTTGAATCCAGTTTACAGTTTGTTTTGTATGTGTATTTACTGATGAATAAATATTGTTTGAACTAAATAGTTTGCCGATTGTCAATTATTGATCCAGTAATAAGAAAGAAAGGGAAAATAGAGTAAAACTAATGTCTTTGTTTGGTACAATTAAATGCACTTTTATTGCAGCATTTTTATTCTTTTATAAATAGTTTGAAGTTTGACTAATTTCAATTTCTTGTTTGACGTGTTTGTTACAAAACTGACGAAAGTGGCGAGAGACGGTGTGTTGTTTATGATATATTAAGTTAGGTGATAATGTGTTTATTGTTCTATTTATATATAAATTCATCGATTTTATTTCTGAGAAAATTATAATTTCATGTTTTATTTTACAAGAATAAATTTCATCTTGTATTTGTCATATAATCAAAAACAAACATACTAATCCATGTCCAAATTATTATCCAGAAGCAAAGTAAAAACTTTGGAACTGACAAGTTAGGTTAGACACGTGAACTTCCACCAGGGAAGTGAGGCAGGGTGCGTCGGAAGGGTAAGCACCTCCTGTTTAGCTAGCTACACCCGTCACACGTGTATTCAAAATTGTGTGAAAGGAACATGGAAATATGGGACGTCAAATATATCCAGGGCAATCATTGCCTTCATTTGCGTTTAACTCAGGTTTTCAGCCTCCTTACAAAACGATGTTTGTAAATATACTGTATGGAAGCTACAGTACTGGTCAGAATGAAAAGTTTAGAGGCCCCCTTAAAATTGATACACAAGCGTATATAGAGACTAATAGACTTAAAAAGTATCTTAAACGTTTGTATTTCTTTTCAAAATAAATGATTGAATAAAATTTGATTCAGTAATGAATATGGATTCATATCTTTCAACATTTTAACTGAAGTTTCAAAAAAGTAATGTTTCCTGAAAAATGTGAAATGAACAAATGCCTGTTGTATCTATATTTTTTAATACTTACAGCTACGAAATATCTTTAATTATAATGAGTATATTCATATATATTAAATGGAATGATGTTCCATTACATTAAATGAACGATGAGATGTGGTGGGTGTAGCTAGATTCCGGAACGCCCGCCTCACCACCCTGACGGAACTTCACGCGTTTAACCTATTTCCCAGATTGAAAGTTTTTACTTTGCTTTTCAATTGTAGTTGGTGCTAATATACCGATATCGATATCGATTGATGTCCAAATCAAAATCTAGAAGCAAAGTAAAAACTTCTAAACACTTTACACACTAATCACTAACAACAAATACATAAACCTTACCTAAATACTATGTGTAGAAATTGACTAAATGGCATTGTACTCAAGTTATTTTTGCCAAATACGATTGGTCGAGAAGAAAAGTGTACGCCATAAGCTTGTTGGGTCGTATATTGTTCTTAGTGGCATGCAGTCAACCCTGTCTATAAAGGCCACCCAAGGGAACCAGAAAAGTGGCCATTATATACAGGATCAAATTCAAATAACATAAATAAAAACAATTTGGATACAATTCTGCAGGTCTTTATAAGCAAGTGACCCTTATATAGAGGTGGACTGTATTTTAGACTTATCGTATCACTTAACTTTCTCATACGGATTGCTCAGTTAAAAACTCCATTTTGAGTGGACAATTCAATATTTTCAATTACATATTACACCAGTGTTAGTTTTACAGCACTAGACGGTCGTTTCGGAATTCAATTCTTCATCAGTAAGTATTGCTTGGACCAAATTTGTGACACAATTTTTAAAGGGGTTAAAACATATCTAAAGGGCTCAATTTTTTTTAAACCTAATTCAGCTTTGTATGAAGGAGCATACTTGCAATTTTGAAGATTTTACGATAACTTATCACCAATGACAAATTTTAGCTAACATTATATTGGGAAATAATATGTTCTTTTGTCGATATCGCTCTTTTAACAACTTCGTTATAGTCACCTGATGGTTTTGTGTGTTGCATAAAAGACACCGAAAAATTAGGCTAAAATAGACGACATTATTAATTCACAAAAAAAGTTTTTCAACTGAATTGCTTGTCTGCGGTTAATTTCTTGATGCGATAAAAAGAAAGAATAAAAATTGCATGGTTCTTTGTATTATTTACCTTATTATGCATGAATTGAGGGTCTAGGTATTTTATGAAACAAAACAAAAAGATACAAATATATATATAGTGTAAGGCTTGTTTCCATTACAGTAGCTTTATACATCGAAGCTAGCTGCTTACACATAGTTTGTTGACCCAAGAATATTGCAGGCCTAGGCAAAGCAGGTCTCTTAAAAAGTTTTATGGCCGTCATCACAGTATTGTTGATACGTTTGGTGTCCCTGTGTCCAGAATTGCCCTGGACATATTTGACGTCCCGTAGTTCCATGTTCCTTTCAATCAATTTTGATAACACACGTGGAGGGTGTAGCTAGCTAAACTTCCGGAGCACCTGGCTTCACTTCCCTGGTTCACGTGTTTAACCTGACTTGTCAGTTTCAAAGTTTTTACTTTGCTTTTGGAAGATGAATCAGATATGGATTAATATGTTTGATTTTATTATTAATACATTGTTTATAATATCTCCGATCCAACATTACTTTTTATCTGACTTTCCATAGTCCGATGTTGCTTTTATTCTCAGTTACGGTTACACACGTAGCGAGTGAATCCAGCTAATCAGGAAGCTCTTGCTCTTTCGCAGCACCCGGTCTCGATTCCCTAATAGAGTTCTCGTCTGTTAATTTATTTGTCAGTTTCAATGTTTTTACTTTGCTTTTGGATTGTGATTATGGTGTGGATTGGTGTGTCTGTTCTTTTTCGATAAACATGCACATGAAACACGATTTGGAGCGCAAGTTACACAACAGTGTAGAAATTGATCAACGTGGGAGTTAGGAGTGTTGTGCATGGATGAAGGTGGTAATATGATAATTGTCGTGCTAATATTGCAAAAGGTTAACTTTATTATAAGAAAGAAAGTGTTAAAGTTGCTAGACGTTCGACTGAATTTGTAGAAGATGTGGAGGTTGATACATTATCCAACTGAAAGAGAGAAAGACACAATGATTACCAAACGTAGAGGGTCTATGCGTACTAAACCTTCTTCAGTACTCATGAAAAAAAATCACTGCGGTAGCTCAGTTGGTAGAGAGCTCGCTGCGTAAGTGGGAGTATGTGGGTACGAACCGCGGCCAGGTCTGACCCAAAACTTGAAAGTGGGCAGTGACTGTTTTTATCGCCAAGCACTCGGTATTATGAAATGAAAGTCACGGTTCTTTAAGATGGGAACTTAAAATAAAACGAGGTCCCGTGCAACGTACAGGAAAAATTCTTCACTTTCGCCTATAGCTGGCAACGTCTCGATATAAGTGCAATATTCTTGACTGAGACGTTAAACACCATTACTCACTCACTCAGTCAGTCTTAATATATAGTAAGAGATTCTGCCTGAAATGATATTAATAAAGTGCTTGTTTCTGGTAGTATATCGGAGAATCTTATTTATCTCAGAACTAGTTTTACTAATATGACATTCTGAAATCATATGAAAGTTCTTGAATGTTTTGGTATCAATTTAAATGAGAAATAACTTTCTTACTTGACTTGGATTCTATTGAAAACTATTATAGTAATCAACTGACAAAATTTATTTACCATATGTCCAGGAATTTGAGAGTAAGTGAATTGAATTGGGTTTTACGTTCTAGTCAGAAATATTTCACTTTTATTAGGACAAAACCAGCTATAGGTGAAGTGACAGATTATTTAAACTCTGCAATACGCTTCTAGCAATATGAAAGAAACGTTATTTAACGTGCTACCTTTATCGTGACACGGGGCATTTATTTTAAGGTCTCTTCCGAACGAAACCATGACTAAAACTGGGTGTTTGGCAAAAGAAAAGTAAATACAAGTCTCCGATCAGGATTCGAAACCTGATTTCCCACACACGGAACAAGCAATTTACAGCTGAGTTGAGTAATGATGTTTAAACTCCCAGTCAAGAATGTTTTACTTATATCGAGACGTCGCCAGCTAAAGGCGAAGGTGCAGAAATTTTGCCTGTGCGTTGCGCTGATGACATTATACATCAGGGTTCTTTATCGTGCCAAGCCTACCAAGACACGGGGCATCGTTTATTTTAAGATCCCATCCGAAAGAACCGTGACTTTCATTTCGTAATGCCGAGTGCTTGGCGAAACAACGGTCACTTCCCACGAACCCACGACCTCCCACTTACGTAGCAAGCACTCTACCAATTGAACTACCGCAGTGGCAATTTACAAACTGAGCTACCATATGTGAGCCATTCAATAATTTATACTAATGTTGAAGATATAACAGAAATCTCACACGAATTTATTTACCGTAAAATATCCATGTTCTTTTTTTTTTACATAAGCTGCCTGTGGAGGATTGGATTGTACAATTTTTATTTGTATCATACAGCTTGTTAATTCACATATTTTTTATTAAACCCGAGACGGCGTCAATAAATTTGAAATTCAAAACAAGATATCAAATTTAACTAAACTCATTTTATTTTTAGATTAGAACATTGGCGGTTTTTATTATTTTATCGTTTAATCGTGTGTAAAATAGAATTTTAAATGAAATTTCAGTTTTTGTAATATCCAATGCAATCAATGCCTAACAACAATACAGATTAGACATAAGACAACACAAACAAAAGAAACGTAAAGTAGCATAAATAAATTTGAAATTAAATTGATAACGCGATTTAGTTTTTTAAAATTTAAGAAAAAAATACATGTATAAATAAACAAAGAAATAAAAAAAATAAATAAATATATATATATATATATATATGAATAAATGTAAAATAAAACTTGTTGGAAAAAGGAATTCAGTTATATCTGATTGATTTATTGTTTCATTGGATATGGTTTTATGTCAAGAATATTTCACTTATGTAAGTACTTTGAATATGTACAGGGCTATGTGTAGGAATGGTTCATTAAATAACCTCATCTGCTGTTACACAGTGACCCAGTTTTAATGTCTCTTCTGAATGGACCACTGCGGTAGCTCAGTTGGTAGAGTGCTCGCTCTGTAGGTGGGTCTGATCCAAGACTTGAAAGTGGTAGTGACTGTTCTTTCGCCACGCACTCGCAATTCGAAAGTCACGGTTCTTTTGGATAAGAAATAAACGAGGTCCCGTGTCGTGGTAGGCTTAGCACGATAAAGAACTCTGCTGTATAATGTCACTAGCGCAACGCATATGCAAAATTCCTGCACCTTCGCCTATAGCTGGTCACATCTCAATATAAGGGAAATATTCTTGACTGGGACGTTAAACACCATTACTCAACTCAACGCAACTTTTCCAAATGCCCGATGACTTTCATTTCTGATTGCCCAGTGACTGGCAAATAGTCATTGCCTTTTTTCAAGTTTTGGTTCGACCCCTTACCTCTCCCATACAGAACGAGCGACTGCATCACCATACAGTGGTAAATCTTTACAGCGTAAAACCAACAAAGCGGATGTTGGTTTCACTCGCAATCTTTAAAAGGTCTATATTTTAAGTATTGCCAAGTTAAGATTGCGGTTTTAAAGTTCAATAAAATTAAATCTTCATTTTGCCCTTATCGTTGCGTATACATTTTCTTTACATACACATGGTGTGAGATGCATGAACGACTTCAAAATGATAAGAAAAGCAGACGATACCTTGTATTCCACCCGCTGTGTTGCATTCATTGTTAGCCCGCCAAAATGGATATAACCTTATAAAAGAACAGTGGTGAGAATACAATGGACACAAGAGTTTGAGAGAACCATGAACGAAAAGTTGACCACTATTTGCAATATAGTGAACGCCGTAACTGTTAGGATTTTGTTGTTACTACACAGTTTGTTTATTGTATGGAGAGCCGCAGATGTCCAAAATAATAACTGGTACTGGCTACTAGGGCTTACAAATCTACTGCTGATATCAGAGACTGTGTTTAGAGTAGTCAAAAGAAAGGGCCAGGAAGGAAAATGGTAAGAACACGCAGATAAAAAATTGCCGAATGGTGTTTTAGTTTATTTGTATAAAAGGGATGGTGGTACCGTGGTGGTTAGGTTGTTTAAAGTGCGCGCTTACGTATCTTAGCGGCTCTCGATGACCAAGCGAATCCAACTTGGGACATATCCTAGTGTTAGTAAGGTTATTATCAGTTCGCTGGCTGAGGGTAGGTGGTTTTCTTCGGGAACTCAGGTTTTCTCTACCATTCTTAAACTGACCGCCTCGATATAAGTAGAAACATATTTACTAGGGGGATACATAATAATATATATCAGCTTTATCTCTTGTACAATTATTAAGATTTGAAATATTGAGGTCAAATAGATTGCTGTCTCGTCCGAAAAATGCGAACTCGCGCATTCAAAATGTTGGATACACTTACCTATCATCTTAAAGTATTAGTTACACGTGTTTTAATTCAATAAACGGAGCAATGAAGGGTGAATAATGTTTTTTTCTGCCAGCTGCAGATTGTACAGTATTTATTAGATCAGCGTTGTACTAAGGCACATTTACAACTGCCCCTACAGTACAAAGTGCGTTATTTAACATAATGACGTAGTCCTTGCTGTTTCATATAAAACCTCCGATATAGTTCCCACAGCAGTGGATTCGTTTTTCTGAATAGGTCACGTGCAATGATATCAGTGATGGATTAGATTAAGTTTTTTTTAATTTGAAATCTGTTTTGTTTAAACTTCTGTCATTTCGTTATTATTTTTTATAATTATTTAACATAATAATGTACGCGTCAGTGAATATTATATTTTATTATATCGTATGCATGATGCACGTCAGATTGATAAAAGATAACTATGGTTAAAATTGAAATTTGTACTTTAAAATTGCAGTACATAGAACTTATAGTCGGTCACGTAACTCTCATTAGCACATAAGTATATAGCACACAGACAGAAGGTTATGTGAATGCAAGATATTAATCATCATTAATATATACATATATAAAGAATCATTATATTGTGTTAAGTAGGCCTTGATCTTAATCTTGACTACTTCACCAATTAAAAGGCACTCCGTGTAATCAGGACTAACTGCATGGTAGGCCATATGTAGCCGGATATAAAAAATTCTATAATGTTTTTTTATGTGTATGTGAACATTGAATTTTTATATGTGACACTTAAATAAAACACATTATTATTATTATTTATTATCATTATTTTTATTATGTAAAATGTGTGTACTGTTTGAAGCTTGACGTGGATGCGCGATATCAATCATCATAAAATATAATTCTAAATAAAGAATCATTACATTTTATTCAGTAGGCTATGTATAAATCTTAACTACTTCACCAATTAGAAGGCACGCTGTGTAATCGTGACTACTGTATGTAAAATGGGTTTACATCTTGACCCAGTTTTTCGAAGCCTAATTATTTTCATCAGTGATTAACGCAATAAAAATCAACGTATCATTATTGAATCAACAATATTTTTTTTATAGCAATTTGCTTTAATTTGACGAAATTCTATATATTTTCGAATTCGTCATCTTTAATTTCACAACATATTGGAATATGCAAAATTTAAATTTCAACTAACCAATTGATTAAACTTGCCCCTGGAATTGATTTGACTCTGTGGTTTACATCATTCCATATCGTGTTGTGTTCTTGTTTCGTATGGCTTTTGTTTGCTTCAAGATTGTTTTAGTTTTTCTTAGTTGTTTTAATTTTTTCTTGATCGTTGTAGTTTAATATGGGTTGTTGGAGTTTGTGATTTTTTTGTTTGTTGTTAGTTTATCTGTGTTGTAGATTAACTGGGTTGTTGTGGTTTGTTATATTTGTTCGTTGTAAGTTTAATCTGGATCGGTGTAGTTTATTATGGGTTGTTGCAGTTTGTAATTTTTTGTTTGTTGTTAATTTATCTGTGTTGTAGATTTAACTGGGTTGTTGTAGTTTGTTATATTTGTTCGTTGTAAGTTTAATCTGGGTCGGTGTAGTTTATTATGGGTTGTTGCAGTTTGTAATTTTTTGTTTGTTGTTAGTTTATCTGTGTTGTAGATTTAACTGGGTTGTTGTGGTTTGTTATATTTGTTCGTTGTAAGTTTAATCTGGGTCGGTGTAGTTTATTATGGGTTGTTGCAGTTTGTAATTTTTTGTTTGTTGTTTGTGTATCTGTGTTGTAGATTTAACTGGGTTGTTGTGGTTTGTTATATTTGTTCGTTGTAAGTTTAATCTGGGTCGGTGTAGTTTATTATGGGTTGTTGCAGTTTGTAATTTTTTGTTTGTTGTTAGTTTATCTGTGTTGTAGATTTAACTGGGTTGTTGTGGTTTGTTATATTTGTTCGTTGTAAGTTTAATCTGGGTCGGTGTAGTTTATTATGGGTTGTTGCAGTTTGTAATTTTTGTTTGTTGTTAGTTTATCTGTGTTGTAGATTTAACTGGGTTGTTGTGGTTTGTTATATTTGTTCGTTGTAAGTTTAATCTGGGTCGGTGTAGTTTATTATGGGTTGTTGCAGTTTGTAATTTTTTGTTTGTTGTTAGTTTATCTGTGTTGTAGATTTAACTGGGTTGTTGTGGTTTGTTATATTTGTTCGTTGTAAGTTTAATCTGGGTCGGTGTAGTTTATTATGGGTTGTTGCAGTTTGTAATTTTTTGTTTGTTGTTAGTTTATCTGTGTTGTAGATTTAACTGGGTTGTTGTGGTTTGTTATATTTGTTCGTTGTAAGTTTAATCTGGGTCGGTGTAGTTTATTATGGGTTGTTGCAGTTTGTAATTTTTTGTTTGTTGTTAGTTTATCTGTGTTGTAGATTTAACTGGGTTGTTGTGGTTTGTTATTGGTTTTGTTCTTGGTTCTGGTTTATTGTGTTCTGCTTTATCGTAGTTTTTATACGCCCATGTAACGGGACATATGATGGTATGACGTTGTCCGTCCGTCCGTCTGTCTGTTTGTCCTACGTTTACATTTTTCTTTTCCGGGCCATATTTTTCGACTTGATGAGGATATCAAGATGAAACTTAATTATGGGAAGGCGGCGTGTTGCGTTTGCAATTTAGGTCCAAGTATTGAAGGTCAAAGTCACAGGTTGAGTTCAAAGGTAAAAAAGGACTTAATGCAAGAAATTTTTTATCTTTCATTTAATTCATTTCATATTTTGTATGGATTTACAACAAGTAATAATGTTAAAAACATATAGAACGGGTTTTTATGTCGCATTTCAATTTTTCAGAATTTGAATTAAGGTTCTTTGTATCTAGTTTCTGGTATCTTGTGTTTAATTCTTTGTGGGTGCAACTTGTCCGAGAGTTTTTGACTTATTATTTTGAAATTTATCAGGTGTTATAGGGGTCATATGAAGATGCCCATATTGTAAAATCAAAATGCTGCATGACGTTTTTCAGGAGTTATAGCCCTTTGAGTTCCAAATAAGGATGTAATGTAAAAACACAATAACTTTTATATTTTTCATTTAATTCCTTTTAAAATAGGTATGGTTTCACAACACGCATTAATGTTTAACATATAAAACAGGTTTTTGTATCGCATTTCAACTTTCCGCAAAATTTTAGTTAATGGTCTTTACATTCATTTTCTCGTGTATTGTGTTCATTTCTTTTCTGGGTGTAACTAGTCCCACAGTTTTCAACTGAATGCTTTTTAGGTTGGCATGTGTGATGGGGATTACATGAAGATGTGCACATCATTAAATGAATGTTCTACATGAATTTTTATCTCCTCGTATTCATATTCATGTTTACATTATAGACATTCACTGGCGTATATTTCCCCGATCAGCGGTGCTCTTGTTCTGGTTTGTTTTGGTCGGTTCCTGCTTGATTTAGCTTATGGTTATTGTAGCTTGTTCTTAGCCGTTCCTAAGTTATATATTCGTCTTGATTGTTTTATTGTATTCTTTATTGTTTTGTTTTTTTTCTTTAGTTGTTTCAGTTTGTTGTTTGTTGGTGTTTTTCCTTGGAATTGTATCTTTTGGTTACTGTATCTTGTCCTAAGTTTTTGTGGTTGAAGTAGTTTGTTCACGTTTGTTTTAGATTATTATTGTATCGTATAGTTCGTTCTTGGTTGTAGTTTTATTCAGCGTTGTAATAGTTTATTCTTCGTGGTTATAGTTTTATAGTTCATTTTAGGTGTTGTAATTTCTCCTTGTTTTAAAATCACTGTGGTAGATTGCTCGCTCCGTAAGTGGGAGGTCGTAGGTTCAAACCCTGATCGAGTCTGACCCAAAACTTAAAAGTGGGTAATGACTTGTCTTCTTTCGTTAAGCACTTGGATTACGAAATGAAAGTCACAGTTTTTTCGGATATGAACTTAAAATAAACGAGGTCTTGTGTCACGGTAGGCGTGTAACGATAAAACACCTGCTGTATAATGCCATCAGCGCAACCACAGGCAAAATTTCTGCACCTTCATCTATAGCTGGCGACGTCTTAATAAAAGCGAAATATTCTTGACTGGAACGTTAAACATCATTACTCAACATAACGTCTTGTTTTTATTGGCTGTTCTCAAGTATATATTGTTGAATTTTAAAATGTTATATTTTAATTTAAAACTTAAAATGAAGATGTACAGTTAATGCATGCTTTTCTTATACATGCACTGCTCTGTTCTGCTCTCATCATGTCATTCATGACAAGTAAAGATTCAATAAAAAAGATAATGTACTGCATTGTAACAGTATGCATGTACTAACAGAAGCTGGTTGAATTTATCCACCTTCACCAAAGGTTCTAAAAGCGTCCGGAATTTTAAATAGCATCTTTTGAATAGATTAATTTCCTCAAGTGTTCACGATGGCTTTTAAGCACGGAATTTGTACTCTTACTCCATTATTCTGAGAACATGAATAAAATAAAATTATATAAAAAAAGAAATCGGTCTTTTCATGGAAACCGATTAGATTACTAACTAGAAATTATAGTGACCAAAAACTGAACTTTTATCTTTATTGAATTACTTTTGCTATATTTCGCTTCATTTTAGTTAAACAAATCTAAGGGAGCACATTATATTTTAAGCACATATCAATGGTCAATAATCCAAGAATGTTTGGTTAATATATTAAATTATATTCAATGTGACTGTGTGACCGTGAGTATCAATAATTAGGTCAAGTTTAAATTGAAAATTTTATTTTCAGAGTTCATCGTCTGTTATTTTTGTAAAATTTGAAAAAGTTCCAGATTAAGCACGAACAATTTACTCATCCTTTCGAAATGATAGAAAAAACAAGTTTGGCCAGATAAAAACCTATGGTGGCATAGAGGTGACACGGAAATTATTGTTGATTTCGCATACTGACGCAAAAGCAATTACGTGCTCAACTACTAGTTACTTTTGAAAACATTTGCGTGACCATGCGCTAACTTTCGGTCCAGCATTCCTTGACGTTCGCGTGAACATGCAATTTAAAATGTGTATTTTTTGTGACGCCTTTGTGCCGCCGTACCCTTCGAAAAATACATCAGGAAATTATTCAAAATTTTGACTTGGAATAATCAAGTTGCAGTTAACAAGTTATCTTCCCCTCGATTACTACTTGAACCACATCATTGAATGCTTTGCTGTCATTATATACAATGAGTCCTGAACCGTGTAACTTTAAGCTATCGTAGTAGAAAAGAATACTAAGTGCCTTGTTAAATGGACACCAAGACTCTTGTTAAATACCGGTTGGAGTCTGACCAACACTTGAAAAAGGAAGCGACTGTTTTGCCAAGCACTCGCCATTTAGAAATGAAAGTCATGGGGTCCACCGAACAAGATCTTAAAAACCGGTATGCTCTTCCGTTGTAAAAATATTTACGAAAACATGGCTTTGAAATTTTTGGTTATTTAGATAAGAGGAACATCAAATTCTACTTATCTTTACATGCTGTAATCAATCCAGAGGAAGTTATATAAACACATCATGTATGATGATCTGGTCAGCTGAAACCAAATGTGGCCAGCGTATCAAATTTCAAAGACCAAAGAAAATTAATACAACACATTGTTGGTATATATTAGGTGTATTAGAATGTAAGAGTCAGATAGGGATTATCCTTTGGGCAGAACTAACAGGGGTCAGGATTTACATATGAGAGAGAGAGAGAGAGAGAGAGAGAGAGAGAGAGAGAGAGAGAGAGAGTTGGAAAACCACTGTGTTTTATCATTAAAATATACTGTTCACCTTATGTAGAATAAAAGTAACATTACACCACAAACAATTTATATGTAGATGTATTGTTACACCGTGTCACGACTTAATAACTTCTGAGCACACTGCAAAGGTAAAAATTTCTGCAACTTCACCTATAGCTGGTGACGTCTCGATATACGTGAAATATTCTCGACAAACGTAAAAATCCCTTCAATCAATTTTTTTAATTATGCGTCAAGTTTTCGTAACTGTTAAGATGGCTTCGGATTACGACTTAATAACTTCTGTGACCACTGCAAAGGTAAAAATTTCTGCAACTTCACCTATAGCTGGTGTGTCTCGATATACGTGAAATATTCTTGACAGACGTAAAAATCCATTCAATCATTTTTTTAATTATGCGTCAAGTTTTCGTAACTGTTAAGATGGCTTCGGGTTACAAATTTCTGGATTGTATAACTACTGATCTTAAATAGGTACTACATATTTGCTTTCTTTATCGGATCCGTGGCGGACAACGGAAATTGGCTTTTACGCAGTCAAAACTTAAATTTCCTTGAAATTTAAACCGTAATCGAACCGGCAAGATGATCTTGAATTTGTGTAAGGGGTATAGCTCAAATTTTGAAAAAAAGAAAGGGATATTAAATTCGGGTTTTCGTCCGCCCTTTCTCCCGTCAATCCATGATTCTTGTCTGTGCAAATCTCCAAAACTTTGAAGCACTTTTTCATGAAACTCGGTGCAAAGCATCAACATTGATAAAAAATGCGCATATCTTTAACCGTGTTGGTTTGCTCAATACCCTGGGAGTTATTGCCCTTTGAACATAAGTGGATATCACAAAAGAACCTGCTGGAGGAGATCTTAATTCACTGAATTTGCTTGTTGCTTTCAGGTTCTGTCCGTGTTTCCTGTTTTATTTGTTTAGTACTTTACCATCTATCTGGCTACTGGAACTCGATAGACTTAACAGATACAACGAAGCCGTGACGTCATCAAACTTGTCTGATGTTAAAAACGAGGCTCTCTCCAGCATATATGGTGTAAGTTTAGATGATTAGTTTTAAATGCCGGTACTTTTATCCATATCGAGATGTCACCACCTAAAGGAAACGTTGCATAATTTATTCCTTTGAAACCTGGAAATCATACCATGACTCGGCAGGTAGTTCGGTTTACCCCAAGAGTAGTTTTTTTTGTAGAATGCCTCCCAAGAACATCTCAGTTTACACAATAAGGGTTTCATTCTGTAGAATGCCTATATATGTTTATTTTTTGTAAGGAATGCTAGTTTACTACAGAGTCCAAAAGGTGATATATGTAAATTAAAATTATTCCATATTTTTGAAATAGCATTTTGTATATTCGCAGTGTTTATTTTGTAAATCCGAAATGGTTTTTCGAAAATTCGAAATGATATTTTTAATTTTTTGAAATATTGTAACTATTGCAATATTACAGTTGTCAAATATTTATTTGATAAAATTACGGAGAACTCAGTTGTCAAAGGAATATTGTCATTATTATTTAATAACAGAGACATCATTCAAAGGGAGGGCGTATTTTATGTGTGAATCTAAACTTCCACGAAACCCTCTGTACATAATACAGTCAAACCTGCCTTAAAGGCCACCTCTATATAAGGGCCACCTGCTTATAAAGGCGAGTAGAATTGTATCCCAATGTTCTTTATTCTTGCTAATCGAACCTGTGTATAAAGGTCATCTGCCCATTAAGGCCACTTTTACTGATTCCCTTAGGTGACCTTTATAGACAGGTTTGACTGTACGTACATACAAATTCATAATCCATTACACTTATAAGACAGCTATTACAAAATGTTAATAATCAATACATTTACAATATAGGAGGTGTTTACCCTTTTAGAGCACCTGACCTTTTTCTCTGATGAAAGGTCACATATTTGACTTCATTTGCCATTTTGTAAAGATCCAACCATGCTGTCGGATTGTAATTTTGACATTGACTGATATTTGTGTGTGTGATTTAGACAGACAAGGTTTGATTATTTTTTTTATATTTCAGGTCAGTCTACCGATCACTTTAGAACCGGATATATGGGTCAGTTTGTTAGAACAGACGTTAATATTTTTGTTAATCATAGGAAGATGGCTGTTGCCGAGAGGAGAACTATCCCGGAACCAGTTATCCCAGCTTCTGTTTGTTTACATCGGTTCCGGTTCTGACACTCTGGACTTCTTCATTGTGTTTGAGGAGACGGAAGTCCGGACAAATCGTCTTCTTTCTTACATCTCTCTTTCGGTTTGGTCACTAAGCTTGCTTCAATTCACTCTTGTTCTAACTGCAACAAAAAGTCACCATGAAGAAAGTTTCATCGACCGACAACCACAAAATGAAAAGAAAAGGTATCGAAATGCATGCCAAAGACTTGTGGTCACTGAAATTTGGAGTTTGTTAATGGCCACAATGTTACTTGATTTTCCATTTCTATGTGTGCGACTTTATATTCTCATTGCAATGAATATATTATCTTATGGTATTTTATTTTTCACGTGTAAGAATATAATTCTGATTATGGTTGTGATTTACAGAATTGTGATAATTTTGTGTTCCGGAAGTGATCACGTGTCCGATACAAATGACCAGTACAAAATAACCCGGATGTCTTCAAAGGAAAATAGAGACAGTCCAGAGGGTGTGGATTTGTTATAACTAAAATAAATAAATAAATAAATGAATAAATAAATAAATAAATAAATAAATAAATCAAATAAAAATTTGTGTTAATCTTTCGTTTTGTAGCAGACCACTGTTTGTTAGATAAGCGGGATGATTTGGGGTCTTAGAACACATACCATTGTGGGATGGTTGGGACTTTCATAACATACCAATGTTTGTTTAGTAAGTGGGGGTGTATAGAGCTTTCCATAAAAGATAATTGTTTATAAATAAGTGGATGATCGGGTCCGCCATAAAAGACAATTCTTTGTAAAATAAGTGGCATCGTTTGGGCCTTTTGTAACAGACCATTGTAAAATAAGTAGGGTGGTTGGGGCTCCAGATAGTACTCCGACCATTGCCAAAAGTGGACGAGTTATTATCAATAAAAATGCTCCAATATGTGTATGTATTTTCTTATGTTGGTTGGCTTTTAAATACGAGGAATGATTTTGGACATTTCGTTGTAATACAATCTTAACACTTAACGCTCTGTATATTTTTCTTTCTTTTCTTGGTTCGTTTTCCTGTTTCTTTAGTTTTGAAAGTAATGTTAATTCGTTCTGTTTTTACTTACTGTGCGGCGATGTTCAGTAAACACTTTTAAAATGGATGTAATTTGATCTTTCATATACATTACTGCTTAAACTGCAGTGCTAGGAAACGTCTAGTCACTTGTGGTGAACGAAACTTTGTTTCATATAGTAGACTATATTATAACTGGCTAGATGGCAACCTGTTATTAAACCAGAAATTATAAATGTTTTGGTAAATATTTTTCCCACACGTTCAGCTAAATTTATTACTCGGAACTCTACCTTTCCGACATCGTCAGCTTTAGCAAAAAGTTTGAAAATGCGCTGATGACATTCTTTCTCGTGACACGCCTACCGTGACAAGGAACCTCGTTTTTTAAGTTCCCATCCGAAAGAATCGTGGCTTTTATTTCGTAATGACGAGTGGTTGGCAAAAGAACAATCACTACCCATTTTCAAGTCTAGGCCTGGTCGGGGTTCGAACCCACTACCTCTCGCTTATGGACTCTACCAACGGTTCAGGAGTTTTAGACAAATATTTCTCAAACCATTTGATTTGTTGTGTCGTGGTGTTTATTTTATTGCGGAAGCAAAAGTTATATAACAAATTATTCCTGAAATTGAATATATTTAAAATAGTAGCAGTTTTATGGAAATTAACAATAGAATTTTCTCGTAAATTCTGAAATACCATATCATTCAAGCTGGTTTGACATCATATTGGGTACCCTCCCATAATCATGATTTGGTCAAAAATGTTGTTTCCATTTTTTGTTGAGCACAGTAGGTTGGTTGTTTGAACCCTCGCAGAGTTATACGTATTTTAAATCTATCTTATTTTTACCTAATTTTATCTGATATACTTTGTAGTTTTCTTTGGATAATAATATCTCTACAATGACACTTTAATCTCACTAACGGTTTCGGTCAAAATGTATCCTTTATTTCCTTTAATTCGTTAATGGTGTTTGGATAATAAGCGATGCCACTTTAACTTCACACCGCCGGGTTCCACATTGAAAGGGGTTTTGGTCATTTGCCTCTAAGTCCGTTTTAGTTCTGTAATATTCCTTGTTCGTCTTACTCATCTTTAATATCCTTGATTTTATTACTCAAATAAGTGTTCCTTTTACAAATGATTATGTAAAATGTTTCTTCCTAAAATAGACACTTTAAATGGAAATTAACACAGCATCACTTATTATTCAAACTTAAAGCAATATTGCATTCATACATTACATCTGTGTCGTGTCTTACGGATGTATTTCAGCTAATCAGAATTTGAAATCAAGCTTTCAAGATGCATCATTTTAAACCAAATCTTGAATCTCGTTTATCAAATAAATTCCTCAAATGTGACATAGTAGTAAAAGGCGTACTGCTATATTAGATTTACGATAACACTATATCATTGTTAAACATTGGGTAGTTGAATAATCTTGACGTAAAATCACTCATTTAACCAGTCATTTATCACCACTAAAAGAGAAAATATTCTAATGCGAAGATTTTGTAAACAGGGTTTTGATTGGACCTCGACCGTAGTAAAATCTACGTTTTACGGTCAGGGTTATGACGCCGCCTGCTGTCTAAGCTACGATTACGTCATGTATTCCTACACGCCTGTACACGTGCTTTTGTTTACAAAATTTCATGACGTAAACATTTAAATACTGATATTTATTCAGCATCTTTATTTTGAACAATAAAATCGTTATAACTATGAATATCACATCTCTAGTGATAGAACTATATTTGTGGCGTAACGATATAGGTCTACAGTGATGCGTCTGTACTAAACAATGTCTTACTGTAGCATCGATAATTTCCATTTATTCAACTAATATATTTTGCATTAATTTTTTATTTGCATTTCCTAACTTGTGACTGAAAAATGTACTTGCCAAAAACCAACTACAACTAAGAACACGGCATAATTCTGGCCAAAATGGAAACAACCAATAAAGACAAAACAATACATTTTTGGGAAATCCAAAACTAACATACCAGTCCATGTCCAAATCACTTAACTTCGGTAAAATACAAATTTAGTTTTAAGACCATTAAAGTAGAAGTGAAACATTTTATCGCCAACTTTTCAAAAAAGAGGGGGATATTAAATTTCGCGTTTCCTTCCTTCCGCATGGATTGAAAATAACAGGGGCCCAGTAGCCCACATGGTCCCCAGTTTGACTGGGCTTCCGAAGTTTAAAGGTTGTTTTGCTATGTATTGCTTCTGCAACTTCTCTTCAAAAGTGAGCTGGGCCCCAACTCAAAATAATTAAGCTTCATCCATACTTCCGTCCGTCCATCCCAAATTTTTGTCTGCACAAATTTTCCAAAACTATGAAGCACTATTTAATGAGAATTAGTGCAAATTATAAGTATTAATAGGAGAAGTGCATATGGTTAACCCGAATTTGTTTGCTCATTGCCTTTTGAACATAAGTGCAAAACGCTAAAAAAAGAACCTGCTGGCGGTGGACCATAATTCACTGAATTTATTGTTTTAACTAAAACATGTACTTGCCAAAAACTAACGCATTTAAATCCTGTGAGACAAACCGAGAAACAGCAAACACATCATGGAGCTACTAATCCAAAATATTCTGATTTTAAGCGGGCAGTTCAAAAAATGGCATGTGGTGTGGGTTTATTGGAATGCCATCAATTTTTTCCACTTATTTTTTCGAAATATGCAGATTTTGTTAAACCTAATTTGCCAGTTTTCCCTTAGCTTTTTAAGATTGCGATTTAAACATGGATTCATATGTTTATGTTTGAATGATTAATAATCTGACAATATATTTAATAATATGTGTTATTTCACCGCTTTTATTTGATTAATGAAAACTATTAATAAAATACTACTGTCTTTAACAAACTAATAACAGGAAATGAATCCCGATGACATGTTTTAAATATTAATCATAAAACTAATTTTGTTTGTGCATTAAAATATTTCTCATTAATACAAATAAAATATTCCATAAATCTAGGTTTAATGTTTAAAGACAATGTCCTACTCTTCGGTACTGCCGTACTTGTTAGATGAAATTTAACATATTTTCATGCTCCCAAAAGGGAGAGCATATGGTTGCCCTTTTTTCTTACGTCTGTCCGTCTCGTTCGTTCGTTTGTCCGTCCGTCATAATTTTGTCCGCAGCAAAACACAAAATTTGTAAGAGGTATCAATTAGAAATTCCATTGCTCGTAGGTAGATCGTGATAGAGAGGAGTGTGCAGTAACCATAACTCCATAATTTAGGAGCTATTGCCTTCGACATTTTTCATACTTAATTTTTTTTACGGAGCGTAACACAAAAATTGTAAGAGGTATCAATGTGAAATTTCATTGCTTGGTAGATCGTGATAAGAAGAACTGCAGTGTACAAGAACCATAACAACTTCATAATTAAGGAGTTATTGCCTTTTGTTAAATTGAAATCGTGCAGTACACACTAATTACACATTTCTTGATACTCTAAAATAGTTGTATGAAAAAAAAAATAAAACACAATAAATCCCTCTTGCAAAATAGGTAGGGATTTTCGCCAAGCACTTGGCATTTAGAAATGAAGGCTAAGCGTTCGTCTAAATAAACATTTAAACCCGATGCCTTGTGTCACAGTTGGCATGGCGCGAAATGTTCAAAATATCCTTAATGAATCAACCTAACCTGATGGAAGGTATTTGTTCAATTTGCTATTTTCAATTTTTAATCTGCTTTTGGGAATTGTGATTTAAACATTAATCGCTTTTTGTCGTTGATTATCGTTTATCTTCTCCAAGTAACGACTGGCATGATTTCACTATATTTTTGCCAGACATATTCATTTATACAGACAGAATAATTCCAACATCTTTACCATGATCATGTGCCATGTCAGATTACTTGTACATAAATATTTGGAGATTCCTGATCGTTCTGATGAGTCGGACAGTATCATACCCAGACGCTTCGCAACTGTCATGTAATATCAACAACAATAATAAAATGTCGTTTGCTAAATAAGCACGGCTTATATTATCATCGATGAAAACACAACGTTTTTTACTTTATTAAAAAAAATGTCTTCTACTGAGCAAGCACGAAACATAGTATTAGACCATTAATCCACAACCACCTCCTAAAATGTTTTAAATAACCCTAAAAGTACTTCCACATAATTTTAAAATGTATTTTTCAAACAGTTGGCGTGATGCGCTCATAAAACCCTTCTGCACATTACCGTGAGCAGACTGCAAAGTTAAAAATTCATTCCACTTGGCTCCACAGCTAGATCATTCTTGATATTAGTGAAATATTTTGACTGGGGCGTAAAACCCCAATTAATCAACCTAACCTGATGGAAGGGATTTGCTCAATTTGCTAGTTTTCAGTTTTTACTCTGTTATTGAGAATTTTGATTTGAACATTGATCGCTGTTTGTCGTTGATAATAGCTTATCTTCTCCAAGTAACGACTGGCATGATACCACTATATTTTGCCAGACAGTTTAATTTACAGACCGAATAATTCCAACGTCTTGACCATCATCATGTGCCATGTCAGCTTAATTTTATATAAATACTTGGCGATTCCTAATCGTTCTGATGAATCGGACAGTATCATTCCCGCACGCTTCGCGTATGTCATATAATAGGAATAATTATCGATGTTTTGAAAAGATAATAATGTCGTGTACTTAATAAGCATCAATGGAAACAGTGTCTTTACATAATTATCACAACACAATGTATTCTACTGAACAAGCACGAAACATATTAGTACAATAATCCATAAACCCCAATAAAACGTTGTTTTTAAATAACCCTAAACGTTCTTCCATGAATTTTTAAAATGTATTTTTGCAAACAGTTGGCTCGGTGCGCTTAAAAAGTCTCTTCTGCACTTTACATTGAGCAGACTCCAACATTCATGCCGCTTCGCTCCTTTGCTGCTAGATACATCTTAATATTAGTGAAATAGCCTTGACTGGGACGTAAAACCCCTTTTAATCAACCTAACCTGATGGAAGGGATTTGCTCAATTTACTACTTTTCAGTTTTTTAATCTGCTTTTGGGAATTGTGATTTGAACATTGATAGCTGTTTGTCGTTGATTATCGTTTATCTTCTCCAAGTACCGACTGGCATGATTTCACGATATTTTGCCAGACAGTTTAATTTACACAGACAGAATAATTCCAACATCTTCACCATTCTCATGTGCCATGTCAGATTAATTTTTATATAAATACTTGGAGATTCCTAATCGTTTTGATAAATCGGACAGTATCATTCCTGCACGCTTCACAACTGTCATATACAATGAATAATTATCGATGTTTTGAAACGATAACAATGTCATTTACTTAATAAGCACGACTTGTATATATCATCGATGTGTATTTAGCGAAAACTCTTAACATCTTACTAAAATGACGTTTTCTGGATTTCCTTTATAAATTCTTCTATGACTTCTTTCAAATTATAGAAGTTGAAAAAACGCTTATTCACTAAATGTAACGCTGAAACACACGAACATAATGGGTATATTAAACACAAACATACTGATGCATGAGCAAATCACAATACCAAAACAAAGTAAAAACTTTGAATGTTCTTAACTCTCCGGGCTTTGTATGTATAATTATTGTTGTTTTTCAGAATCACATTTTGATTGACAAAAACATCCAAAAACCGCGTATATTGTGGAAATTACATTCCATGAACTTTTTGTAGAATCAGCAAAATTTATCTTTAAACACATAATCTTACCTATATTTAGCACCAACATAAAACATATTAAGTAAAGATATAAACATACAATATACAATAATTCAAAAACGATTTTGTTTTATTTATTTGAAAGTGTCTGGTGCAGAGAGTAATGCTCATATTTTACAGCCAAAATATTGTCATTTGATAGCCTTATTGGATTATTTTCAATTTTATCTATCTTCCAGACAATTGTCACACCAAGACCTTCCAATAGTTGTAAAACCATTATCAGAACATTTATATATATCAAATACAAAATACTCTATAGTGACACATTATAGATTTGGAAACTTTTGCTCGTGCGTTGCGCTGGTGGCATTGTACAGCAGGGTTCTTTATCATGCCATGTCTATTGTGCTTGGCAGAAGAACAGTCACAACCCTCTTTCAAATTTTCAAGATCAGACTTAGTCGGGAATGGAGATGGTATTGCTTAACATGTTACGATTCTAAAAATATTAAATGTATTGATTAATTGCGAATCATACAGTGTACACTATGTCCAATTCTTTCATTTTCCATAACAAAATGGAAAAAATTTAATTTCTATTACTAGTATTTAGTTCTAAAGTATTCGGTGTTTGTGTATGTATAATCATGTTTATTTAGAATCCCATTGCCATTGACTAAACGTTTCTAGTATTTAATTCTGAAGTATTCGGCGTTTGTGTTAGTGTAATTATGTTTTTTTTAGAATCCCATTACATTTAACTTAAAAAACGAAAACAATTTATTGGGAAATATGACAGTACATGTACTTTAGTGGGATAAATATTTTGCAGAATTAGCAAATTTTATCTTTATACACATAATCTTACCTATATTTTGTAACAACATGAAACATACTAAGTAAAGATATAAACATACAATATTCATAATTCAAAAACGATTTAGTGTTATAATAAAATAAAAACTAACGACAGCATGATTCTTCATATCGCAATATATTTCGAATACACCGTATTCCTTATCAAGCTTACATTTTAACTGTTTGTTAACATTTTAGTTAAAATGTAAGCTTGATAAGGAATACGGTGTAAAAATAAAAGAAGAATCATGCTGTCGTTAGTTTTTATTTTATTATTATCTATAAAATCCTCAACAATACATGGAATTGATTTAGTGTTATTTATTTGAAAATGTCTGGTGCAAAGTAATGCTCAAATTTTTACAGCCACAATCTTCTTATTTGGTTGCCTTATTAGATTATTTTCCGATTTCACCTATCGTCCAGACAAATGTCACAACTAAGACCTTCCGATATGTTGTCAAACCATTATCAGAACATGTATATATACATAACACAAAATACTCTATAGTGACACATTTGTTGATAGTTTTGGAAACTAATGACTTTTGAATATGTCCATGGGGGAAGTAAAGCGCTGACTGTTTTATCAACTTTGAAGTGTTAGTGTTCAAAAAATCATTTTTATGCTGACAAAGCGAGAGAAAAATCTTTTGTTAAAATACAAATGATTGTGTTATTGCTTTTTTATGTGTGAAAGACACGATACGTATGAATATGTTACGCTCTGTAATGACGATATAAAATATGGCCCGACACATCCACCTAGTTTTAACTCATCGTGAATCAGGCAGTCGTCATTTGTAACCATAAATAAAAACTTTCAGGGAAAACAATATCCCCACCGAGAAGTGTTTGAAAACATGCTTTATTTAAAAAAACAAAATGACATGCCTCATAGAAATATGATTGAACGAGAACAAGAAAACGTTAAGCAAAATTACACCTCCCCATAAATATTCCTGTCAATTTTCGTCAATATCTGTTTGACAGTGTGACGGTTTTGAGGACTGGTTCGGACAAAAGCTGTGATACACGGAACAACGAATTGCACCATTATTCCTCCTGGCCAATTTGGTGGAATTTGTGTATTTATTATCTTTCATAGAAAATCGAAGCGAAAACATAACATGTTAAACCAAGAACAAATCATAGCACACGAAGGAAATTTAAAGATTAATTCGATATAACTAATCACAAAACTCTCGACTCTAAGTCAGAAGTTGATTGTATAATAAATTTAAAAATACCGCTCCATGTTCAAATCACAATTAAAGTAAAATTTAAAAAAATAATAAGAAAATTGGTAAATTGAGTTAAACACGCGAACTTCCACTAAAGAAGTAAGGCCAGGTACCCCTGAAGAGCAAGAATCTCCTGTTTAGCTAGCTACACCCGTCACGTTTGTAACAAAAATTGATAATGAAAGGAACATGGAACTATAGGGTATAAAATATATCAATGATAATCTTGCACACAGAGACATCATACTTAAAAATGATATGATGATGGTCTTAAAAATATTTGAGGAGCTTGAGAAGCCTAAGTCCAGTGTGGTTCAGGTACGACCAGGAACAACAAAATTATATGTGGACAGGGAGACTTTAAGAAAGCTCAACTAAGACATAACAGTGGAATGACTTGAGTAGAGTTGAGTAATGGTATTTAACATCCCAGTCAATAATATTTCACTTATATTGAGACGTCGCCAGCTATAGGCAAAGGTGCGGAATTTTTCTGTGCGTTGCGCTCATGGCATTATACAGCAGGGTTCTTTATCGCCCTTGTAATCCCGAGTGCTTGGCTAAAGAACAGTCACTACTAACTTTCAAGTCTTGGTCAGACCCGGTCGGGGTTTGAACCCACTACCTCCCACTTATGGAGCGAACGCTCTACTAACTGAGCTACCGCATATAACAGTCGAATAAAATCAGAAGAATGAAACATATCGATATAACTTTGATTGTAAATATTAAGAAAGACTTCATCATACTAATCAAAAAGAGAGGAAAGTTAAAAAGGACAATGAATTAAATTCTGAAATTCACTATTAACAGTAATAACAGCTAATGTTGTTTCAAATTCCATATATTAATGGAAAAACGAAAGATACTGAAAATATTTATGCAACCATTAAATCAACATATCACTATCTTCAAAATTTGGAATTATGAAAAAGAAACTACAAATCAATAAAAATTAATAATCTTTTTTGTAAAGTATAAATGCATTTTCGATAAAACTAAATGTTTCTCATTACTGCAGAAGTTTATAAAAAATATTCCTTTCATTAATAAGCACGGACTTAGAATAACACGAATTCGTAATGGGTTCATTCATCACAATTTCAAATTCTAAACCGCTATGATACTACATTAACTGAAGGTTTGGTTATGAATTAAATGCAGAATGATAAAAAATTGGTACTGAAAACATTGGCAACAACCCAATGAAACAGAGAAATATATACAGTATAAATAACAGAAACAGTTGTTAATAATACAAAAAAAAAAAAAAAAAAAAAAAAAAAAAACGACCACTGAACAAACAAAGTGAAGTGATAATAATAACTACATTTTGTGTTTTTAAGAAATTATCATGCATTTCACGTTGTTAGATTACTTTGGTTATCAAACGTTATTTTCTTTCGTAATTTTACGTGTGTAGCGATACAAGGATGCTTAGTCTTTCCTTCGAAGCACACAGTCTGACTTCCCTGGTCGAAGTGTACGGGTTTAATTCAGTTTGCCCTTTTTTAAAAAGTTTTACTTCGTTTTGTGTATGATGATTTGAACATGGACAAGTATGTTTTTTTATTTCCGCATTTTGATTATATTGCATATTTTTAACTTTTATTTATTAAATTTTAGATTCAGCAAAACATTACTATTGATTATTTTTCTATGATTTTTCGTAAATTATTCCTGACTTCAATTGCAGAAATATTCAATTTCATAAAATGCATTTGATTGAAAAACAAAATTATGTAACTGTTGTCTACTGCATATTTCTGGTAATATTAAATGAAAATACAATTATGAAACGTAAAACCAATGATTTAATAAAACATCAATGATAAAAAAGTAATTGTTTTATTTTGTTGTTAATGTCATTGATAGTCTTCTGAGAGAACAATATTGTACCGCATTACTGTCTCTCTCCGCTATACACTTGACACGTCAAAATTACAAAGTGTATTTCTATCTTTTGAAGATAGGAAAAAAGTCTTTAAAAAGTTTATATATCAATTTCAATTCAATTATCTGTATTGCATATAGTTTTTGTTACAAATAACATTAAAACAATGCAAGTGGCAAAAATATATATTAAGCAAAACAAATTATATATAAAATATCTATGATTTTAAACCTAAATGCATTATATACAATATATTCCCTAGTTGCACAAATTAGATATTTAATAACTTTATTAGATATGATTGTGAAATATTTTCACAGTAAACACAACTAGTACAATCTACAATTTATAAACTTCCTTTCAACTCAGATGCTTCACGAAAAAAAATATTTTGGCATGTTCTGATATGGCCTTATCTTCTTCTTCATCAGTTTCCTCTGTCAACTGATTTGGTAGCGAATTTTGTTGCAACTTACATTAAAACACAGATGAATCAGTGCATTTATTTCTTTAAATTCCCGTAAATTTAAACAAAAAACAAATTAAATGTGGATGGCTACAGAAAACATTATCACTAATGGTTATTTTTTATCAAAGATATAAATAACAAAAATCTATTTATTCTAAAACAATGTCGCTTAAGATAAGATAGCAACAACAAGAATATTAGTCTTTTTTATAGCATCGATTAATTACTGGGATAATCATTCTTATGAATGTATAGGTAAGTGAGCTTATATGAAATTTTAAAGGCCGCTAAATACCATATGGAATGAGCGCAAATCCCTGACATTTTTGTTATTGTTTAGGGCAATTCAACACAGTTCAGCAATATAACACGGGAGTAATAATCGTTTTAAATTGAAAATATAAATGAGCTAATATGAATTTAAGGTCTTAATAAATGTCACATTAAACAAGCGCAAAACTCTAAAAGTCCCTGTTTGTTATTATTTGGAAGGATGCTACAAAACATAACATTTGTTCTGAATGGCAATATGATTCGTTACATAAAGCTATGATTGAAATTTTTCTGAAAACTTATGATACCCATATTCACGCGCATTTTCCAAACCTTTTTATTTTTCCTTACACTACCAGTGTTGTCGTATTTGAAGAGCTTCTGACAGAAATTAGCTTATACGTATGGATAATTATTGTCATATATGTTCAATTTGCAAGGCTAAGAGACACGAGGACGCATGGTATAGAAACCAATTGAGTGTATAAAAGACCTATATGAAATCAAACAAGAGTTTTTTGGTGTACATTATAAGCTATAATTCATCTCAAACTAGAGACTTATTTCTGAGTATTTTCATTGACAAAAATGACGAATATTAAAATGTCAAAACATGAATAAAGTCACGCACATGAATTTCCTATTCTGTACTAAAGTCGTTTTGAGCATAGCTGAGGACTTTGAAGCTATTAAAGGGCACATTTTCGGTCCTTCAAAATAGTTTCAAACATAGTTGAATAGGAATAAACAAAAACAAACATACTAATCCATATCCGAATCACAATCCAGAAGAACTGACAAGTTAGGTTATACACGTGAACTTCCACCAGGGAAGTGAGGTCGGGTGCTCCGGAAGGGTAAGCACCTCCTGTTTAGCTAGCTACACCCGCCACGTGTGTAATCGAAATTGTGTGAAAGGAACATGGAACTATGAGACGTAAAAATATCCAGGGCAATCTTGGACACAGAGACATCAAATTTGTCAACAATACTGTGATGACGGCCATAAAAGTTTTTGAGGGCCTTGATAAGCCTAGGCTTGCAATATCCCTGAGTGAACAATTTATTTGCAAGCAGCCTACTTCGTTGTACAAAGTCCCCGTAGTGGGAACAAGCTCTACTATAGCGTATTATTTGGGTAACAAATACACCATAAGCAGGAGAAGCATGTATATTGCTGCATAAAAAAAGGAAAGTTGACAATAGAAAAATTGGAGTCATCACGTTTGTCATCAATTTTCAAATGTAGCCTTTAGCGTGCGCCATAATTCAGGTATAAGTCTAAATATGAAGCAGAACTTGGGGAATCAGTCATGTCTTTCATTTCAAGCTCACTAGGATAGATGACATTTACATAGTCTTCAAATTTAGGATTGTTAAGAGACAGAACGCCATCTATATATCTGTATGTTGAGTTGAATGATTTGGCGACAGTCTTCTCTCCAGATTTAACAAGGTTCTGCATAAATTCTGCTTCATAAGCATAAAGAAACAAATCATCAAGGAATGGTGCACA
Organism: Anadara kagoshimensis; assembly: GCA_021292105.1. Lineage (NCBI taxonomy): Eukaryota > Metazoa > Mollusca > Bivalvia > Arcoida > Arcidae > Anadara > Anadara kagoshimensis. Next base: position 29,306,081 of record CM037861.1, read on the forward strand.
GTTTGTACCCAAACTAATGTGTTTTTTCTAAGAATATTTGCTGCTTTGTATTTTAAATAAATAAAACGAGAGTGGAATGTTCTATTTTATTTCTATAAATTCATTGCATGTGAGAAAAAATAGCACTTTCTAACAAATCACAAAAATATTAAAACATAAATAAAATTCGCTGAAAAATATACTCTTTCTTTGAAGCAAAGTGGACTGACAAATATTTTCACTCTAGGAGACAAGGATACAACAGAAAATCTAGGTTGAACCATTTTTACATTTTTCTCAAATAAAATAAATTAAAAAAACATTTTTATATTTTAAATACAATATTAATTTATTTTCAAAAAAAAAATATTTTGTAAGAAAATTACAAGCATCTTACGAAAGCTATATTGATCTATTTAAGGTATTCAGATTTATAATTTTGGACTTAATTTTGATTATTTTACTATAGTCAAAGAAGTGTTTTGAAGAGCATAAATATCGCAATTAAACTAAGGTAATAATAGAAACAGATTCACATTTATCACATGATAAATGTCACGTAAATGAACGCATTTAAGAAAAACATTACTTCTATACATAGGAAATAAACTAAACTTAAATGAAATATGGTTTTGCAAACATGTAGCTTAAATTAGTTCTCCTGATACGGGGAAAAGGTACCAAACAGTATCAGAAAAGAGTGTCAAATTTAAAAATACACGCATGTATATATCTTCCATTTCAATCAAATTTTATCATCATTTTAAAAAAAACTAATATTTTTATTTAAGTCTTTATGATTAATTTCAAAACTTATCACATAAAGCATCCATATAAATATGTTTAGAAATTACATATTTTTCCCTAGCCTCACTCCCCTAGTCGAAGTTCACGTGTTTAAAAGTCAGCTTCAAAGTTTTTACTTTAGGTTGGGATCATAGTTTGGACATGAATTGGTATTTTAGTTTTTTATTCAATTACATCTTTTGATATCTGATAAGATATCCAATTGCTGAAATCGGATTATCAATAATACAACACGCCCTAATCCATAAATCAAACCCGTTATATCTGATACTTGCTGCTTAAAAATACCAATAAAATTCGTTAAAAACTTTTGTCGCTTTGGTATTTATCAAAAACAAACATACTTATCCATGTCCGAATCACAATCCAGTAGCAAAGTAAAATCCTTGGAACTGAAACGTCAGGTTAGACACGCGAACTTCCACCAGGGAAGCAAGGCCGCGTGCTCCTGAAGGGTAAGCACCTCCTGTTTAGCTAGTTAATCTAGCTACACCGCCACGTGTGTAAGCAAAATTGAGTGAAAGGAACATGGAACTATGGAACGTTAAATATATCCAAGGCAATCCTGGATACAGAGGCGTCAATCTTATCAACAATACTGTCATGACCACCATAAAACTTTTCAAAGGTAAAATTGTTTTGTCATATGTTTATTCGCATCAAATAAACCAATTTGAAAGTAATAGTATTTAAAAGTACAAAAAACTGTAGTGCATGTTTATTATAATCGAACTTCATAGTTCAGTTTTTAAATTGTGTTTATGGCATTACCTAAAGTTCGACGATACCTTACATATAATGAAGACATATCAAAACCTTATCCATGATCAACATAAACACAATGCAACTAATATAGTAGGGTTACATAATTATACATTTTAATCGGGTTTCGTTAACATTAACACCATAAACCATTGCCATTCATTATTTATTTTATAATTTAATCGTTTGCATATTTAATTCCAGGATAATGGAAACTTAATACAATTATGTCATTGTGTATGTCTGTGATATTTGTAATACATTTACAATAAGATCAAGTTATAACAGAAATACATTTGGAATTTAATAAACTCAAAGTGAAATGTAGCTTAAAACAATTAAGAATACATGTTTATATAAATATACATTAGGACAAAATAGATGATATTTTCAATTTCTCGATAACTTCATATTACAAATGTATAATTCACTCACAATTCAGCTTCCGTCAAATTAATAACTAATTGAGGCGCCCAAACTTGGCAAAATATTGCATTTGCATCGTTTCTTCTTATTAAGGCACCCAAACGAAGTCCAACCATTTTCTCGGAGACTGTTAGTTAAATCCTAAGCAAACTCCACAGAAAGGTTGACCCCCTTCCGCAGTTTTGCAATCGGGTCTTAAAAATGTCAAAATGGTAGACGTTGCAATGGAAACAGAAAGTTTTTATAGGAAACATACAACTCATTTAAAGACTACCAAAATTGGGGTAGTGTCATGGATATTGAAAAAACCGGAAAATTGAAAGTGATCCAAATTGAATGCAATTTTATAGAAAGGTTGTATCGGATGCGGAGAACTTATTTTAAGGCTTGAAATTTAAAAAAGGCGGTCGTATTCATCATTATATTAACACTCATATCATATGTATCATCTGTTTTAGCTGCACCCTCGACCAGTATTCAAGCCGAGGTAATATGTGATTTGTGTCATACCGCATTTCTATAAGCATGCAAGTATTGTATAACACACTTATTTGAGTGACGACAAAAACAGCCTGGGCCTATTTCAATTTTCAATTTTTTCAGGGTTATCGGGTAATTATTAATAAACATGTTAAATTTTGCAATCAGATGGTAACTTGAGATCTCTTTTATTATCAATTAGGTGGTTCACATCTGATATAAATCAATTAATTTTCATCATTATTGCAAACACTTGCAAAATATAGTCGTTGATAATTTATTTGATAATTTAATTTTTTGCATATTAAAATCAGGATAATGGAAATTTGATACAATTATATAAATTTTCTGTCTGTGATGTTTGTAATGCATTTATAATAAGATCAAGTTATAACAGAAATACATTTGGAATTTAATAAACTGAAAGTGAAAAGTAGCTTAAATGATTAAGAAAATATGTTTATATAAACTTTATATTAGTAATGCATAGTTCACTCAAAGCCAAGCCTCCGTCAAATTATTATCTAATTAGGGCGCCCAATCGAAGTTTTGCGACGTATTGTTTTTGCACTGTTTTTTCCTATAACTCTTCCTGTTTATCTTCTTCTTTCCATTAACTTGTCCGACTATTTCTCTAAGACCGTTGGATCAATATTAACCAAACTACACAGGAAGGTTGTGGAAGCGCGTGGCTTAGTGGTTAAGGCGTTGGACTCATGATTCGAAGGTCGTGGGTTCGATCCCTGGACCGGGCGATGTGTTGTGTCCTTGAGCAAGACACTTAATTTCACGTTGTTCCAGTTCACTTAGTTGAAAAATAAATGAGTACCAGCAAAATGCTGTGGGTTATCCCTGCGATGGACCGGCGTCCCATTCAGGGGAGAGTCTTGTACTCTCAGTCGCCTAACGCCACCGAAACCGGGATAAGCTCCGGCCTGATGGGCCTAATGGCTCGGGACAGACTTTAACTTTAATACAGGAAGGTTGATCCCTATCCAAAAATATGCATTCGGTGCTTAGAATTCTCAAAACGGCAGCTGTCTCCATGAAACTGAAAAAGGAGGGGAATCAATAGTGCTCAAAATTGAATTAAATGTTACACAAAGGTTGTTTAGGAAACGTAGAGACTTCAATATCCCAAAAATGGCGGCCATTGCCTTGGAAAAAGGAAGTTAAATTAAAACTGCTACAAATTGAATGAAATTTTACAAAACGATTGTATAGGAAGCGTAGAACTTATTCCAAGGCTTGATATTTCCAATATGATGGCTGTTGCTTTGGAAAAAGAAGGTAGTTAAAAGTGCTTCAAATTGAATGAAGTTTTACAGAAAGATTGTATAGGAAGCGAGAACTTGTTTCAGGACTTCAAATTCAAAATGGCGCTAACACTTTTTTCGTTTGAGCACCTTTGTTGTAATAATACATTTAACATTACCCTTACACTTGTTATTATATGTTTAACTTGTTTTGGCTGCCCCCTCGACCAGTATCCAAGCCGATGTAATATGTGATTTTTGTTATACCGCATTTCTGTAAGCATGCGTATTGTGTAACACGATTGTAACGAGTGACGGCAAGAACAGAGCCTGGTGCCTAGAATTTATTTTCAATTGTTTCAGGGTTATCAGGTTATTATTTATAAACATGTTAAATTTTGCTATCAGATGGTAACTTATTTTCAATTAGGTGGTTCACATATAATATAAATAAATTAATTTTTCATCAATATTGCAAACACTTGCAAAACCTAGTCGATGATAATTTATTTTATAATTTAATCGCTTAAATATTTAATTCCAAGTTAATAGACATTTAATACAATTATATACATTTTCTGTGTGTGATGTCTGTAATGCTTCATAATAAGATCAAGTTATAACAGAAATACTTTTGGAATTTAATAAAGCTTAAGTGAAAAGTAGCTTAACTTGATAAATTTTAAGTATTTATATAAATATACATTAGGACAAAATAGATGATACTTTTAATTTTTCGATAACTCAAAATTACAAATGTGAAGTTTACTAAGAGCCCATATCATGTCACAATACATAATAATCAATATATGTATTGCAAATTTTGGCCCCGCTTCTGACTATCACGTACACCCGTGTAAAATGAGATTAGTTAAATATATACCACTTTTTAGCCAGCATGAAAGTATTTGATATTACTATTGTTTGATTTTTAATATTAATTATTATCACATTTTCAGTTTGGTGAAATTCACAATTGTGAGGTATTACAAAGAAACATAGTTTTGAAAACGTAGACTTATCCTAGGTCATGTTTCTTATTAAAATCTGAGCATTAAATTAATTAAAACAGTTTTAATGTGATAATATCAACCGGACTGTAGTGGAGTAAGAGAAATGGTAATTTTAACATGTTTCTTTGTCTTATATCTGCAATGTTGGAGGGAATTGAAGTATATGTAAAGGAGACTTCTTATGTTTTGACAAGCGAATTGCCAAGTTTTCTAACTAAAAAATCTGCTAGAGTGGGTATGTCGAAAGGGGGTGAGAGGCGATGTAATCCATAAGCGCACTTTAGACCATTTGGTTACCTTGTCTCCAAATAATCTCAAGTTAATAAATCAAGTATAATCAATAAAAAAAACAAACATACTAATCCATGCCCGAATCACAATTCAGAAGCAAAGTAAAAACTATGGAACTGACAAATTAGGTTAGACACGTGAGTTTCCACCAGAAAAGTGAGGCCGGGAGCTCCAGAAGGTAAGCATTTCACGTTTAGCTAGCTGCACCCACCAAATGTGTAATCAACATTGTGTGAAAGGAACATAGATTTATGGGATGGCAAATATATCCAGAGCAATCCTGGACACAGAGAGATCACACTTATAAACAATACTGTGATGGCGGCCATAAAACTTAACCTAAGGCCACGATAAGCCGATGGCTTGCAATATCCCTGTGCCAAATCGGATGTTATTAATACAGTCGATATAACTTGCATTGCTGATTGCTGTCTTCTTTATTATGTCTCTAGAGGTTGCATAACGCTTCAGAAATTCTGAATGACCATGAAAATGATTTGAATATATGAATAATGACATTTACCTAAACAAATGTTATGTCTTCAGCAGTGTTAGTATTACAACGCATCTTTATCCAACAAAACGATTTCTAACACTTGCTTTTACTAAATCTGACTGTCTATGTCTGACGGAATCTTATAATAAAACATATACATGTATGTGTTTTTTAAAACAGTCGATGTGAGATGAAAGAATCATTTTAACCGTCTCTGGGGTGTACAAGAAGACGAAAAAAATGTGTATGTAAATATTGAACCTTAAAAAGTATAATATAACTCTTTATTAAGTTTGTATTGCAAGTTGTTGTTTTGATATACAATGTATATTTTTGTTCATTGGTATCACAATATTGGTCCAAGCACTACTTATATTCCGAAACGGCCGGTGTAATATGTAAGGTACAGGCACGTGTAACATTATTAAAATAAAACGTTTGCTGAACGTGGCTACTCAGACTATGTAATATTTACACGTATTAAGCTACAATTACAATTTTAAACAGATGTCTTTTACAATTTTCAGATACTTTGAACAGAAAATGTATATGACAATTTCTAAATACTTTGAACAAAAGATGTATATTAATTATTACATTTTTCAAAGATTTTGAACAGAAGATGTATATTGCTTGTAATTTCAAGATATTTTGTACAATTATTCATACAGAGTATAATGCATGTTTTTGATAATTAGTTCGACAATGGTAAGACCTTATGCTGATGTATTGCTTTTTCTAAGATTTGATGACAACAAACAGAAATAAAAACTTCATTTTCATTATTGGCAGTGAAAGTCATTAGGAAACAATCAGTGTGTTTCATTACAAGTTGGCATGCCGGTTATGAATTCTGATTGAATACAAAACGTGTCTAAGGACTTTTAATATTGAGGAATGTTTTTTAACGATATGAAGGTCAGTCTTACATTATATCTAAATGGCATCATTTTCTCAGGGGCTTTTAATTAGCTTAAGAAAGTTCGTATAACGTAGAAATGTTAGCTACCAAATAATAATTACTTGTGGGAATTTGGAAAAAATTGTTTATTAGGTTGAAAGCTTTTACACAAAATTTACAAATACTTCTCTTATATTTTATGATATAATTATGCAGAAACAACATATTCAGGTTTATAGATTTGAAGTTATATGCAAACGATTAATTTCACAGAATAGTAAAAAGGACAGCATAGATTACATGTAAATTTTTATGCGTAAGTCTCACAACGTTTAATCAGACACCCAAAGTTTTAAGCGGGCCTGGTCTATGATTTTGTATGATGACTTAAATAAATTGATGTTTTCAATACAAGAAAATTAAAATTAGTTTGGACTAAAACAGCAATGGTATCTTTTGACAGGATAGAGTGGAGTAAAACAATAGTGTTCTAAGCCACTGTCAAGGAATTTAACTTACATCGTTCTAGGGTGGTGGATAAAAACAGAATGTCTGGAGAAATCTAAAACTACTACCTTCGGCAAGAAAACGGAAAAACTTTCCACACTAGGATATGTCCCATCAAAAAACGACATTACGTGGGTGGCGAGAGGCGTTCTCACCCGTAAGCCGATGCTTTAGATCAATCGGTCTTGAAACCTCCAATTAGTAATAAAAAAACAGTACCGAATTGATTGACATTAGTTGTGTTGTAACATAGTTTTATAAAGTTTTGCATCACCATTTCATGTCCTGTTTACACAAAGAAATCTATAGATATCAGAATAACAGTACAAAATACTGCAATAAATCAATGAACGGATTTACCCAAACAAGTTGTTATGTCTTCAGAGTGTTTGACAAAAGCATAAAGTTATGTAACACTTGTATATCAGACGTGACAGTTTGAAAGAGAAGTAGCATAGCTGCTACGTAAAGTGTCATTTTTTATAAAGTATATGTCTGCAGAAATCTATATTCTTTTCGGTTAAAACGATGTTATTTTCAGCAGTATCATTATGAATACAATACAATCCTAGTATTGGTATTTTAACGCATGTATTTGCTATGGCGCTAAGTCACTGACCTGTTATGTAAGATTTTAGAAATTCCAAACCTTCAATTTTTTCTGGAATAACCAAATAGTATCACTATTATCAAAAAGCTATATTCTTATTTTGCCCTTGACGTACTATAGTCCAATGCTCATTTCACTCAATTTTAATTACACACTTAGAGAGTGTAAATAGCTAAACAGATGTTGTTTATCCTTCCGGAGCTCCTGGCCACATATTCCAGATGCAAATGCACGTGTTTAACCTAATTTGTCAGTTTCAAAGTTTTTATTTTTCTTCTAAATTGTGAATGGGACATGGATGAGTATTTTTATTTTTGAGTTGCATACTTTTGTCTCCTTGGAAAGAGACGCCCCGGTGGCCAAGTGCCGATCGAGGGATCATATAACTTCTAATATTTTAGCCTCAAACCTTACACGGGACAGAAATTAAAGAGTGAGGAAGTTTGTCAGTCCGTAGTTTCCTCCACCATTCCTTAAAAACTGGCAATCTCGATTTCAGGAAAAGATTCCTGATTGGGACATAAACACCATTACTCCACTCCATCTATTCTACTTTTTAGAAATATATGCTTTTGCACTATGAACCTTCATGAACTACATATTATACCAGTTTTAATTTTACAGCACTAGACTGCCGTTTTGGAATACAATTCCTTATCAGTAGTGTTTGAACCAAATCTATGATACCAAAGTTGTTTTCAAGATGTTAGAAAGGTACCCAAAGGAATGAATTATATTTTACCAAATTAAGCTAAGAAAATAAATTGTTTTGTATCGTGCATCTTTACCCGTATACTTAACGTTGAAACTGTCAGAACACTTGAAGTTGGCAGCCTCAGTGGTATTGGAAAAATCGCCACTGTAATTTCAAAGCTGTATTTGTCTTGAAAATTGTCATTTTTTGACCAATTAATATTTGTTATTCAGAATCCCATGATACATTTTATGCGTCAAGCTTTGGCTTTGATTGAAAGTCAAAACAAAGACTTTTTCTAACGTAGTCCTTTGCGGAAATTCAAATCAAGTAATCAAATACAAAAAAAAGTCTTGGTAATTTAACTATGTTTACGAGAACTTATATTGACTTATGTTGAAATAATACTACTTTCGAAGAAAATGCATGTACCCTTAAATATATCCAAGTTGTTGAAAGATTTTGATTCAAAATGGTCATCGGTTATGCTTCTATTCTGTGAGCCAGTTCTTTAAAACACTAAAAATCAAAGATATAAAACATTCTAATCCTAACCAAATTGAAATCTTAAAGCAAAGTGAAAAAACTTTGAAAACTGGACAATAATCCCTCTTTACCAATAAAAAAATCAACAACGCTACATCTATTTGTTTTTTTTTACATCTATAATAGTTTACGTTAATATTATTTTTCTGTAAAAAAATATTTAAATAAATAGCGCTGATACAAAGGAAGGTTTGTAATCACGATCATATCTTCTCCTCAAAGCTTTTTCCGATGCGAGCTAAGAGGATACGAAGGTTGATAATAAGCCTGGCTGATACAGCGCCGTTATATCAATAGTCAATGATTTTAACCCTTTACTAATTTAAAAATGCATTCAGTAAATAAAATATTAATTTATTTTTCAGAATTGATTTTTCACTCGCTTGTAGTACAAATTCAAAGATTACTTAAGTAATCACGCATGTTATTAATTTGATTTTGTATAATTTTTGTACGAGTTTTGTCCCTATTTTTGTTAATATGTTACTTTTAAGCTTTTTGAATCACAGATTTACCAGTCCATCTTCATATTCATATTAAATTACAATAATAAAAAACCAAAAGATAATTTTGAAAACGGGCAAATTTAGTAAAACAGATAAATACGTGAACTTCAAAATCAATATGGCCTACGACAAGTTTAAAAAAACATGAAGAACGAAGAGTAAACCAAATGTTCTAATGTTTATGATGGTACAAACATTGCAGCTATCAATTTACAAATTAAAAATAATTGCACTCGAAAAACTAAACTGTACATTTGACAAGCAAACTGGTTTAATTTAGCGAAAGAATACAGCACTAAGAAAAAATGATCAGATACTTCACTTTATTAAGTAATATTATACATGATACTCAATGACATATGTATGCAACAAATGAAAACAGAAATAAGTTCAATGAAAAGAAAAAAAGGAACAGTATGATTATCATAACAAAGAATGATGTACAAAGAACTCTTTAGAATTCAAAGCAGGAACAATTTACAGAATGCCAATTTTGGGAATGTATATTTTAAGTGTTAGACATTTAGCTACAATTATATAGGAAGTATCATAAGGAATTCAAAGTAAGTACTTTCCACAAAATGTCCGTTTTAGAAGATATATTATCGATGTCAGACATTTACCTAAAATCAATAAAATTATCTTGGGTTGATTAATCTTTTGTGTATAAGTGCTGAATTGTTACAGATCTTGAACGCCTAGTTCTAACTTGTCAGTTACAATAACTCGCCTGTCAATCAAACACAAAGTTTTCCTGTTAGAGTACCTAGCATTAAGTAAATGTATTGACATAGTTTTTCTACAAGGTGATAAGTTCAACAATAACAACAGCAATTTAACATTTGACTGTTTACACCACGTCAATTCTATATATCAGTCATAATTGAGCATAACTGGTCTTTTTTCTTGTTGGCTTAAATCGGATATTGGAAATTATGAAATGCTTTACGCTTGAATTAACGTATAGGCAATTTCTTGGAAGCATTGTTTTAAAGAGAATGTTTATGTTATAAATGTTCCAAATAGTATGAATATTACAGCTTTATAATTTGCTAAGAGAATTGATGAGCTTAGTGATTATGTATTCCAAAAGAGATACATAATGAAATTATATACATTTTACAACACTGAATAGTATCAAATAACTTCATGGCAGAATCAACCAAGCAAAACAAAAGAAATAAAAAGGAAAACAGTGAGAGAGTGATTTCTTTTTGAAAGCCGCATTAGCATTATTACAGTTATCTGCCGCTAAGAAGAGAAATCCACGTCGAAAACTACATATACATTTCGAATCATGACCGCCACTGAAAGAGTTGTCTAGTAGTGTGGTTATTGATACTTTATAGTAAAGTATCCCACTTATTTTACAGGCAATTGTTTATAAATGCATATATTTTAACATTGCAAAATTACAAAAAAAAAAAAAAACCCTGACGACCCATAAACGCAGAACGTAAAGAAAAATGTCCGTCAATTATTGACTCGATTGTTTCTAGGTCAAAATTTAATGAATTTGGATTGTAACAAGACAATTAAATAATTCAAACTGTAATAAATGAAACTAGTGATGAGTTCCAGACCCTTTTTATTTCATTATTTTACGAAGTGTTTATATGCGAGTGAAAATCAATCAGTTTCATATTAATTAATCGTTTTTTTTGTTGATTTATATTATACAACTTCATCGTTTAAAGCGAATATTTAAATTCAGATTGCTTCTTCTTGATTCAAAAACCCTGTGCCTTAATGGACCGTAACAATATGTACATACAATATACCATTGTCATTACGTCTTAATACTTGATTTTCTAAGGATACTGCGAACTGTGCGTATGGATGCATCACCAAGTTACGCCAGGTTGGCATGATTATAAAGCCATTAACTTCTATTAATCGAACATAATTACCCATTGAAAACACTACAAATTCACGAAAATTTGATGATGATGATGATGATGATGAGAGAGAGAGAGAGAGAGAGAGAGAGAGAGAGAGAGAGGGGTCAGGAGAAAGTAGGTTCAGCAGATTTAATAAATCGGTTAAACAACGCGTGATCTATTAATTGCGTTCTGTTTAGTAAATTATTTAAAGATAAATGAATCTGCACGAAACAAGGCGGGAGTTAAAACTCAACATTAAACTATCATTTGGTGACATATTATAGTTTTCTAAAAGTAAGCCTATACTTAGAAATGAATGATGAACAAAGTCAATACCTTTGGATGAAGATTAAGAGGAAAATTTCAATCAAGTCAAAGCATTGTTATAAAAGTTATTGCAAAATGTTTCAGACTAAACGCACCGTTGTAGAAATTAATTACTATGATTCCCATCTATAGTTCTGAAAGGGAATTGTTGAATCTTAAGGTTATTTAATTTTATGGGTCTTATATACCCTCAAACACAGGCATGTCGATCCATTTCCAAATCACTTACCTAAGACAAAGTAATAAGTTTAAGTACTGGAAGAGAAAGTTTAACACATAAATTCCACAACGGAAGTGAGGCCTTGAGATGAGTGCCCAAGCAATTTATAAATGACTGTACAACAACAAAGCCTGATATATAACATCATGTAACATACATCGTAACAGACAATACACCAAGCAATAAAACATGCTTTATAGTCGAGTCATTCTATGAAAAAATAGTGCTAAACTTCAAAGTAATTGTAACAGGAAGGGTATTATTATTCACAGTAGAAGATATAACAATTTCAATTCAGCTGAGTGACTTTTTCTACAAATTAAAGTTGTAATGTTTTTTTTATAGAAAAGGGTGATATCTCTGTGCTGTGAACCTAAATTTTATTCAGATTTTTTTTCAAAGATTTTAAGCATTCTCTGCTAATATATGAAGAATAACGTAGATATCAAATGATAAAATGAAAAAACTCTCACAATCTTAAAATGAATCATTTACAATTATCAAAGCAATTTGTTTTTGGAATGTAAAACAGTATATTACTTTGTTAAATGACTTAATGCAAAACGAAAAAAGGAATGACAAAGAGGTAAAAAAATAATCGAATGACTTTATGCAAAAAAAAAGGAATGGTGAAGAGATAAAAAAAATAATCTTGAATACGTTTTTATATACAAACATGATAAACATGATACAAGTTTTTTTTTCATTTTTTTTCCACACTTGAACAACATTATTCTGGATATTCTGATGATGGTATTAAACCCACCTGTTTTACAATAGTTATGTCACTTGTCTATAGAAATCCCATAAAAAGTAGAACTCCTCAAAAACTGCTTTTCCTGATTTGAAGTTTTTAGATAGTATATTATCAATATTAAATTTATATAGACCTTATAAGTAACAGAATATATTCTGTTGCAATTAGTTTCAGATCAACCTGGATAATTAATATACATTATGTAGTAGTCGACATTTGAAGTAAATCTCGGAATATTCCTGCATTTCTGATTTCTTGTTATTTTTGCAGCATCAATTTTCCAGACATTTTGAATGGTTGTTTTCTATTTCTGTATCTATATGAAATTGCCGATGAACTAAAATATTGCCATTATATATGTAGCGATTATGTACAATGTTTGATTGCAACGCAAAACAAAAAAGAACCAACTAATCAAGGAATGGTGGTCCATTGCCAAGGTCATAAATATAAAGTTTATGTTGCGACGATAGTCATTGTTTCAAACAAGTATGTCCTCGATGGTTTTGTAGTGACAGCTTGAAGGTTCAAGTGAAGTTTCTGGTTTTCGGTCATGTAACGGCCTTATTCATTCAGGTGAAAGAAATTTTCTTTTCCGAACACGACGTAATACGTCATCAAGAACATCACTTCTAGTGTATATGTTCCAAATTTAAGCAGTAAAATCCCGCAAGCAGCATTTTACTTTCTCCGGAAATAATTTTTGTTATTTAGATGCGCATTGCGATTTTCAGATCTGACTAGGCTCCAGTAAATTGACAATATAAAAATTTAAGTTTAATAATATTTATTTATTTTCTACAAATAATAGTGTCGCAGACACAGTGAATTCGATAGTAAAATGCGACTTTTTAATTGTTTTTCTGTTACTGTGCTATACAGGTTTAAATACTTTAGTTGTACACCAAAACTCAATTGAGAATGATGCTACGGTAGATTTAATTAACATCTTTACCAACACCAGAGAATGGAACGTTTTACTTAGTTGTTCACTTGTATATCCCTTTAAAATTCAAAATTTCCTAAAAACTAAGCAATACTTAATTTTTCAAAGTATTGCCTTGGGTAGATTTGGCAAAAAAAAAAAAAAAAAAAAAAAAAATGGGTACTTCTAAATTTCTCATTGCAGCATCATGGGACCGTTTGGATTTCCACACTTTTGATCCTGGTGCTGCTGGTGAGGAATTATATTCCAAAACAGCCGTCTAGTGCTGCGGGGTTAAAACAGGTTTAGTTAAATTTATGCCTACTTAAAAGTGTATACGGCGATTTGTCTAATACGTTTTTCATGTTTCAAATCATCTTAGGTAAGCATGAACGATTTTAGTCAAATTTGATCAGTAAAATTGCTTTTAAAGATTTGTACGACATGTCTGGTCTTTATTACCATAAAACCAATCAAGTCAACCAAACTTAAGCGATTTACTGCTCCTTGGTGCATATGTAAGTTGTCATACTGTAGATAATCCATATGAGATTGAAATTATATTTTATTTAACTTTAAACAGTGTTTACTAACACAGAAATTTACTTTACATTATGGATGTTTGTGAAAATGTTTTCATGGAATTGGCTAGGATATAAATATTTGAAAGCCATACGTCACAATTCACGAAGAAATATTTGTGCAGAAAATATTTTTGGCGACATTCCATTTTAAATGCAAAACATCTCTAATAGTATGTTATGTAACAGACAATACACAGCACCATAAAACACGCTTTGATAAATATCAATAAGTTGTTCGATAGTTAAATTAAATCTGGTTCTACAGTCTATTTTGGTAAACGTATTTTATGTCCAAGTGATCGATTAAAAATCCTTAGGATTCTCGTAAATATTATATTTATTTTAAAATAGAAGAAAAGCATTTGTAACCAATAACCAGGTACTTGGCTATTTGAAACGCAGCCAAGAACACGAGGATACAAAATCACAACTGTAAGACTTAAAGCTAAGAAAACAAGAGATATTCATTTTTTTATTTACCACGTGGCTGGTGTATCAAGCTAGATAAAGTGATTTACCTTCCGGATATCATAGTACCACTTTCCTGGAAATTCGTGATTTTACTGAATTTACCTGTTTTCAAAGTTTTTACTTTGCTTTTTGGACATGAAAAAGTATGTTTGTGTTTGATAATATGTCTTTTCTGAACTCCTAACTAGAGAATAACCACCAAATCTCAAACAAAATAATCGTAGTGATTTGAATAAGTACTAAATATATAGTCAAGTGTGAAGAATGTATTTAAAGTTGTGATTTTGAGAATTGAGAATTATCAGAACCGTAAAGAATGAATTCTTCAACGTTATTTCAGAAATATTTCTGATGCTATATCATTTTAATAACTATTTGGGTATATATATTACATATTTCAAAAAAGTACATCTTAAATAACAATAAATTTGATTTATTGATTTTATCTCGAAATCTTACTTGCATTAACTATTTCGAAAACGTGTTTATCAGCTTGAAATCGCCTTTTAACATATATACAATCAAATATCAAAATTAGCTACAAAATTGGAAACGAATGATCTTTTAAAGATGTAAAAAGAATACATGTAGTTAAATATAAAAAAGGTTCTTTTGCGTCTCAGAAAAATCAGCTGTAGGTACATCAAGCATTTTACTATCTTTGTTCATTATAAATATAATTACTAAATCTTTTTTAATTTTTCTAACACTAAACGGCGGTTTGTAATGAAATGTGTTCGAACAGATATTGTGGAATTTTTAATAAACTTAAATGCAAATATTATTTAACCATATTTTACCATAACATTTATTACCAAACTTTATTTTAATTTAACAACACTAGACGACCGTTTGGAGTGCAATTCCTCATTGAGTAGCGCTCTAACCAAAATTGTGGAAAGTTTTGATTATGTACCCATACATAATACTTTAGATTACTTTAATATCGCGAGTATCATATTTCGCGTACTTACATCTGAGCTTCATTTTGCGAACACGTGTATTCGCGTCCATAATTCAGGTTCATATCAAAAACAAACATACTAATCCATTTCCGAATCACAATCCAGAAGCAAAGTAAAAACTTTGGAACTGACAAGTTAGGTTAGACACGTGAACTTCCACCAGGGAAGTGAGGCCGGGTGCTCCGGAAGGGTAAGCACCCCCTGTTTAGCTAGCTACACCCGCCACGTGTGTAATCAAAATTGTGTGAAAGGAACATGAAACTATGAGACGTCAAATATATCCAAGACAATCCTGGACACAGATTTCGCGTCCACTTCGTGGGGCTATATAGTTATCTACCTTTCTTCTTGTTTTGTTGATCGTTTCTTCATGATCCATTTAGTCATTGTAAACGGTTGGAAGGAATTTTTAATTCAGCCTCGTCAGTCAGTGTTTAAAGGTAAAAATTCAATAGAACCTTGTAAGTTACAATGGCGTTTCGTCAAGACAGTTTGAAAATGGTTGAAAGGAAACGTTAATTAAGCCTGTTTAACCGGAAATGTCAATGGTACCTTGCAAGTGGAACCTTGCAAGTTACGACGAAGTTTACGATTAACTTTATCGCATCTAATATGACATAATTTACGACAGGTCATAGTCGATTGCGGTCATGTTTTAAATTTGACTTAATTTTTGCAATTCTAGGAATTGCGAAAAGATATTTGAAATCGCGACTGAGAGTGGTCGCGAAATTACGAGTTAATAAATTTCTCGCAATAAAAAGTAATCTACAGTACTTACATGTTACATGTTGAACATTTATAATGACAACTAAATGAATATCTCCAATAAAACAGGACACGATGAACATTATTGATTGCGAAATGAGTTGTATGGTTTTCATGTATCAAACATTTTCCAGATCCAGAACCTCAGTATTTATACAATGATCGATAAATTTAACATTGAAATTTGTAACGTATATTTGCATTTGTCTCCTAGGGGACATATACATGTTTTGGACATACATGCAAATTCGAAACCGTCTACTGTACATGTGTTATACATGGAACTTAAGTCAGTTTAATATCAATATCAATGTATAGGTTTTTTGTCATTTTAGCCAGAGAATTATGCTTTCGGCAGTTTATTTTATTAGACTGCCAACATGCTTTATAATTTTTCATGAATAATCGTAAATATTTGATGATTGGATCGTATATTGACAAGATACAAAGTTTAGTAAACATTGTCAATACTCGATGGTGCCAAGAAAGTGGCATATTTTCTATTTTTAAACGAAACAGTGTGATATTGTTCTAATGGTATGTTGAGATTATTGAGGAATTTAGTAAAAATGTGTTACTTCGTTGATCACAAGGGAACAGCAGACCAAATCAAATGATTTAGCGAAACAATTTAACACATATTGATGTGACATGAACCAATATAACGAGGAAATACAGCTAGCTTATTGAATTATAACTAATGTCATATTATTATTGATAATCGAATAATACTCCTGGTAATTTATAATTGATACATTAATCAAACCACGTGTTGATGATACTGATAATGATGTATTGATGTTTATATAAAAATACCTCTTGTGTTGTGTGTGTGCCTTGGAGGGAGAAGATAAAATATAAAGACACCAGCAAATGTCATGTACAACTGACACAGTCAGCCGATGAATAACGTGGATTTATATATGTCACACTGAAAGGTAGGTATGTTACTTACTTATATAAAATAAGCCTGGGATTACATATTATACCTTAAAACTTTACAGCACTAAACTGCCGTTTAAAAATACAATCCCTCATCAGTAATGCTTGGACCACAATTGAAACCTAATTTTATTTTATTTAAGACGTTGAAAAAATATATTTTACCAATTTTAGCTCAGGAAATACTTTGCATGAGGGAGTATACCTCTGTTTTCTGTTTTTAGGGAATTCTAAGACTTAATATTCAAAAGAGTAGCTGCTAGGTGTGTATATCGTATTTATTTGAATATATTTTTAGTTACTTTTTTGTAACATTAATAATAGTATTTTGCATTGTCCGTCCGAATCTGGTTGTAGTTTGATCAGTGATCAGTGTTTACCATAATTATGTCATACCGTCTAGTTGTGTTTCTTTTATTTCTGTTGGGTTCATGGTCTCCGATCGAAGTGATATAATATTTTATTATTTTATCTGTTGTTTAGTTTATTGCAATTCATTTTTGTTAACTTTTTCCATTGTCAAAGATGTAGTTCAGTTGCAGCTCGCTGTATTTAATTAACTACTAGTTGTACAACAGAAGAATGTACATATCATCCGAAATTTCTATAAACAAACACTGGGCATTTGCCCCAGTGCTCGTCCGAATTTTGCAATCGGTTGCCCCAATATGTCATGTGTTGTTTTCTTGAGTTGTCTATTGTCAAGTTTTTTTGTTTACAGATTTCTTTTTTCTATTTTCTGTTAAGTATTTTTGTTCATTACCAAAACGTGTTTAAAGAGGAAATCGTTTTTCCTCAGAGATTTCCATTATGCACGTTATAAAAAGCAAAAAAAATATTACACGAAATCATATCTTGTACCTGGTACCCGGCGTCAGATATTTTGTTAACTTGCACACAATAACCATTACAGTTAAAAAGATTTTAAACAAAACGCACACACGGTTTTAATTTTACTTTCATAGTATAAAAACTTGTAATCTAGAAAAATACGACTTTCCTTTAATCAAAATATTACTAAACTCGTTTTAATTTTACAGCAGTAGACGGTCGTTTGGAATAAAAACTTCAATAGTGCTTGGAAACGAAACTGTGGTTTTCAAAATAATATAGATGTTGAAATAAGAGTAGTAGAAGAACAAGAACCGAAATCTTGTCAATTCTTTGAATGATTGAGCGTAGCTTAATATAAATAAATATATTGTTTAAAATGCTAAACATGTCTAAAATCGTTTCATACATGTAATTGTATTAATATATATATATTATATATTATATATATATATATAATATATATTATATATATAATATATATATGTATGTATGTGTGTTTATTGACTAAGGTCCATATCACAGTAAGTTACAAGCAATTATATATAAGCAAGTACATGTTTTGGGATATAAATTGCGGTAATCTATTGAAAACAATATGTAAATAATAGCAATATGTAATAATGTCAAGTTATGGTCAATCATGGGTCTTAAGTATTCTAATGTTATTGAAAATACAGTATAGACCTGTCAAAAGTTTAACAGTGAGCTAATGCATTAGTTCCTAATTGGTGGCGCATCTGGGTCTGTCGTTATCTTAATCTCGGCAACTGCTATGTATCTACTGGCAGCTTGTCGGCCATATCTTGGCCACTTAATAGCCGAGTCTCGACTCTTTTTCGTTAGCTAAGTGTTAAAGTTTCTACATGTTTGTGCTGTACCATTTCTATTATGCAAATGACTCCCGATTCATGATAACAACCATTACTGTGTGTAGTTAATTTGTACAACTCGTTGTGTTCAACATAACACAAACTTCATTTCTATTATAATAGATGTGTAGAGAATCCCGAGTCATACCGATATAATTGAAATACATGTAGCTGTTGTTAAGATGCCAAGCTCTACAAATTACATCTCAGTGGTAGTGTATAAGTAAATCTATCTACACAGTTACAGTATCACATTTGGAACATTGATATATTTGCGCCTTTGGAATATATACTGGACCTAACAACACTACGGAATCTTGATACAAAAAAGAAAGTTGCATACAAATAACCTAGGGATATTGCAATCCTAGGCCTATCGGGGCGCACAAAAGTTTTATGGTCATCATCACAGTGTTGATGATAAGTATACTGTCGCTGTGTCAAGGATTGTCCTGGATGTATTTGACGCCCCATAGTTTCATGTTCCTTTCACTCAACTTTGATTACACACGTGACGGGTGTATTTAGCTAAACAATATGTGCTTACCCTTCAGGGGCATCTTGGTGCAAGTTCACGTGAAATAAATTTAACTTTTAGTCAAATAGTCAAATGAACTATATCGTTGAAAACATCAATCAACTAAGATAATTGTTTTTAACTTAGCAGAATGAATTTCAATGAAAATGCACCTGGTTGAACAAAATATCTTTTGATTTTCAGAAGGCTGAATAATGAACTATATGGTTAAAACATCAATCAATTAATAAAAATGCTGGCAACTAAACAGAATGGATTTCAATGAGAATGCACCTGGTTGATTAAAACTCTTTTAGTTTTCAGAAGGTTGAATAACATATCCCGCATACAAGCATTTAATTTTTCAAAATATTTATAGGAGACAAGACAATTTGATATTTACAATTGACTAAATGATAACCCAATGTAATGGACACATAGCTTTTTTATTTTAAGAAAACTATTTCGTTAATCGTCAGCGCATTATTTTTTTATATATATGGTTTATAACTCTTTTTTCATACAATACTTTGAAGACTGGCATTCTTGAAAAAATTGTTTTACATTTCCCTGATGTTTAAACGCCTCATATACAGACACCATTAGGAGACTTGACTACCGGAGAAAATCAAATATGGACCGATATGTGTGTTTGTGTTGATATGTCTATTTAATAACACTTGAGTTGTGCCAGACAACGTGTAAAAAGAAATGATTTTGTTTTTTACAAGAGGTGATTAGTTATTTAGTGAAGTATTATATGTATATAAATCTATACGTGATTCCTAGTTTGTATAAATGGTGTATTAATTCGATTTATTTATACACGTATATATTACAGCGTACAGAAGAAACATTATTATAGGATATTAATATACGAAACTGTTATTAATCAATATGTTATTCTAACTTTGCTCATCTTATGTCTTTTAGCTCGTTAAACAGGAGGCGTTAACCCTTCCGACCGAAGCACCTAGTCTCACTTCCCTGGTGAAAATTCACGTGTTTAACCCATGTCAGCTTTTACTTTGCCTCTGGATTGTGAGTCGGTTATGGATTAGTATGTTTTTGATTGTATATTATTTTTGTAAGTCGTAAAGATGACACGAATAAGACAATTAAATAGTTGTTTAGCGATTTTTCTGGCCACGCAAAAATCTTCATACAAAATATCAGCTGAATTGTTTTTAAACGTGCAACTCCGTTAAGTCGATTAAGAGAACTGTTTGGCTGTTGTAAGGGCCGAAATGTTAGCTTTCTAGACGTAAACAGACCAAAAGTATGATTCTGAAATAGGTGGAAGAACATTACTTTGTAGAACTTAATTACCAATTTTTGGTAATCTTCCTTACGAGTTAAATGACGGAAATTCGCCGAATCAAAGGCGGTTTCACAAGTTTTCTCGTCCAATGACATTCATTGATAACGTCACTTCCTATGCCGACAGGACTTGGAATGTACGATTTTTCTCAACCGAGAACTTTAATTTTAATCTACTTTCACTTTCCAAAAAAATTAAAACAAGTAATAAAGCCATGGTTTTATTCAGTTTACCGGGTCGGGGCGGTACATAACAAATTATGTAAATATACATCGTACACCACTGCCTTATCTAAGTTACAATATGGCGCTAACCCTGCATATGTGTCCTCACTGCCTTGTGTACAACGCTATTTCTGGATAATTTAAAATTCGGTTAATTTGAAAAAAAGGATTGAAGTGGATTTCATTGTAACCAAGTTCAGCTGTAATCATTTAAGATACAGAATTCGAAACGAGATGTTAACTGCAAAGGTATCTCTATTATTTTATAGTGATTATAAAATCAAGAGAACATTGAAAAACATGGAATCCAAAAGGAGATGTTTTGAAAAAAAGTCCAGAGAAAATTGCTGTTTGATTATAACTTCAATTCTATTTTGATAGAAAGCTGATTAAAAAAATACCATAACATGTCTCGATTTATTGTATGTGGCAACATTAAAAAAATTAACATTCGGGAAAAATGCAATATTCTTTAATGACATATCATACCAGTGTTAATTTGGCAGCACTGACCTCAATTTCGAAATACAACTTATCATCATAAATGCTTAGATCAAAATTGTGAAACCAAAATTTTATCAAGGCGTTGAAAAAAATATCCAAAGGACCAAAATATATTTAACCAATTAAATTTTGCATGGTGTAAAAATCAAACCAAAATAAACAACACCTTCTAAATGCTCAAAGCATTTCTGAAGTTTAGGTTCTTATATTCGGTAATCTTCAGATTATAGATCGGCCTGAGTAAGAAAACTAAATTGTTTGTGATTCCGTTGGTCACGTAAAAAATCTTCATACAATGTAACAGGTCAATAGTTACTAAACGTGCACTTTTGTTATAGCCGATTATAAAAATGGTTCAGTTGTTGTTAGAGCCGATTTGTCAAACTTCTAGACGGAAAATATGACAGTAAAATAAATCGACATCCATTATACCATAGAACCCATTACCTCAGGAGCGAAAGGTAACCAACTGTAACTTATTGTGACTTACATAATACATACGATGTTTCCAGATGAAACGAATTGTACATATTTCATAATTTTTTATATCGTAATATGGGAAATAGTTCAGTTTTTTTCTTGTCGTATTTGTAATGATTTGGAGATACGAAACATCATTTTTGGCAAAAATATGTAAATATATTGATTTTGATTACTGTCTAATATATAACACATGTTATTACTAAATATATGTAACAGATCTCTTAAGGCTAGGGGATAAGACTATCGAATATAAATTATTTGGGTTTGTTTGAGAGTAAAATACTCTTAGATGAAGTTGCATTAGACACTGTGAAAACGCATTTCTTTAGTTGATGTGTATTTAAAATTCTGCCTTGCATAGTTTATCAATTCTTGGACATATTTTACAACAATTTTCAAAATATAATAGATAAAAGGAAAAACTGAATGATATACCTGAAATGCCTACAGTTTGTATAATTGTATAATGCTGTAAAGTATATATGAATTAACAAACTTTTTTCTGGAACATTGAGTAATGAACCCGATTTTAAAATGAACAAGTTTAAAGTATGGCTATGAAAACCTCTACAATACAAAGAATATAAAAGCAACTATCTTTAGATGACAAGGTACTCGCCTGATTACATATGATATTTAAGGCCAATGTGTGAATTATTATTATTTATTATTATTATTATTATTATTATTATTATTATGGATTGTTTTGGTGTTTTAAACAGGATATTCCTTTCAAGAGCAACCAGCATCACTTCCCTGGTGAAGCGCACGTGTTTAACGTAATTTTCTAGTTTTAACTTGTTCTATTGTTAGGATTTGAACTTGCAATGGCATGTTTAGATTAATTTTGATTTTGCTTAATGGGCATTGCTTGCTGTAGTGTTAAATTTCACCATCTTTTATTATGACTTTCTTTCAATTACATCAAGTATTCCTCTCATTATGGAGTGTTTCCGAACGTTCAAGTATTTTTTAGTAACAAATGCGACAGCAATTGTTTTATACTTTTAATATCCGTTTGAATATATAACATTTTCTATCCCCATTTATTACATATCCGTTTGATATTGAACATTTCTACTCCAATTTCTTATTTATTAGACATCCACTAGTCGCAAAGAAGTAGATTATTTAAAGATAAATTCATTTATTTTCGTTTTCGATCAGAAGAAGTATTTTCTAGAAAAAAACAGAGTCATGAAGTGTCTAACGTCTAGAATGAGTCTTTAATTCTCCATTACATAACAAGTAATCTATTACTTAAGGTCTATGTCATTGACATCGTCAGAATAAGATATCTACATTCACAAGTGCATTTGCCTTTGTGTAAAGTTGAACACTTCGCCTCGTTTGACAATGAAATTTTTCGGGGTAACAATATGGACTTTCACCCTATCAGAAGTGTTATATTTATTTTATTATATCGATTGTTGGTGTTTATTATACTGTGCAACTAACATATGCTGGTACAAAATTCTGGCTGTCGTCCATAAGCAACATGTGTGACGCTTGTAACATTATCATATTTATTTAACATTGCTTTAAAAAAGCGTTTTACTGAATGCGTTCGAACGGCATATGCAGTTTTTCTGTGCATATGAATTTTTTCGTAATGTCAACCGCTCACGTAATGTCACACTATGACATCAGATTTTCTGAAATCAGAGAGTGACATAAATTTACTCAAACGCTTATCAACCAATCAAATTTCGAGAAATTTACAAAAGGAATAATAAAAACATTTATCTTTTTTGTAATAGGTGCCACTTTAAGAAAGAATCCATAGACTTAAACATCGACCAGTATAATTATGTTATGGTACGGATTGTAGAGTGGGTCTAATCATTTTTATATGTTGTCATTTTGCTTGTTATGTTTGTTGTTTTAAGCAAGTTTTAGTTGTATATATTAGCAACTACCAAGTTTATTTTAGTATACGATGCTATATTCTGTTTGTATAGAGATTCTGTTAAGGACTAGTGATCGTTTCTAATGATTTGATTTTTTATTTTAAAATAATTCTTTGCTCAATTTATATAGTGAACCCAATAGAAGGATACGTTTATGTTTTATATAGCTTATTATTCTTGGGATTTTGGTGTTGCTATTTTGGTAGTGTTGGCTGTTGTCAAGGTCATTGAGCTACGAAATGCTTTATTCTGTCTGAAGCGAGATTAAGCTACGGAGCATTGAAGAATGTCTAATGAGTCTAGTTTTATGTTACTCCTAATCATACACTTCATAGGACATTATGACAATGTTATTGCGTAAGTTTGCTTCGACTACCATCTCTCAAGACTCCCACATTGTTTATACATGTTTGATATATATATATATATATATATATATATATATATATATATATATATATATATATATATATATATAGAGACTGCTTCTTGAATGATTGTCAAATAAAATCAAATATGTCTAGTGAATAACATTTGAAATAAACCAGACAGTGTGTAAAGAGAACTGATTTTTGTCTTGTACAAGAGGCGATTACATATGAAGTAAATAAATGTCACATCTATATTAATCTAAAGGTTTTAGCTGGAATAAATGGCTCTATATTTAGTTTTATTTGTAGCTGCTACGACTTATTCAATACAGTTTTGTTACGCACAATCTATAAGCAATCCTAATATTTATTTTACTTTTAGAGCTTGGAATGAAAAACAAACATAATATTTTTGTCTCCGTCTATGTATACAGAAAAAGTATTTCGCAATTTTATAAAGCGTCTGACAGTTAATATCAGTGAAAATAAAAAAATTAAATTTTAATAAATGAGAACGAAATTTATTGAGTTTATATCGTGGTCACTAACCCTATAGTAATTGTTTGGGTTGTTTGTTTTGTGTTTGCCCTTATACATGATACTTTATAGCATGTTGCAGTTAAAATAAACTTTTACTGAAAAAATGTTCAAACTACTATTATTATGAGCAAAATTGAAAAGGTTAATCATGAAATAATAAAAATAGATAGATAAATAAATAAATAAAGTAAGCAAGTTATTAAGTTTTCGATTTATCATTATTATCAGTATCAATAATGTCTAGGATAATTTCCGTAATTAATACTACGTCATTTTTGTCTTTATTTAGAAATTAGTACGAACTTGTTCGACAAAAACAATCGCGTTTCTATTAATGATTAATATATTATATAATAGAAATGTTATATATGTATACGTAAGCATTCTCTTAAGGCTAGTAGATAAGATTATTTTAGATGAATTGTTTAGGGTTGTATGAGTGTAAAACATTTCTGATCAAATGAGATTTATGATTAATGGATGTATAACGTAATAAAAACTCTTTTGATACAATGAAGCAAAGATTTGATAGACAGTGGTAATATCTATATAAACAGAAAAGACAATGTGTCACAGTGAGAAAATTATATAAAAGATCAATGTTTGTTTCTTAAAACTTTTCAAGAAAATAGAAAAAAGAGGAAATAAATGCACTTATATCAGACAATGTGTCACAGTGACAAAATTATATAACAGATCAATTTTTGTTTCTTAAAACTATTCAAGACAATAGAAAAAAGAGGAAATAAATGCATTTTTTAATGGCCACATAACGACAAAATTCAAGTAAATAAGACTTGGTCAATCAAGACATGACTGGGAAGGAAATCACATATAGTTAAAAATTCTTGACCTTGGGGAGACGCCTGAAATTGTGTTTTTTGGTGTGGCTTTAGTGTTTAAAGCGCCTTTATCCTCCCATTATACCACAACTAAGTAGTTATCTATAAATACACACATTGAAAAAGATAGAAATAAAATTAAAAACTTTATTATACATGTATCAAATCATATTCCACAATGTGTGAATACAAAGAATCCTTAAAAGAAACAGTGGAAGCCCATCAACATCAGATAAACATCAGAAGATGACGCTTTTGACATTTCAAAAAAAAATATTAATAAATAAATAAATAACAGAGTCAATAACCTAGTATAGAATAGCACATGAATGATATGCACTTTACAATAGCCAACACAGCCAACAAACAAAAAATCCCCTTTTATGAGAATATAGCTCGATACAGTCGGAACGCCAACCCCGTCGGCGTAGGGATTCATTAAAATTTGTGAACTTGCAAAAGTGATGTAAAATTTGTCAAAAAATGGCGAACTTTTGAACGACACAAAATGAGGAACTGTGTTGAATGTATCACAGATTACCATAGATTGGGATGCAAAATAACAAAATCAGAATATTTGAAAACCGACAAAAACTATTTTTTATAATTCCGGTTACAGTTTAATTTCGTAATTTATAGTGAAAAGTGAGCCACAGGCTAAAACTCAAAATGTTATCCGTCACTAGATTCCTTCCCATTTCTCACACAGCTCGTGCTCAGAAACAATATTTATACCAAATGAAAGACCTTTTCAAAAGGTACAATTCCATATATAATACATCAAATAATTTTCTGTACACAAAAAACGTCCAAGTTTTAAAATGCGAAAAAACGCCGCCGTCAATCCGGAATCTTGGATGGGGTCGGTCCATTTTCCGTCTAATTTGACCTAGAAATTTTGTTAGTACTGCTTCCTAACTATGTTCTATATATAGTTTGGACACACAGAAGACGCAGAATGGTATTTACGACTGAAATAAAGTAAGTTTTGGCGATTATTAGCATCTATTTCGTCAGATTTCTCAAGATTTATGCCGAATTTTAGGACCTACTTTCAGTCTCCATATTCAATTTGGCCATATGCCGCTTCGATCATTCATTTCACAAATCTGGTTTTCACAGGCCAATCTCGTGCACAAATATTGTGTTGGTTGACCCCATACGGTGTATATTAAGTATCAGTGATTTGGTGGTACACTTGAAAACATGTGCAACCGTTTATTAAGCGTGTGCGATTTGGGCCTAGGCCTAGGATGCCAAAATATGGCTTGTCATTTTTCTGTAACTTTTGCCTTGTCTTATCATTCTATGGTCTCAATATAATCACTCAACCTGTGCCTTTCTGAAGATAGGCACATCTCCCCATATCTGTTAAAAATCAGTGTCATTGCAGGTCAACACACACACACACACACACACACACACACACACACACACCATAGGCTGATAGGACTAATGAAATATTTAGAAATGTGCAACAGGTCTAGTTTTCAGATGTTCTATCCCTAAGCCTTAGTGCTTGGTGTTGTTAAGAAATTTTAAACAGCCATATGGAACCTAAATTTGGGTAAAAACTTTTTGCTGAATGAGGCATTATCTTTAGCAGAAAATTAAATTCCAAATTGGTTTTATGTTTTACAGTGCAGCTTCACTGTCCAAAGTGAAAGTAGAACAAATTGTGCAAAATAGCAAGAACTAAACTGAAACTCAATAAGAAGATTAGGTTTCACACCAGTAGTGTTACATAACAAAACAGTGCAACTAGAAGGGTTGTATATCCATATTAACTTAAAGTTTGTCTTATAAACAATCAACACCTGAGCTATGCTAAACACAAATTTCTAAAATGAAACTTGCTGCTTCCAAAATCAACAAATTAATAATCAGTCAGATTACTGGTACTGAAAATTAGTAAATTCCATTTGAATTTAAATGGTCATGCTTGTCAATTATTTTTATTTAAAGTAAGCATTCTTTAAATGTATAGTGTTTGATAAACATATTTGGTTCCAGTTTTACAGTCATTCCTAAACTAAGATTTTCCTTAATTGAAATCTGACAACTTTTGAAACAATTTTATGTGACTGCAAATAAAATTTCAACAAAATTCGTATATAAATGTAAAAAAAATCAACAATGGTCTTCAAAATGTCCCCTTAAATTTATGAACATCTTGAATACAGAAAAAAAAGTATTCAGCTTTCAAATTTGCTAAATTCAAGTTGAGGAAAATCTCAAATAAGGAATGAATGTTAAACTGGAGTCCGCAGTCTTAAAACCATCACTTTCACAGAATATTCATATCTAAATGCATAGTACCAGACCATAATAACCACTGCCATATCTAAGGTCTTTGTGTTCAAACCCATATTCCATTTACAGAACAAACACTCTAACTGAACGGGTTGTAATTTGAAACAAAATACCAGCATACATGTATATGTACAGTCAAACCTGTGTATAAAGGCCACCCAAGGGAACCAATAAAAGTGGCCTTTATGGGCAGGTGGCCCTTATATACAGGTTTAAACAATATGGATAAAGAACTATTTGGATACAATTCTACTGGCCTTTATAAGCAGGTGACCCTTATATTGAGGTGGCCTTTAAGGCAGGTTTGACTGTATTTCATACAATAAACATTGTATATAAATCCCATCAAGTATAGGCCTACACATTGTGTGCTTGTAAAATTATGTGCACTGGGATAAAAATATTGACATGCCAATATAAGCCTACATATATGCACACATCATGCCAGCATGTATACAGTCTAGCTTTGACAGGCCTGTATGTATAGTCTAGCTTTGACATGGCTGTATGTATATATACAGTATAGCTTTGACAGGCCAGTATATATACAGTATATGTATCTTGACGGGCATGTATGTATACAGTATATATATTGACGGGCATGTATGTATACAGTATATATCTTGACAGGCCAGTATGTATACAGTATATATCTTGACGGGCCTGTATGTATACAGTTTAGTATACAGCTTAGTTGAGGTATGATAAACATAAGTATAAGGCTACATAGATACTGCCATGCCAGAGTAGGCTAGCTTGATGGGAATACAGGATATGTATGGTTTAGCTTTTGACAGCTCAACATTGGTTTAACATGTTAAAACAACAATTATAAAACTCAAACAATCCATATACAGGTAATGAATTTAAAGACATTAAGTGATGAGAATTCTTGCTGCATCTGTAACTGAAACACTACTCATGTAGCTATTTAATTACGAAAATGCAAAACACAGTTTTCAATTTTTCTTCAAATGTTAATGGAAATCCAATATACAATGCATTCAGTTGTCCAAATCTATGTGTTCAAATGCCACAGTATATGTTATAAATATATTTGAAAATATAATATCCAATGAAATGCATGTTAGCAAGCTAAAAATTTAAAAATACACTTAGCATTCCTAATATTCACAAAAAATTACTTTAATTATAGCAATAAATGTCTCTTTTGTAAATCCATTTAATTCTGTAGTGAGCTAGGCAAATAAATAAATAATTAATTAAATAAATGAATAATCAATTAAATAAATAAATAAATTTATTTTTATAAATAAATAAATAAATAAATAAATAAATAAATAAATAACCATCAAATCTAAAATGAGCCAATATTAATGCATATGGAATTGGTTTTTTCATTTCTTCTGTTTGTCAAACTGTGTCATATAGGCCTTGTCTTTGTTCACAATGCATAAAATCAATCCCATGTGTGATAATGGGATTTTTTTTGTCATCTCAGAGAGAGAGAGAGAGAGGAGAGAGAGAGAGAGAGTATGGTGCTGAGAGAGAGAGAGAGAGAGAGAGAGAGAGAGTATATGGTGCTCAAGTCAGAACCAGGCATTGAACTGGACTACAGATTTTTAAACAAATTGGTGGGGCTTCAGTTAGGCAAGGCAAAGACTTCTGAAGACAGAAAGTTCTATGCAAGACAAGAGAGATAACTCTCATTTTCGTAAATGGCTCTTCGACACTGACCAATGGAATACGTAAATTAACCGTTTATTTCGTCGAATGATTTATCAACATAGAGTTAAATTGCATTATGTGTATTTTTATGAAAGAATTTGAAATCGTTATCACGTGGGTGTTATTAGAATTAGTTGCAACGTCATTTGAAACTTGACATTGAAGCATCGATCATCGCGGGGACAGCCATATTTGTTTTCATTGACAACCAAATGTACTTCCCAGTCTTTCGGGTGTTTAAGATATTAACAGGTCGTGCTCAGAAACCATTCTTAATTAAATTCAATTCTAATTGCGTGATGTCACATTCTACATAATATCAAGTGGTAATTCTGTGTACACAAAATTCGTCCAAGTTTTAAAGATTGTCGAAAATTTTGGGGCAATTGTGAGAAGAAATTGATTGTCATCAAGAAATCAGAAAAATGTGTAAATAACAGTATCTTATCGCTAAATTGAAATTTAAATCTCAAACTGTTGTTTATTCGGCATATAATTCAAAAGTTTCATAGATAAACTTTACTTCATTATGTCCCAATATGGGTTTAAAGACGGGTGTCTTTTCGCCCCTCAGACACTTGTCAAAAAGTAATCCCAAATTTCCATACGGCGGAAGGATACACAATTTGTAAAGCCGAAACACAATTTGTGGAAATTGCCGGCTTGGCGTTCCGAGTGATATGGATACCATTAGAAAGTAAAACTACAGTGTGACATTTCATACATATGTAAAGATAGAACAAACTTTGACACAAGTTCAGAAGAAATAGTATGATATAATGTTTCTGGTGTCAATAAAGATTATCTATGTAAGTCTTAAGTCAAAATGACAGAAAGAGTGGGAGAGTATTCATGAGGTATCAGTTTGCAACAGAATTTCTGATATAGTATATTACCGCTAAATATTCTTACATAATGGTCTGAATTTTAATGATTTGGGATTGGAGTTTTGTGACTAATATTCATATATTTGTAGACATAAAACGTGTTGCTTTTCAATATGGCTTCGTCTCAAGTATCAGACTTCCGGCTTTTTTTTCTTTCTTGTATTTCTGATAAAGTATTTCACCGCTAAATATTCCGACATGATGGCCTGAATTTTAATGATTTGTGACTGATATTCATATACTTGTAGACGTAAGACGTTGCTTATGAATTTGACATGAATTTAAAAGATTTGGGATTGAAGTTTGGTAACTCATATTCACATATACGTATTAATAAGGCGTCGTTCTCTTTCAATATCACTTCGTTTCAAGTATCAAGCTTTCAGCTTTATTTTACTTCTTGAGTTCGTTTTCAATTAATTTGCTGTATTGTATGTGTTGCGATCTTTTCTGCTTTTTCCACTTTAGGAACATTCATGGTCATCAGGTCAAATTATTGTTATTATATTTGCGAACATGAGGTCATTGTAGGCCCATCCCATTAGAAATATTATTGATTTATTATGTCAGGAGCTCTCGTTCTCTCTTGTCTGGTCGACGTTAACTGCGTTTACTTGGACAGGTTTACAAACTTGAGTTTTTGCTTTAAACATGGACGTATACCTGTATGGTTTATTAATTATAAATTTAGTCTTAAAGATTTTTATAAAATGTACCAAATGTTTCAAAATAAGTCATATATATATATGTTTATTGACTAAAGGCCTCAGGCCCATATCACAATAAGTTACAATCAATGGCGGTATATAAATGACAAAATGTGAATAATACGTAATATTTTCAAACTAACTAAATATATTTTACATAGACCTTTTTCTTAATGCATAATATATATACATACTTAAATTTCTTACAACAGTAATATGTTTTGACGACATAAGAATAATAAATTTTTGTTTGATATGTAGGGTTTTTAAAATATTTTAAAGAAATGTATTTATGTCGTATATTATTGTAGGCATTGCAAATAAGTACAAAATGGTACTCGTCTTCTATACATTTTAAATTACAAAATCTGCATAATCTATCCTCCCTTTTTATACCCATATGCCTACCCTTTTCAATTGCCAAATTAGAAGAACCTACCCTAAAAAGTGCTAGTGCATGTCTAAATTTACTTATTTGAATTGCATCAACATAAACTTCTAGTTCTAAAATAGTTTTAAAATCCTTGTATGTTCTTAACTTTGGTTTACTATTTATATCGCTGTACCATTGTTGTAGATATATATCTTTCATTCTTTCCACAAATACTGTTAAAAACAAATTTATGTTATTAACCCTCTGATACATCCAAACCTCCCCAAAACCAGTGGTACACAACAAAATTCTAATTTTTGTAACCCAATTTTCTCTTCCATTACTATCTAAAAAGTATAACATGTTATAAGCTTTCTTAACATACCTCTCATTACTTAAACTTAAAATTTTAAACCAAAAAGTAAGTACACGTTTGGCAGTAAATATATATAAAGGTAATCTCCCACATTCAGAGAGAACAGCAATATTACTAACATTTAAATTAACTGTTAAAAACCGTTTACATGTATAATACTGTATATGTTCTAGCACATCTAGCAAGTCAGGCGGTTTATACGTAATACTTTTTACTATTTTTTGGTCTACTTCTGGTATGTACATATATTCAATTTTTTTCTCAGATACTTATTAGTTAATCGGGATAATGAAACAAATTTTATGTCATCAATCGTTGTTCAATGAAGTTGTTCATATCGTGATTGTCTCCATGATGACTGTCATATGACCAGTATGGTCAACCAGTGTGGTTGTTGATTGTCTCCATATGACTGTCATATGACCAATATGGTCAACCAGTGTGGTTGGTATTGGTTACAATCGGACATTTAAAACATTTTTTTCATTCTTACAACTGTTTGGTTTTTCATTTAACTTGACACTTGAACCTACTTCTTACTTCTTATGACTGAGTAAATTTGGCGTTGGGTTTATTATTGTTTGTTTCACACATTCTAAATCTGATTGTCCACATCTCTGTTAGTTAATCTTTTTTCAGTGAAACTTTATAATCAATTAAGCATAGAGGTTAAGAATATGAAGATGACATTTATTTTCTATTTTCTTATTTATTATATGTTTCTACTTTCTATTGAAGTTGAAATATTACATAGTGCAGGAAATGAAAATAAATTACTTGATACACAAATGAACAAAAACTGCGTTGTGTAAACCCCCATAATCATGCTCCATCACATCCGTGTATTTGTTTTTCCATTACACGATGTCTACATTTATGCCCAGAGTAACAGATGTACTTCAAGATATACACACTGGCTTTAGTTGGCCTTGATTTTTATAGGAAACAGTTATAGAGCACGTTGCTAGTATAGCATTTTCAAAGTGAGTTAAGTTGAGTAATGGTGTTTAACGTTCCATTTAAGAATATTTCACTTACATCGAGACGTCGCCAGGTACAGGCGAAGGTGCAGAAATTTTGCCTATGTGTTGCGCTGATGGCATTATACAACAGGGTTCTTTATCGCGGCAAGCATACCAAGGCGACCTTCATTTCGTAATACAGAGTGCTTGGCGATAGAAAAATCACTATCTTCTTTTAAGTCTTGGGTCAGACCCAGTCGGGGTTTGAATCCACGATCTCCCACTTGCGGAGCGAGCACTCAATCAACTGAGCTACCACAGTGGTATAACGCTAAAGTCATGCCTAATATGTTTCTGGAAAATTTTCAGGAAAGTTGAATGACAAATTATTTGTTTTTTAATCGTAGATACGAGCCTTATATTGCCCTTATCGATTTCAAAAGAATATATTAAAATTAATCAATTTCTTGTTTTATTTTAATGAAAGGCATAGGCTGCATGAATTACATCAAGTATAAACTGATGCACTTTCAAGAATAAGAATCATTTTAAATTATAAAGTTCTTTGTTTATTTGGCATTTTGAAGTTAAGCCTTCTATGTTTCGAGAGCTGTCAGATAAGGCAGGCATGTGATTTGTTTAATTTTCGATTTTTATGATTTTTTTTTAGGATTTCCTCATGTTTGTACGAGCTTAAAATTTTTCACTTATCGATTTCAATAGGACTTCATATCTTGATGAAATGTTATATGTAAGACACTGTTTTAATGAACAACATTAAAAGATCTGTATACGTTTAAACCAAAAGGTGTAGTTTAGAGAAAAGGAGAACGTTTTGAACACTATAAGAGGACCTTGTTTTTTTTCAATAATAAAGATCTTTGGTAATTTGACATTTTTTTTAAAACACAAACATGCGGTTCTATGTCCTATATTTTGTTATCAAAAAAATTCTATGTTCTATTTATTTATAATTCAGACAATTTGTTGCATTTTTCGATTTATCTGAGAGACGTTTAATCTATATTGCATTTAACAGGCAAACATTATTCCGCATATCTATTATATCTGGATATATGTTTTGAAAAAAAAAACCGTTTGTGATATAAATATAAGGCACCGTTTACATGGATTAAAGTATTGATGTCAAGTTTCTTTTTCTCTACTTATACCAACTGATCATTGATAGCGTTTCACTTGACATTCTGGTGGTCTCCGTAATAACCGCAACCACAAATACATTATACTTTTAATTTCCGTTTAAATATTAAATACTTTCTACTCAATTAACTTATTCATTACACATTTTCTGTTCGTAATTGAAGTGGAATACAAACTATTATGACTTTAATTTTCGTTTATGGTAACATTAGGAATGTTTAAATGAATTGCCTGATTCCTATTTTTCAATAAGGACTGCGTCACGTGACTGATAGAACTTTGGAGATCAATTTTTAATTAAACTTACCAGAATAATAGAATGTTATTTCCGGTGACAGTGAAAAAGATAGAATTCGCAGACATGGTTCGGTTTCATCTTTTCTATCTGTACTGGGTCTATACAGTTACAGAGTAACTTATGTACACTTTGACTCGATGAACTATTGGTGTAGCTTTAACACCATGGCTGCTGAATTTGATCCATCCGTGATTACTAATGCATCTAAATGTAAACTTTATATATCGAGTGTTTTAGAATGCAATTCATCAATGCCAATGCCAAATAATAATGAATATCTAAACATAACACACCGTCCAATGTTCAAATCATGAACTTAAATGCAAAGCATAAACGTTATAGACAGGTTGTATTTATACGGACATGATAGCTTCAGCTTGTTTTACTGGAATTGATTTATTAACAGGTTGATGGTGCGTTTGGAAAAAGTCGGTTGGAAAGGTGATATATAAAGGTTTTTCATAAAATAGTAACGCTTTTTTAAGATGTATAATAGCAAGGTTAGTAACACGCGTAAAGTTTCCATCTTCTTTTCTCCTTAATGTATACCAATTGATTATTGATGGCGTGATACTGAACATTCTGATGGGCTCCGCAATAATCTCATCTACATTTTCACTATACTTTTAATATCCGTTTAAATATTTAATATTTTTCTACTCGAGTATGAAGTGGAATGCAAACTATCATGACGTTCAGTCTAGTTTAAAGCAAGAATTTACAATGCTTTAATTGAAATACTTGATTGCTTTTTTGTCATAATGACTGCGTCTTGTAAATTCTAGAAATTTGGAAATAAATCTTTCATCCAACATTCTAGAAACACATATCAATTTCATTTATGCTTGGTTTAGAATATTGAGTTACCGATGTATACTTTGAGTCGATACATTATTTCTGTGGCTTAAAGACCACGAATGCTAAATTTGGCAACCATAAATACATTATTCTCTTAATATCCGTTTGAATATTAAATATTTTCTAATCCATTAACTTATTCATTACAGATTTTCTGTTCGGAATTGAAGGAAAATACAAATTATCATGATATTTAGCTTTGTTTATGGTAAGCAATGGAAATGTTTAAATAAATTACTCGATTCCTAAGTTTTTCCTAAGAACTGCGTCGTTTTAATTTTACAAATTTGGATTTTATTCTTTTATTAAACATTCTACAACCATATATCTTTTCTTTTTGTGCTTGGTCTAAAGTATTTGGTGTCTCAGGTATACTTTGGCGTCAATTAACTGTTGGTGTTGCCTAAAAACCATGAATGCTAAATTCGGTTCATTCCTGCGACCTAATGCATCAAGGTGCAGAGGTGATTTATATGTCGTGTGTTTTTAGAAGTGCAATAAATTGACATTACAAAATTACAAAATAATAATATTAATAAAAATATGAATAATCAAACCATAATCTTGCACGTCCGTGTTCGAATCATAATCAAAATTCAAAGGATAATTATTTTTCACTTTTTCTCTCCTATATATACCAACTGATTTTTTATGGCGTGTTACTGAACTTTCTGGTGGTCTCAGTTATAACCACAACCACAAATACATTACACTCTTAATATCGGTTTAAATATTAAATATTTTCTACTCCATTAACTTATTCATTACACATTTTCTATGCGTAATTGAAGTCGAATACAAACTATCATGACATTTAGCTTCGTTTATGGTTACATTAGGAAAATTTAAATAAATTACTCGATTCCTTTTTTCTTCAAAAAGACTGTCATGAACATTCTAGAAAATTTGAGATTAATCTTTCACTCAACATCCTCGACATATCTAACCATCTGTGCTATTACACTTTGATTCGGTGAACTTTTATGTGCCTTAAACATTATTGATGATGAATTTAGACCATCCGCGATATCTAATGCATCTCAATGCATATGTGCTTTGGATGTCATGTGCGTTATGTAAATTCTA
The DNA here is from genome assembly GCA_021292105.1 of Anadara kagoshimensis. Lineage (NCBI taxonomy): Eukaryota > Metazoa > Mollusca > Bivalvia > Arcoida > Arcidae > Anadara > Anadara kagoshimensis. The sequence continues at coordinate 29,342,322 of CM037861.1, forward strand.
GCAATTTTGCGATTAATCTTTTCCTCAATAACCCGAAATCGTGGATCTATACTATAATACTATCAATATATACTGTAGATTGGTAAATTTTCGCGTCATCTAATTTTCGCGTGATCGCGACTCTGTAGTTATAATTTTAATTACTGTTTATTTTTCGCGACTCGTTTCACTCGCGAATTTACACCAGAATAAAATGATCGCGAAAATTTCCCAATTTACAGTACTAGCTAGGCATTGAGTAATAGACGGATATTTTTAGATTGCTGTTGTGTGGTTTTACTACTATGGATGACGAATCTGATCCAATCATGAGAACAAAAATACATTGCATGATTGAAAACAGTATTGACAAAATGAAGGCACATTACACGCTTACTAAGGACACAATTGACAACTGGAACAAAAGTAAGCTTTGATACATGATTGAAAATAGTATTGAGAAAATGACGGCATATTGGTCGTTCATTGAAGGAAAAAGTTGAAGAGGTCATTCCTTGAGACAAAGTTGACACCTGGAACAAAAGTAAGGTTTCATGTATGATTGAAAATAATATTGAGATAATTACTGCATATTAGTCGCCCATTGAGTGGGAAAGTTGAACTGGTCATTCTTTGAAGAATTGGCATATATGCAAGGCATGAGTGAATATTGAGAAAAAAAACGGCATATAAGTCGCTCATTGTGAATGAAAACTTACAAAATTGACAACTGAAACAAAAGTAAGGTATCATACAACAGTTTCGTATTTTCGTCCACGGTCTAAACTTTAAAATTATCAAGAAAATCGCTGTGGCAACGAATGGTTGCCCGTAACAACCGGAAAATGATGATAAAATCCGAAAAAAATGTTTTAGTAAGGAAGATATGGTGTTATCGTACTTGAATATATAAACTGCGTTAAATTGTGCCGTGTGTGTACGAATCTATGGCCAGCTCAACTTGACCCCCGGTTGGTCTCATTGCAGCGTTTTAATAGTGCTATTTTTTGTACGTCTGACGTTACGTCATTTATCTCGAAAACTAGCTGTTAAAGGTTCGTATTTTTCCCCCATATTTTGTAGTATTTTAAACGAGCTTTCTGAAACACCCAAAAAATTGGACCTAATTTATATTTAGGGTTCCAAAAAATCTATTCAAACTTGAGGAATTTGGAAATTTTTTCAAACTTTTTTTATTTTTTGAATGTTTTTTCCCGAAATGTAGGGGGCGCCACGAGTAATACACATATGCAAAATAAATCTTAGAGATATAGCTGTAGATATGAAAAAGAAATGGGTAGTCTAACTTCAATAATGAATCTGTGATAAACTACGGAACTTGAGGTACAGGTTTTTCATGTGAAACCAAGATGGAAACTGTTGTATGAGTCCTTAAACACTGCAGTTTTGCCTCGTTCTGAAGAACAATAGGCTTGCCGGCCTCATTCTGATGAACAATAGGAACAATAGAGTCACTGATTCGCGCGTAAACAGTTTCACCCAGGAATGATAAATAAAACATAATACATGAATTTCCACAGGTGTAGATGGAAGTGAGACTGGGTGCTTCGGAATATTAAGCGCCTCCTGCAGCGCATGCGACGCCTTTCATGTATTATGTAATAAACAAATAGAAAAAGAACGGATTGAAATTTAATCCGGATTCCCAATTGTCTATTTTTCAGCATTTTTTTACCCGTGTCGGTGCGTGTAAGAGCTTTTTTCCTTCCTTACTATTCTTATGCATTATTCTCCTTTTTATATATTTTCCTCCCTCTATTAGTGCTAAAGAACAGGCCAGTACCTTGTTTTGAGCATAAATACAATATGGTTTTGAAAAGTTAACAAATGAATGGAGGACTGGTTGTAAAATTTTGTGGAAGGAAGGAAAGGATTTTTGGGGACATTCACCAGACGCCACACGCAATTGGTTGTTTGTTTCTGGTAGTTTTCATGACAATGGTGTTTATATCTGTATTTTAAAAGATTTAGCAATCTGTTTTTTAAATAAAAGTATTTGGACTTGGACAAAATGCCGATATTTATCGATCAAAACTTTTTGATGAAAAAGTACCACTTGTAGATTAAGTTATACAAATGTCAAAAACCCATTGAAGTTTGTCGCTCATGGCAGGGTCATACAAATGACAGCAGCGACGGCAATTTTAGAAGGACTGGACACATTGATAAAAACGGTCCAAGGAATGGTTAACCGTACACCGGTTAGTTTATTATCTTTATTATGAATATGCAGTATTAAATCCATATAACCATATTTCACATCAATGCCATAACAAAACATGTATCATGTGACGTTATGGTTTAAGGCAAAATCGTCCAAAGGAGTTGAAAGGGCTAAAAAAATTATGATAATATTTCCCCCTTCGGGGTCAATGGCTTTATCTTCCGTTAATTTTAATAGTTTCGGGTAGGAACAATGTGTTTTCAACCCCAAAGATGTCAGATCGGCATTAAAAGTAGCATCGTCGAATACACCAAAACCCAGACGCATGTAATCTTTTCTGAATTTTGTTTCACCGGAAGCCGTTAACATCTCAGAATTGCCCTTTGATGGCGATTTATTTCACGGGACATGTCTAATATTTAATTGGTGGCTTTGTCTGTGCTTCTTTTCGCATTTTTGCCTCCAATCGCGTCGAATTTAGCCCATTATGTGCTTGAAACCATGGGAAAACAACATAACGTCATCATCAGAAGTGCATTATGACGTGGACGTCTGATGACGTCATATGTGTACCGGGAAAGGCGCCAAAAGTGGTTTACCTTATTCGTGTATAATTGTTATTGCAAACGTACGTTTATGTTTGATGTATGCCCTGAAGTAATTGATTTCAATTGAAAAAAACAACATTGAGACTATTTTCAACTTTTGCAAATATTTTCAGCATTTTTGGTAAGTCACGGAGAAGTACCCATTTTTCAAAATGGCTACCGAGGTAGTAAATTTGTGCATCCCGACATCCCGTATACCATTTTATTCCAATTTTCATACAGAATCAGATAGCATAAAATTAAAATTTCAAAAATAATTCAAAAAAATATTAAGGTATCATACAACAGTTTCGTATTTTCGTCCACGGTCTAAACTTTAAAATTATCAAGAAAATCGCTGTGGCAACGAATGGTTGCCCGTAACAACCGGAAAATGATGATAAAATCCGAAAAAAATGTTTTAGTAAGGAAGATATGGTGTTATCGTACTTGAATATATAAACTGCGTTAAATTGTGCCGTGTGTGTACGAATCTATGGCCAGCTCAACTTGACCCCCGGTTGGTCTCATTGCAGCGTTTTAATAGTGCTATTTTTTGTACGTCTGACGTTACGTCATTTATCTCGAAAACTAGCTGTTAAAGGTTCGTATTTTTCCCCCATATTTTGTAGTATTTTAAACGAGCTTTCTGAAACACCCAAAAATTGGACCTAATTTATATTTAGGGTTCCAAAAAATCTATTCAAACTTGAGGAATTTGGAAATTTTTTCAAACTTTTTTTATTTTTTGAATGTTTTTTCCCGAAATGTAGGGGGCGCCACGAGTAATACACATATGCAAAATAAATCTTAGAGATATAGCTGTAGATATGAAAAAGAAATGGGTAGTCTAACTTCAATAATGAATCTGTGATAAACTACGGAACTTGAGGTACAGGTTTTTCATGTGAAACCAAGATGGAAACTGTTGTATGAGTCCTTAAACACTGCAGTTTTGCCTCGTTCTGAAGAACAATAGGCTTGCCGGCCTCATTCTGATGAACAATAGGAACAATAGAGTCACTGATTCGCGCGTAAACAGTTTCACCCAGGAATGATAAATAAAACATAATACATGAATTTCCACATGTGTAGATGGAAGTGAGACTGGGTGCTTCGGAATATTAAGCGCCTCCTGCAGCGCATGCGACGCCTTTCATGTATTATGTAATAAACAAATAGAAAAAGAACGGATTGAAATTTAATCCGGATTCCCAATTGTCTATTTTTCAGCATTTTTTTACGTGTCGGTGCGTGTAAGAGCTTTTTTCCTTCCTTACTATTCTTATGCATTATTCTCCTTTTTATATATTTTCCTCCCTCTATTAGTGCTAAAGAACAGGCCAGTACCTTGTTTTGAGCATAAAGACAATATGGTTTTGAAAAGTTAACAAATGAATGGAGGACTGGTTGTAAAATTTTGTGGAAGGAAGGAAAGGATTTTTGGGGACATTCACCAGACGCCACACGCAATTGGTTGTTTGTTTCTGGTAGTTTTCATGACAATGGTGTTTATATCTGTATTTTAAAAGATTTAGCAATCTGTTTTTTAAATAAAAGTATTTGGACTTGGACAAAATGCCGATATTTATCGATCAAAACTTTTGATGAAAAAGTACCACTTGTAGATTAAGTTATACAAATGTCAAAAACCCATTGAAGTTTGTCGCTCATGGCAGGGTCATACAAATGACAGCAGCGACGGCAATTTTAGAAGGACTGGACACATTGATAAAAACGGTCCAAGGAATGGTTAACCGTACACCGGTTAGTTTATTATCTTTATTATGAATATGCAGTATTAAATCCAGATAACCATATTTCACATCAATGCCATAACAAAACCTGTATCATGTGACGTTATGGTTTAAGGCAAAATCGTCCAAAGGAGTTGAAAGGGCTAAAAAAATTATGATAATATTTCCCCTTCGGGGTCAATGGCTTTATCTTCCGTTAATTTTAATAGTTTCGGGTCGGAACAATGTGTTTTCAACCCAAAGATGTCAGATCGGCATTAAAAGTAGCATCGTCGAATACACCAAAACCCAGACGCATGTAATCTTTTCTGAATTTTGTTTCACCGGAAGCCGTTAACATCTCAGAATTGCCCTTTGATGGCGATTTATTTCACGGGACATGTCTAATATTTAATTGGTGGCTTTGTCTGTGCTTCTTTTCGCGTTTTTGCCTCCAATCGCGTCGAATTTAGCCCATTATGTGCTTGAAACCATGGGAAAACAACATAACGTCATCATCAGAAGTGCATTATGACGTGGACGTCTGATGACGTCATATGTGTACCGGGAAAGGCGCCAAAAGTGGTTTACGTTATTCGTGTATAATTGTTATTGCAAACGTACGTTTATGTTTGATGTATGCCCTGAAGTAATTGATTTCAATTGAAAAAAACAACATTGAGACTATTTTCAACTATTTTGCAAATATTTTCAGCATTTTTGGTAAGTCACGGAGAAGTACCCATTTTTCAAAATGGCTACCGAGGTAGTAAATTTTGTGCAATCCCGACATCCCGTATACCATTTTATTCCAATTTTCATACAGAATCAGATAGCATAAAATTAAAATTTCAAAAAATAATTCAAAAAATATTAAGGTATCATACAACAGTTTCGTATTTTCGTCCACGGTCTAAACTTTAAAATTATCAAGAAAATCGCTGTGGCAACGAATGGTTGCCCGTAACAACCGGAAAATGATGATAAAATCAGAAAAAAATGTTTTAGTAAGGAAGATATGGTGTTATCGTACTTGAATATATAAACTGCGTTAAATTGTGCCGTGTGTGTACGAATCTATGGCCAGCTCAACTTGACCCCCGGTTGGTCTCATTGCAGCGTTTTAATAGTGCTATTTTTTGTACGTCTGACGTTACGTCATTTATCTCGAAAACGAGCTGTTAAAGGTTCGTATTTTTTCCCCATATTTTGTAGTATTTTAAACGAGCTTTCTGAAACACCCAAAAAATTGGACCTAATTTATATTTAGGGTTCCAAAAAATCTATTCAAACTTGAGGAATTTGGAAATTTTTTCAAACTTTTTTTATTTTTTGAATGTTTTTTCCCGAAATGTAGGGGGCGCCACGAGTAATACACATTGCAAAATAAATCTTAGAGATATAGCTGTAGATATGAAAAAGAAATGGGTAGTCTAACTTCAATAATGAATCTGTGATAAACTACGGAACTTGAGGTACAGGTTTTTCATGTGAAACCAAGATGGAAACTGTTGTATGAGTCCTTAAACACTGCAGTTTTGCCTCGTTCTGAAGAACAATAGGCTTGCCGGCCTCATTCTGATGAACAATAGGAACAATAGAGTCACTGATTCGCGCGTAAACAGTTTCACCCAGGAATGATAAATAAAACATAATACATGAATTTCCACATGTGTAGATGGAAGTGAGACTGGGTGCTTCGGAATATTAAGCGCCTCCTGCAGCGCATGCGACGCCTTTCATGTATTATGTAATAAACAAATAGAAAAAGAACGGATTGAAATTTAATCCGGATTCCCAATTGTCTATTTTTCAGCATTTTTTTACGTGTCGGTGCGTGTAAGAGCTTTTTTCCTTCCTTACTATTCTTATGCATTATTCTCCTTTTTATATATTTTCCTCCCTCTATTAGTGCTAAAGAACAGGCCAGTACCTTGTTTTGAGCATAAATACAATATGGTTTTGAAAAGTTAACAAATGAATGGAGGACTGGTTGTAAAATTTTGTGGAAGGAAGGAAAGGATTTTTGGGGACATTCACCAGACGCCACACGCAATTGGTTGTTTGTTTCTGGTAGTTTTCATGACAATGGTGTTTATATCTGTATTTAAAAGATTTAGCAATCTGTTTTTTAAATAAAAGTATTTGGACTTGGACAAAATGCCGATATTTATCGATCAAAACTTTTTGATGAAAAAGTACCACTTGTAGATTAAGTTATACAAATGTCAAAAACCCATTGAAGTTTGTCGCTCATGGCAGGGTCATACAAATGACAGCAGCGACGGCAATTTTAGAAGGACTGGACACATTGATAAAAACGGTCCAAGGAATGGTTAACCGTACACGGTTAGTTTATTATCTTTATTATGAATATGCAGTATTAAATCCATATAACCATATTTCACATCAATGCCATAACAAAACATGTATCATGTGACGTTATGGTTTAAGGCAAAATCGTCCAAAGGAGTTGAAAGGGCTAAAAAAATTATGATAATATTTCCCCCTTCGGGGTCAATGGCTTTATCTTCCGTTAATTTTAATAGTTTCGGGTAGGAACAATGTGTTTTCAACCCCAAAGATGTCAGATCGGCATTAAAAGTAGCATCGTCGAATACACCAAAACCCAGACGCATGTAATCTTTTCTGAATTTTGTTTCACCGGAAGCCGTTAACATCTCAGAATTGCCCTTTGATGGCGATTTATTTCACGGGACATGTCTAATATTTAATTGGTGGCTTTGTCTGTGCTTCTTTTCGCATTTTTGCCTCCAATCGCGTCGAATTTAGCCCATTATGTGCTTGAAACCATGGAAAAACAACATAACGTCATCATCAGAAGTGCATTATGACGTGGACGTCTGATGACGTCATATGTGTACCGGGAAAGGCGCCAAAAGTGGTTTACCTTATTCGTGTATAATTGTTATTGCAAACGTACGTTTATGTTTGATGTATGCCCTGAAGTAATTGATTTCAATTGAAAAAAACAACATTGAGACTATTTTCAACTATTTTGCAAATATTTTCAGCATTTTTGGTAAGTCACGGAGAAGTACCCATTTTTCAAAATGGCTACCGAGGTAGTAAATTTTGTGCAATCCCGACATCCCGTATACCATTTTATTCCAATTTTCATACAGAATCAGATAGCATAAAATTAAAATTTCAAAAAATAATTCAAAAAAATATTAAGGTATCATACAACAGTTTCGTATTTTCGTCCACGGTCTAAACTTTAAAATTATCAAGAAAATCGCTGTGGCAACGAATGGTTGCCCGTAACAACCGGAAAATGATGATAAAATCCGAAAAAAATGTTTTAGTAAGGAAGATATGGTGTTATCGTACTTGAATATATAAACTGCGTTAAATTGTGCCGTGTGTGTACGAATCTATGGCCAGCTCAACTTGACCCCCGGTTGGTCTCATTGCAGCGTTTTAATAGTGCTATTTTTTGTACGTCTGACGTTACGTCATTTATCTCGAAAACTAGCTGTTAAAGGTTCGTATTTTTCCCCCATATTTTGTAGTATTTTAAACGAGCTTTCTGAAACACCCAAAAAATTGGACCTAATTTATATTTAGGGTTCCAAAAAATCTATTCAAACTTGAGGAATTTGGAAATTTTTTCAAACTTTTTTTATTTTTGAATGTTTTTTCCCGAAATGTAGGGGGCGCCACGAGTAATACACATATGCAAAATAAATCTTAGAGATATAGCTGTAGATATGAAAAAGAAATGGGTAGTCTAACTTCAATAATGAATCTGTGATAAACTACGGAACTTGAGGTACAGGTTTTCATGTGAAACCAAGATGGAAACTGTTGTATGAGTCCTTAAACACTGCAGTTTTGCCTCGTTCTGAAGAACAATAGGCTTGCCGGCCTCATTCTGATGAACAATAGGAACAATAGAGTCACTGATTCGCGCGTAAACAGTTTCACCCAGGAATGATAAATAAAACATAATACATGAATTTCCACAGGTGTAGATGGAAGTGAGACTGGGTGCTTCGGATATTAAGCGCCTCCTGCAGCGCATGCGACGCCTTTCATGTATTATGTAATAAACAAATAGAAAAAGAACGGATTGAAATTTAATCCGGATTCCCAATTGTCTATTTTTCAGCATTTTTTACCCGTGTCGGTGCGTGTAAGAGCTTTTTTCCTTCCTTACTATTCTTATGCATTATTCTCCTTTTTATATATTTTCCTCCTCTATTAGTGCTAAAGAACAGGCCAGTACCTTGTTTTGAGCATAAATACAATATGGTTTTGAAAAGTTAACAAATGAATGGAGGACTGGTTGTAAAATTTTTGTGGAAGGAAGGAAAGGATTTTTGGGGACATTCACCAGACGCCACACGCAATTGGTTGTTTGTTTCTGGTAGTTTTCATGACAATGGTGTTTATATCTGTATTTTAAAAGATTTAGCAATCTGTTTTTAAATAAAGTATTTGGACTTGGACAAAATGCCGATATTTATCGATCAAAACTTTTGATGAAAAAGTACCACTTGTAGATTAAGTTATACAAATGTCAAAAACCCATTGAAGTTTGTCGCTCATGGCAGGGTCATACAAATGACAGCAGCGACGGCAATTTTAGAAGGACTGGACACATTGATAAAAACGGTCCAAGGAATGGTTAACCGTACACCGGTTAGTTTATTATCTTTATTATGAATATGCAGTATTAAATCCATATAACCATATTTCACATCAATGCCATAACAAAACATGTATCATGTGACGTTATGGTTTAAGGCAAAATCGTCCAAAGGAGTTGAAAGGGCTAAAAAAATTATGATAATATTTCCCCTTCGGGGTCAATGGCTTTATCTTCCGTTAATTTTAATAGTTTCGGGTAGGAACAATGTGTTTTCAACCCCAAAGATGTCAGATCGGCATTAAAAGTAGCATCGTCGAATACACCAAAACCCAGACGCATGTAATCTTTTCTGAATTTTGTTTCACCGGAAGCCGTTAACATCTCAGAATTGCCCTTTGATGGCGATTTATTTCACGGGACATGTCTAATATTTAATTGGTGGCTTTGTCTGTGCTTCTTTTCGCATTTTTGCCTCCAATCGCGTCGAATTTAGCCCATTATGTGCTTGAAACCATGGGAAAACAACAAACGTCATCATCAGAAGTGCATTATGACGTGGACGTCTGATGACGTCATATGTGTACCGGGAAAGGCGCCAAAAGTGGTTTACCTTATTCGTGTATAATTGTTATTGCAAACGTACGTTTATGTTTGATGTATGCCCTGAAGTAATTGATTTCAATTGAAAAAAACAACATTGAGACTATTTTCAACTATTTTGCAAATATTTTCAGCATTTTTGGTAAGTCACGGAGAAGTACCCATTTTTCAAAATGGCTACCGAGGTAGTAAATTTTGTGCAATCCCGACATCCCGTATACCATTTTATTCCAATTTTCATACAGAATCAGATAGCATAAAATTAAAATTTCAAAAAATAATTCAAAAAATATTAAGGTATCATACAACAGTTTCGTATTTTCGTCCACGGTCTAAACTTTAAAATTATCAAGAAAATCGCTGTGGCAACGAATGGTTGCCCGTAACAACCGGAAAATGATGATAAAATCCGAAAAAATGTTTTAGTAAGGAAGATATGGTGTTATCGTACTTGAATATATAAACTGCGTTAAATTGTGCCGTGTGTGTACGAATCTATGGCCAGCTCAACTTGACCCCGGTTGGTCTCATTGCAGCGTTTTAATAGTGCTATTTTTGTACGTCTGACGTTACGTCATTTATCTCGAAAACGAGCTGTTAAAGTTTCGTATTTTTCCCCCATATTTTGTAGTATTTTAAACGAGCTTTCTGAAACACCCAAAAAATTGGACTAATTTATATTTAGGGTTCCAAAAAATCTATTCAAACTTGAGGAATTTGGAAATTTTTTCAAACTTTTTTTATTTTTTGAATGTTTTTTCCCGAAATGTAGGGGGCGCCACGAGTAATACACATATGCAAAATAAATCTTAGAGATATAGCTGTAGATATGAAAAAGAAATGGGTAGTCTAACTTCAATAATGAATCTGTGATAAACTACGGAACTTGAGGTACAGGTTTTTCATGTGAAACCAAGATGGAAACTGTTGTATGAGTCCTAAGGTTTGATGCATGAATCAATACAGTATTGAGAAAATGACAGAATATTAGTCGCCCATTGAGGGGGGAAAGGTGAACTGGTCATTCTTTGATACAAATTGACACCTGGAACAAAAGTAAGGTCTTGGATCCAAAATTGTAATGCTTATGTGAAGGTGACGAATTGATAATTTTATTGATTTGAGCTAAAATCATGTTACAACTGAAATTTCTGGTGTATAAAGATGATTAATTATCAGTCTGGTCATTCCATTAGGCAGAATCATCGACTTGAAGAAAAGTCATGTTTGAACTAAGTGTGAAATATTTTTGTGACGTTGAAGAATTGGCATATATGCAAGGTATATGAATGAATATTGAGAAAAGTAACGGCATATAAGTCGCTCATTGTGAATGAAAAGACGAACTTACAAAATTGACAACTGTATTGAGAAAATGACGGCATATTGGTCGCCCATTGTGGGGGAAAGTTGAACTGGTCATTCTTTGATACAAATTGACACCTGGAACAAAAGTAAGGTTTTGGTTCCAAAATGTTAATGCTTATGTGAAGGTTACGAATTAATAATGTTATTGATTCAAGCTAAAATCATGTTACAACTAAAATTTCTGGTGTATGAAGATGATAAATGATCAGTCTGGTCATTCCATTAGGCAGAATCATCGACTTGAAGAAAAGTCATGTTTGAACTAAGCGTTTGATATTTTTTGTGAGGTTGACGAATTGATATATATGTAATGTATCAATAGTAGTCGCTCATTGAGAAGAAAAGTGAAACTTACAAAATCAACATCTGGAACAAAAGTAAGATTTGATGCATCATTAAAAACGCTATTGAGAAAGTAACCACATTTTGGTCGCTTATTGAAAAAGAAAAGTTGGAGTTACAAAGTTCACAACTGAAACAAAAGTTGTGTTTGATGCATGATTGCGAACAGTTCTGAGGCAGTAACTGCATATTAGTCGCTTATTGACGGGGAAATTTGAACTGTTCATTCTTTGAGACAAGTTGAAACTGGAACAACAGCTAACTTTGAATCCAAAAGTCTGCACGTTTATATGTAGTTAGCACAGAGTTTAGTTAAGTTTACTAATGGTGTTAAACGTCCCAGTCAAGAATTTTTCAGTTATATCGAAACGTCGTCAGCTATAGACAATGTACAAAAATTTTGACTGTGCTTTGCGCTGATTGCAATTAGCAGGGTTCTTTATTGTGCCACGCTTACCGTCGTGACACGGAACCTCGTTTATTTTAAGTTCCCATCCGAAAGCACCGTGGCATCTCGTAATGCCGAGAGCTTGGCCAAAGAATAGTTACTACCCATTTTCAAGTCTTGGGTCAGATCCGGTCGGGGTTCGATCCCACGATCTTCCACTTTCAAAACGAGCACTTTACAAACTGAGCTACTGCAGTGCTTAAAGGTGACATAGAGATTCAATGCATAATCTGAAACCAGTATCAATAACCTTTATAAACCGTCAATCAGTACATTAGGTACACAAGTGTTTTAGTCATTCCAGCTAGTAATCGCAGTAAATACTTGGAACGTAAAACATACGTTATATGCAGGTTACAAACAGAATATTTAAACACAAGCCCATGGCACCTTTTCAGAATATTAAGTAATTTGACAACGTATTATGTATTCACACTTTAAATGTTCAAAATCCATCATTTGTTTGTAACTTTGCTATACAGATGTCACAATTATAGACATATGCCATACTTCAAACCATTGTCATGGGATATAAAGAAGACATAAGATTTATGACTATCATTATACTTGGTACAAATGATTATTAGAACAAAGAGTAGAGTTGGAAACGTAAAACAAGCTGCTTCAGTAGCATTCGTACTGAGTATAATCTGTGTAACCAATACTAAAATATTCAAATGTTTAGCTTACTTTGAAATTAAAAAAATATGATAAAAACAACACTTTAGGATTCACATGTTTAGCTTAATTGGCCAATTTCAAAAAATCTTTTATTATGAATTGAGATTGACTTGTATTGTAAAGGGACATAGTGCAATTCCGCAGTAAGAGTAACATGTTACAATTCCCCTAAATCCGAAATAGGAAAGGGCAATAGGTTTTATATCCGTTTGTCTGGCTGTCTGTCTATCTTTAACTCAAAACATTTTTCAGACCCCCTATCTATTTGTTGAGATATCTGGTATGTACATGTTTATACATTTGACCTACAATTCAAGTTTGACTTAGCCTCAATTTCGATTAGCTTTAACAAGCTCAGGCGCGGATACAGACGGGGGCACACCCGGTCTGTGCCCCCCCCCAAAAAAAAAAAAAAAAAAATTCGGGTATTTATAATAAGAAATATTTTACTAGTCCATAAATAAAATATAAAAATAAACAAGCACCGAATATAAGAATTGATCTGTGTCACTTATTTATAACACATCGATGCCGCAGTCACCACACTATAACATGGGTAAGGATTGCTCTATATAGCTTTTGTCCCTAAACACAAATTAAAAATTTGTCAGTGTGCCCCCCCCCCCCCCCCCCCACATAGAATCCTGGATCCGCACTGAGGCTTATTGGTTTTTTTTAGATTTTCACTTTTTTGCCTTTATTACTCTTTTTTTTGTATAATAAGTATTTTACTCACGTGGAAAATTATGTAAATTTCACAATCAATACTGAGACTCGATTAAAGAAATCAAGGATACCAAAGTTGTAGTGTAGTGATCATTAAACGTTTTTGATCTATCACAGCATTCCATACTAAGATTATAGAACTTCAAATCTATTCCAAATGCGCATTATTTAAATGAAGACATTTAAAGTTCAATAACTGGCTTATTCAATTTCGATTCATTAAGTGTTACACTGGCAAGATTCGTGTAACCATATAACTGTCGTAAATGGCGTTTATACTGCTATAACTTTCACTGTCGGGCAAACCAAACTTATTATTCAGTTTGCTTTGCATGACAATTGACGTTTCAGCTCTATAAATGCCATTTCTAGACAGTTCAATGATTATATTTACATTTCTCATCGTTGAAAAGTCTTATTTTGATTTTTAAATCCTGAAATAAATTTAAAACACTGTCGTGTATGGCATGCATTTCCAATCGTTGGAACAGCCATTCTATGACGTAACGCGTAAAAGCATAAGCAAGCAAGAAGTGACGTCATTTTAACAAATGTGATTATAGTCTTATAAATTAATTGCATTTGGTTTCAAACAGAGTTTCATATTATAAACACCACAAGTGTAAATGTATAGATTTAAAGACGAGTTGTGCAAATCCATTGACCTTATTTTCATGACCAAATGCTGCAATCTGCATGTGATAAGCTGACCTAGCTTACAACAAGAGTTCATTGTTCTTAATATACTGTTGTTTATAGCAATAAGTTATTTCAACTTCTATCTCAAGAGTCAACTTTTAGGTCTTAAAAAGAATAACACTTCTGGAATACCTACCATTTATCAAATAATTTACGTTGTAAAAATAACGGCATCTTCGTTGTACGCTTAAGGGATAGTTTTTATGCTTGAATAGAAAATATATGTAGGTTTGAAGAACACTAGACAATGGAAAATATACTTAAATATATGCTTTGATTTTTATTGATAACATAAAAATGCCTGCTGTTTGAGATAAAAATGACGGACGAGACATTTGTCGATACCATTTTCAATTCTGTATAAATCATTTTCTAATATAGATTTTATATAGCCACCTCATGTGGAGTTGAGTTGAGTAATGGGGTTATACGTCCCAGTTAAGATATTTCACTTATATCCAGAGGTCACCAGCTATAGGCGAAAGTGCAGAAATTTCGCCTGTGCGCTGCGCTGAAGGCATTATACAGCAGGGTTCTTTATTGTGCCGCGCCTACCGTGACACGGGTCCTCGTTATTTTAAGTTCCCATCCGAAGAAACCATGACTTTCATATCGTAATGCCGAGTGCTTGGCGAAAAAACAGTCACTACTCACTTTCAAGTCTTGGACAAGACCCGGTCGTGGTTCGAACCAGCGACTTCCAACTTACGGAGCGAGCTCACTACCAACTAAGCTACCGCAATGGTCAACCGCATGTGAAATTTTATAGACACAGTAATTTAATTTAGAGCTTTTTTTACCTGTTTCATATGAATTTATCAAACTTTATTCATTGCGAGTTTTTATATATCTTCAATATTTAGTCGAAATATTTAATGTGTAAAAAAGTGCTAAAACCAATTTGACTAAACAAACTATATCGTTACAAAGCGGTATTTAAGGGACAAAATAGAATAACTGTTATAGGTCTTGAAATTTTCCTGAACTTCACTATGCATAAAACTGTTGGTAAAGCAGAAACCCTTTATTAATGTGAAACAGGTTATATTGTACATACAGTTGGATATTAATGAGTTGCCGAATAACTCGTAAGATAAATGTGGTTTTCTGACGTAGCTGATCGCACTCGTGTAATGTATCCGTCCGCACAATAAACTCGTGCGATCAGCTACGTCAGAAAACCACATATGTGTGGTTTTGTATTTATCACATACCCTACCAAACTAAATGAAAAGCTTTCTTTGGTTTAATCTGTCAATGATCGGTTTCTAATTATAACCAATGAATGACGTCATATTATTGTTGTCGGAAAAGGGAATTCCCCTAAAAGTAGTTTCGGCTACTATGGTGATACGGGATTGCACATGTCCGATACGGACCTTTGTATCACATGGAAGGAAAATGTAATGTATCGCTATAGTAAGATTCAATGGGTATGTGATAAACAATATTTTGAAATGAAAGAAAAAGAGATTATTTGAAGACGATGTTCACATATAAAGCTTGGTACAAAATTAGCATATTTCAATGCTTAACTAAATTATATACCTTGGATAATGTCTAATATATTTTGAATTTACGTTCCAAAGTTAGTAAAACTGCTATTATCAAAAGCAGCGATTAAAACCTAAACTTTATTTCTATAACAAATATATTTTTAATTTTAACAACATTTTCTTTTTTCACTTACCATTGTGTTTGAACAACTGTGTCTTGGGCGACATTGTCGATAACTGTTTGATTCGACAAACATCTATATGTAGTACTTTACGGAGATTTTGGCAGAAATTCAACAAAGCAAGATTCCATACAATCTTGCGAAATCAGAAATAGTAAATATTTATATTTACTAATGCCATTATATCCATTACAAAGGAAACGATTTGATCTTCGGGCTTATGTCATTGGCATTTTTATGTTCATACAATAAAAGGTTACTTAAATGGTCATTTTGTTGCCAACTTGGAGATTACCAACTCTTGTTTAAGAACAGACACTAGTTCAAGATTAACCTATATCCGGCAATAACCGCTAGATAACACTAGTCTGATTGTCCTCATTAAAACCCTATTTGTCTTGATTGCGTCATTACAGAACCTCTATAAAATGTTATTTTCAGGGTGTTAATCCCGCAGAGACAATTTTATTTGTCTGTTCTTAACTAATAATAACACAACAGCAATGCTTAGTTGTACTTTATTATCTAAAGGTATTGGATAGTTACCAAAAAAAAAAAAAAAAAAAAAACCATCAAGAAAGCTTGGCATGTCGAATCTGGATATATATACTGATAATTTTGGTCGTAATTATACTTCCAGTTCATACAAAAAATCATTTCACTTTAGGTATGTCTAAAAAGTAGTTTCAAAATAAAATTTCAGTATCTGTGTATGATGCGTTTTTGACATTTGGATGTTAATAGACGGAAGATTTCAAAAAGTGTATAGATATATAGTCCATTAATTTTTGTGCTGTCTCAATTTCCTTGTGTTTCTTTCGCATATTGTTTTGTGTTGTTGGTTTTCAGTTGATATAATATAATCATGACTGCACTATCACTTGTTCTTAACGAATCTAATGAAACAAATCGTTTTTGTCCTGTGGCATCATTTGAAAAATATATCTCAAAATTAAATTCACAATGTAATAAATTTTTTCAACGTCCTCTAACAAAATTTGATATTACATCCTGGGCTTTTTATTTACTTCTCGACTGTCTAATCCTTTGTGGTTCTTGTCGGATTCATTATATGCCATTTCCACATATTTATGGCCATTGGAATCTACGGATATAATGAAGGATTCTTTCTGCAAATTGTGCAGGCCTTCCCTGCCTCTACGGCCAAACATGTCAGATGTCTCAGACGTTTTCAAAATGATCCTAGATACATTTGGACGCACATCATTTTGTTTTATTTCAAATTAATTTCACACGTGGTGGATGTAGCAAGTTAAATAGGAGTGCTCACTCTTCCGAAGCACCCAGCCCCACTGCTTTCCTAGTTAAATTCGCGTAGTTAACTAAATTTGCAAGATATCATAGTTTGTACTTTGCTTTTAAAATTTTGATTTAGATTCTGTGTTATGCATTAAACATAAACGCAGCAGCTCATTCGTTTTCATTTTCTCTTTTTGAAGTTTTGTGACATTTTACATCTATATTTTATATACATGTATATTACGAATTGTTATGATTGAAGCATTTTCATGGTTGTACGGCTGGTCTTCAACAGATCGATATGATGAATTTTTCGTTTGTGCATTTTCGGAGCACGAAGTTTAACCTATGATTTATTGAATAAATTAACCAATAAGAAAATCTAACCCTAAATCTTAAGATCAATTTCCTTATGAATTGTATCAAATTATTTTACCATGGAGCAGGCTTGTCGAAAGTTTAACACTAAGTAACGAATTAGGGGATCATTCGGCCTTGTTAACAATGTATATCTCGGTACCTCTTTGACCAGCTATTTATCGTAGCTTGGACAGCTTTTTGGTCACTTGATATTCATCTCTCAGCCACCCGGCAGCTGAGCTTCGCGACATTTTTTCGTTGGCTAAGAGTTGAGCTTACGAAGGTCTGTACTGTATTAAGCATGTTTTAATAATTAGTTTGAAAGTTTTGGGCTCAAAAGATGGATGTCATCAACTTGTTATTAAAAATTAATTAAACGAATCTATCAAGTTTAACAAGTCTGATTTGAATTTCTCAGGAAGAAGTCAACGAGGTGAAGAATTCAAGATCCGTCTTTTGTAAGTGATGGTATTCTTCAATTACTCTTGATTGCTTTAGACACATCTGGTATTGTCTTAGCACCAGCTTGACAGCACTCCTAATTGATATGCAATAATTGCTAAGCAAATCGATCCATTTACAATTTTAAATAATACGAACTTGGAGAGGAATCTAATAACAGTGTCGGATGGAAATCTAATGAGACTAAAGTCAGAAATGGCACGCACCATTGCACGCTAATCACCCTTATATTTTCACAAAATTTAAAAATTCTCCAGAGCTAATCACATTTGTATGACGAAGTGTTTGCTAACTCTCGTCAAGTCATCTTAATTTTGTGTCGGAAATTTGCATTTTAATTTTGCCGTATATCTGATAATTTAAGAGAAGTAGCCATTTAATCGATGCGATAAGAAATTTTGTAGCCTCGAGTTCTACTGGCTGTGATTTACTTTTCCACTCAATGCTTTTTCGGATTTCAATAACAATGGTTCCAATGAGAGAGCAGCTCGTTAGAGCCACTGCTCACTGAGGATGAATTTAAAAATAATTTTAGAAATTCCGATTTTCATCACAACGTTTTTATATCCGTCATCGCTATTATATACAGCAAAATTAACAAGCTAATAGGGGAATAGAGCTAAAGTCCGAAATATGATGAAGAAGAATTTAGGAGAAATATATTGAAGTAACTGAAACAGTAACCGCGTATGTTTGGGCAAAGTTGGTGACATTACGTTTGTAGATTGTAATTCAAATGACGAGTTGATAATATTCCATCTATGAAGGGATATAAGGTACTGTGTCGGTCAATTCTCATTTTTGATTTGTCCGTTAAGAAGATCTTTTCATCCCATGTCAAAAGATTTGTTAATTTACCCTACTGCAACAGTTCCAGCGTTTTTCTGCACTGTGCTTGTCGGCGTTTTGACAAAAAAATCATTGATATAAACATGCGTAAGCGATGGAATAGTCTTCAATTGGCGTTTGGATTTCATTAATAACTTCAATTTAACAAAAGTCCGACGTCGGTAGGATTAACCTCGTTGGCCGGAACGTACGACGCGACCTGTTTATACCTTTCATTTTAGATGCAACGTCTCTAGCTTTGCCATCGGTATTTTCTTGGGGAGTCTCCTGGATGCCCAATACTCTTAACGAATTACGTCTAGCCCGTCAAAACACAACCTCAGCTCTGTGTTTTCATTTTTCAGACAAGCATTTTCTTGTTTCAGAATAGCGATTTCAGACTTCAATTCATTAACAAACTCAGAAAAAAACTTTTTTACAGTTCATGTTAATTCAGACACGATTTCACATTTTAATACAGTAAAACCTCATTATAATGCCCCTCTATAACTTTGCCACCTCGCTTATTGCCACACTATTTTGAAGCCCCAAAATCCATTTTGTTTATGTTTTTCTTTATCCGTCTCCCCCGATTTATCGCCAAACCCCTTTATAACGCCAAAATTTGAATGAACAAATGGTGGCGATGAATCGAGGTTTTACTGTATATCTTTTGCTTGCTGCGATACGATTGACATTTCACGTCTATTGTCTTTCAAAATTCCAAAATATGGAAAAATATAGAACGAATAAGCAGCTCATCGTGTGCAGGAAACTCTTATGTACAAACTTACAATTGTTCTATTGTTTAGACCATCTCTCTCTAGATGAAAATTTACATGTTGACGGGTGTAACTCCATTCCATGGGCGACGAAGACCGCTAACGCTTCCATTCTAAAGATTTTTGTAGCATTTGAATAAAGCAAGATCCCTACAATCATGCAAAATCAGCAAATTGTAATTATAGAACATTTTTATTTACTTAATTCCATTACAAAGGAAATATTTCCGCATCGGTCCAATGTTTCCAAAAGTTCAAACAATTCTGTTGTATAGTACGACGGGAATGCATGCATTCATGTAGCTTAACATTTAAAGATTGTTGTTAGTGTCTAATTAAATCTTTTTTAAGAATATTGAATAACTACGATTGTTTGGATTTTATTCCCAGTGTCATGCTATGCTTGTCTCATTATCATGTAAATAACAGTGGAATAACAATGATAACTGTTGCTACGTAACCACCGTCCAATCAGAGCAAATTATACCTTTTTTTAAATTGAATAACAGAAAAACGTTAAATTACGTACAGTACAGATCTGTCGACAGTTTATCTCGACCCCTCGTTAAACCTGCTAAATATATGGAACCAGTTGTTCGAAGCTTGATTAATTTAATCATGACAATTAATTCAAATCCACAATAAACATTAAAACAAGATGATCAAATTGATAGTTTTAGAACGATGTGGTTAAGTTTGATGGATTTCTATTCGATTTCAATATTTTCAACATTTCGCAACAGATCTGAAATTATACAAAATTTAAATTTTGACTAATCAAACTTTAAACAACTGGCTCCTGTCAGCTGCTTTTTGGTCATTAACTATCCATATCTAGGCCACTTGGCAGCCGAGCGTTTACTCCTTTTCGTTAGCTCAGTGTTACACTTTTCGACAGATCCGTAATGTAAATGACGAATTCAAATTTGCCATGCGTGCCTGTACTTCTCAAGCAATGTATAACTTCATTTATCACCAAAGATACAATTTAATGGATTTTAGTCGGACACGAGAAGCAACAGGAAATTGTTCTATTGGAACGGTAAAAATGTAATTTGGTAAAGATGTGTTAGCGTGTGTTGACTTCGGTCGATCTGAAACATGGCCATACTTTTGATATATTGGAATATTTTATTGTGAAAATCTATAATTTTTCAGATTTTACAAACAACAAGTCTTTAAAACCCATGAATAATACGAATACAAATCACAAAAAGATCTAAACGCACCTAGACAGTTGCGATAACTATATCGCATGCATTCTATGCATGAAGTTAATTGTTGTCCATACATCTTGATAAAAGTTAATTTTAAGAAAAAGTCATATAACATGTTCTACCATATGTCACTCATGACATTGTTTGGAAACGTGGTAATGCATTGTTTCAGGAGTAAACCATACCATCTTTTGGCATCTCGGTTATGTTTTGTGTTTGTTGATATGTCTTAGTCATTTATTTTAAGAGACTTGAGAAAACTGGCATAAATCTAGTTTTATAAATACAATTTTAATCAAACAAAACTAATATTATCATTTATAAAAATCCCTAAACCAGCAATTACAAACGATATCAGATACAACCATTCTATGTAAAATAATTATTTATATATCAAACAAATCCCATATAGATATATACAAATTCCTTAACCTGCAATCACAACAGAATCCAAATACAAACATGTTAAACAAATATAATTATTTATTTATCAAACATAGCTATGTACACATTCTTGAACCAGCAATTACAAAAGATCCCGGATACAAACATGTCTCGTGAATCAGAACATTCCATTTATCAAGTGTCTTGTATTTTTGCATCTTATGCACGTTTCTATTACACATAACTTTGCATGTCTTCCTATTCACTATAATCAGTGATTTAAATACACCAAAATCAATACATCAACTCTGTTGTTGGTATTCTTCATTTCCTGGACAGGATAACACATTCTCTCCAGAAACAGCTGCATGGACGTCATTTATCTCCTGCCTAGAGGAACAAGAATTTAATTGACACGACCATTCTTAAAAGACAATTCTCATATTTGTTCTGCAACAGACAGGCTAAAATCTGTTGAATTATTTATGCGGCATTTCACTTGATTTATTCATTAAATAAGATCGCATTAACTATCTTAACTTTTATTCTAAATCCATTGTCAAGGATTTTTATTTATTTGCAAAAAAAGGAAATTGATGATTTGGCTATGAGCTTCTTTATTTAAATAATGGATACAGACTTAGATTCATCGTCTTCTTTAAGTAAAGCTTTACTCAAAAATGGAATCTAGCCAGATGAATAATAAATCTTGCAATATCGTTTAATATTTCTGATTTTGTTCTTTGATATGAAACCACACACAAGCATATCAGTCCATGTTAAAAAACACAAGCACCGGGGAAGTGAGACCGAGTTGAGTAACTCTGCTCTAGCTACAACACCCATCACGTTTGTAATAATAATTCAGAAAAAAGGAACGTGAAATCATGGGACGTCAAATATATGCAGGATAATTTATGATACAGAGACACCATACTCTCCGTTTAAAAAAAAAAAAAAAAAAAAAAAAAAAAAAAAAAAAAAATTAGAAAACTAACATTGTCTTAGTTAATGTTAAATAATAAATTATTTAGTGAAGTTATTTCAGGGATGAAGCTTAACTATCTTGAGTTAGGAGCCCAGCTCCAAAAGAAGTTTAAATAGTAATAATTTTTTTTTAAACATTTAGGGACCAAAAATGAATTCTAAGAGCAATTGGCTACTGGGTCCCTGCCTATCTTAATCCCTGTTATTTGACGAGGGTTTCTATTTACGACTAATGTTCTAGTATCCGAAAGTTGTTCAAAGTTGTTCACATGACGAGATTTGCAAACCCCGTAGTTAAAGCCAAACGAACCAAGAACAAGCTACAATAAAAGAAACGAACAAAAATTCAGCATACAATCAATTCAGCAATCAATCAATCAACCAATTCAGCAGTACATTATGTTAAAGTTTTTTGTCACGTCAGATAACAAAAGACATGAAAAGAGATTTGGCAAATTTCTCCATTGTGCGCCCACTGTGCCAGACTGCAGACCAAGATTTATAAATGAATCTATCGATAGTTAAAAACATATTGAAATTGATTTGATGATTTTGCAGACCAGGGAATTTAATCGTTCCTTACTCTGTAGCGTTCTAATATTTTTTTGTCGTTCTACACCAAATATAAACCGAGTGTAAAAATTTTCACGTCTAGGGACAAATTATATTAATCGAATCCTGAAGGACGTTGGACTACGTTTGTTGAAATCATGATAATATAACATTTAACAAATACTATTTACAACTATTACCTCATGGTTACTGAATACACACTTAATGTACTGAAACCTTGATTAAAACATCAGTAAAACACAAAACTAAAAAAATGGAACAAAAGTGTTTTTTTTCCTTTTAGGATCATTGAAAATACCGATATTAAAACCACTAGATGTCATGACGTAACAATGTTTACACTCTTTAGGGGTATGTCCGTCCATCCCAATATCGTGTCCGCTTTATATCTCTCATGTCTGTGCATAAATTATGATCAAACTAGAAAACTAAGCATCAGACGGTGTGTCGCATACCAAACGTTCCGTCTGTCTATCTATATGGGCAATGTTTGGTACGGTAGGTTATGTCTATTACGACAATGCACTAGTTTACAATGACCTACTTTTGAAGTTATTGCTTACTCAGTAAATTTAAAACAATTGCCCAATAATCTCGACCACTGCAGTATCTCAATTGGTAGAGTTCTAGGTCGGTAAGTGCCTAAGTGGAAGGTTTTGGGTTCGATCCCATGCTCGGTCTCATCGAAGACTTAAAAGTTGGTGGTGGTTGTTCTTTCGCCAAACGCACGGCATTACAAAATGGAAGTCACGGTTCTTTAGGGTGGAAACTTAAGAGAAACACCGTAAATGTTGCACGAGTATAATAGCATTGACACAATTTCTATACTTTTGTCTATAGCTGGCGATGTCTTGATATAAGTGAATATTCTGGACTTGGGCATAAAACACCATTATTCATCTCACCTCTAATAACCTTGAACAAAATACTTTACTGGTATTTATATATGTGTGGATACCCATGAGACCGGGATTGAATTTGTTTGACAAAACTTAATGAAATGGTTAATGCATCGGCACGTGTACTTTTGTAAGTTAAAGCATATTCCAATGTTATGTCATATGTATTTAAGTCTTGATTTGAATTTTATTCTGTCACTGACATGGCGTCTCTTGAGATATTTCTATACAAGTTCTATATGGGCACTTTGTAACAGACAATAGTTTTTATCTAACATAAAAAGTACCAATCATTTAGTTTTAAAGGATGATTGATTGACGTTTATTCCCGGACGGGTTTCTTACATCTTCACCTAAACAATGCTGTAGAAGATTAAAAATATCCCTTATATTTACTTGTCAATCACATCCCAATAGTATTACCATCGCAATAGTTTTTGTGCACTTCAAAAAAAATCTTATCTCCAAAACGAAAATGCAAATTCTATAATCCCGAGAAACTTGTCGGTAAATAGTATTCAGAGCACGAAACTACCAAAAATTTATAATCCTCAGAAAAGTATTTGTAAATATGAGTCAAAAGACGATGTTAAAAATCCATTATCCTGAGAAAAATTTTAATAAAATAACTTTCACAAAATCCATAATTCCGAGAAACATGTCTGTAATTGAAAAATCAATAGGCAACTGAAAACATGTATTTTGCAAATGCAAACAATAGAACAACAAAATACAAGTCAACGGAAAAACAACCAAACAAAAAATACAATATTATTACATATTTACACTAGAATATTAATTGTAAAATTACTGACTTTTGACGGGCACTGTAGCAGATGTCAAATCATAAATATCAATAATCGAGAAAAACATGTTAATAAATACGATTCAACGTACAAAATTCACAAAACCTATAACCCCTGTGGACGGGTCCGTCCGTAAAACGTTTCACAGCGCGAAGCTTCTACAATCTAAAATCACGAAAAGCAAGTTTAAAAATAGGAATAACTTGACGTGGGATTTTCTTTGCTTAATTTGGTAAAATATATTTTAGTACTATTAGTACCTATTCAACATCTTGAAAACTATTTTGGTTTCATAATTTTGGTCCAAGCACTACTAATGAGGAATTGTATTCGCAAACAGCCGTCTAGTGTTCTAAAATTAAAACTGATATAATATGTAATTGGGACGGACATAGTTATTTATTTATAAGGAAATGAGTAGAAATACAACATGACATGTATGTATCTACAAAAGAAGTTGCATAATGCATCGTCTATTTTAAAAATGTGGACCTAGATTAGAGGTCGCGTAATTCTGATAAGTGAGACAAGAGGCATCTTGTATTTAAAATTTTAATCTAGAACAAAAATAGAAAAGTTCAAACAAAAGTCGCATAACACATCGTACAATAAAATCTGGATCTAGAGCAGACGTCGTGTAGTTCACATAAAAGTCGCATAAGGTATCGTACATTTATAAACTCTGAACCTAGACCAGAAGTCTCTTATTTCAGACAAGTCGCATTATGTATCGTGTTTTTAAAACTATTGACCCAGAACAGAAGTCGCATATAGTTCAGATAGATACCGCATAAAGTTTAATGCATTCCAAATTATTGACCCAGAGAAGTCGCATAGTTTGTATAAAAGTCGCATATATAAGGCATTGAGCATTCCAAATTGTAGATCTAAAGCAGAAGTCATATTGTGCAAATTCCAGAAGCATAAGGTACCGTGTAATTCAAACTGTGAACCTAGAGCCGAAGTCCTGTATTTCAGATATGTCGCATGATGCGTATGTTTCAAACTATGGATTAAGAGCAGAATTCGCATATTAAGTCACATATATTATGCATTATACATTTTCAAACTGTTGGTCTAGGACAATAATCGCATGGTTCACATAAAAATCGCATATTAAAGGCATCATGGACAGAAGACGCATACTCCAGATAAAAGTCGCATATATAATGCATCGTGTATTTCGCACTGTAGATTATAAGTACATGTATACGTCGCATATTTAAAAAAATCGTTTTAAATATCTTGTCTGCATAAAATAAATGAATGTCAAGTTATTTCTAAAATTCAATATACAAAATGTTATGAACACATTTATACCAATTGAGATGAAATAGGATATATTTCAACTATTTTACCATGTCACTGAATGTGTCTAGGAAAATCGGGAGTCGGTGATCTTTATATTCCTCTGGAGGAATCAATAATAATTGATATGTATGTGTACTTATGGTCTGAAGGTCTTATGGGAGACTTCAAAAGTCCTGTTAATTACGATTCAAAGGCGTTTAGTAATATTTATGTGCATGGACGGACTCTTTTTCATTGGTATTGGAAAATTATAGACAAGAGAGATATTCAGATAGTCAAACCTGATGGGAGACTCTGTTAATCAGAAATTCCAGTTTCACATTATTTGATGAATATTTTAACTCCTCTCAGGATCGAGTTCTGTTATTATAGGAATGGAACGTTTTGGCACTTAGAAGTGATATGTTGTGAACAAAAGGCTTAAAACGGTCTTATCTGTTGCTTTTAATTTTAAATATTTATGAAAGTCTACAAGACCACTTAGGATTTACACCAATCACATCAAAACAGCATATTACGATGATTTGGAATTAAATGGTTTCATTTATCATATAGCACTACTAGCAAAAAACGTTTTAGAAATGGTGAATGGTTTTGTACAATGCATTTATTTTGGCAGTAACTGAATCAACAGTGACCGGGGTTATACTTGTTTGTTTCCTTTCATTTATTTGGAATAGTTATATGTAGGATGCCATCAAAACATTAAAATCATCGACTTTAAATGGAATTTTGATTTTATAGACAGGTAAGTGCTTAATTGTATATTTGGTTTTTTAAATGATCGATTTATTGATTGATTAAATGAGGTTTCGTATCCAAGTCAAGAATATCAAGAATTTTTAACTTATATCGAGACGGCACCGGCTATAGGTGAAGTGACAGAAATTTTGTTCATTGCGATCCGCTTACGGCAATGTTGGGGGGGGGGTATATTTTGGTTTGCCACAACTATTATGACGCGGAATTTTGTGTGGAACTACCTTAGCTGTATACTATCCAATGAAAAGGATTTTGTGCAGAACGATAACTTAATATACCAAGGTAATCAACTATATTTTAGCAGCAAAATATTATTTGTTTCTACAAACAATTTGAAGTAATTGCATAATAATTTCTATTGATTTGACATATTTTGTTCCCTAAGAAACATAAGCTCAAGTCCGTGGCAACTAAATGATCAGGCATGAAATTGATTCGCGCACAAATTCCCCTTATTTTCTGAATGAAAATGTACTAATTATGATAAATTACAGCAACCATCAAAATTTTAAAAAAATATGGATAATATATCCATTTAGAAGCTGTTGGTTTATTAAAAAAGCCTTTTTTCATTTTGTTTAAATGTGCGAATTATCCACTGTTGTTAATAATGTTAAAGTTAGAATTTTTAATTAGAATGGGTGTTTAATCTTGTGACATAGCCAAGGCCACCAAAGAAAAATGAGATACGTTATAAACAAGATCAGTTTTTACTTTGATTCTTACGATGGCCGGTATCAGCCATAACACTCTGCAGTAACTTTAAAACTGTAGCGCGTCATCGATGTACACATGCATTTTGACAGGCTACAGTTAAATTTTCAGATATGCACAAGATCAAAACGAGAATATGTTAATGAGATTTCACTGTAAAGTTTCATCATGTATTTCTCTGACGCGCTAGTTAAATTTAACTGTAGACTGTAAAAATGCATGTGTACATAAAAAACGCGTTACGGTAAAGTTACTGTAGAGTGTCATGCTGATATCGGCCGGCCATCGTATCTTCCGGATTGTGATTCGGACATGGACTGGTATGTTCGTTTTTGATTGATAAAATGTTAAAAATGCGAGAAGCTGATATGGTAATATAATTGAGTGTGTAATACCTAAAATAACCAAAGACCACTTGAGTGTGTATTAAATCAAATATCAAGATTATAAAGATCGCAGTGGTCAAATCTATTTCCTTTCCTTTATGAAGATTAATACGATGTTTTCACAGGTGTCAACTTAAAAGTAGCTAAGATGTAGGTGTGTAGATAGTGTGTGTGAGAAGGTTAGTTCAGAGATTTTAATTAGAAAGCAAAGGATTAACATATACATTTAATACCAGTTCACACGATGTAACATTAATATGGAATATATATGTAACTGGACTTAAGACAACGTTTTAGTTTTAATTGTAAAGTTAATTCCCCCGTGATATCCGCAGATACCAAAATAGGATGTCACAATGCTATTACCATACCAACGTCGAAGACATCAATTGTCACGCTGGTCTTGTTTTTTGTGAAATAAGGAAAGTTTCCATGTGTCAGCCAACCTAAAATCAAATTTGGTTAGGCATTTCATTGCGCGGCTTTTATTCTTACACAAGAACAATAACGGTCTGCACATTGACCGTAAGGTCACATGTAGGCGTAAATGTTCAATAACAACTTGCATAAGGTCGATAGCACGATGGCCAACTAATGTTAGATAAATTGTATGTATACCTCGTGATCAAAAGCTGTCATCTTCACAATATTCCATATTTCTATCTTTTAAATATAAAATAGCAGGATACAAATACCCGTAGGCGTTTGATATGCACTACTTATTGACCATCCAACAAACTGACGTATTACGGCGAAGTTCAGATAGCACGTGTTTACAGTGTCACGATGATTATTCTAAACTTTTGGACACCGCGAGACAACGTAGGACCGGAGGACCAGGTGTGCAAACGTGACAGAACATTATTTTCATAGATATTGGGTTATTTTTTTCAAACTGTCAAAAATTGTGACGGAATTCAGAAACCTAGTATATCGAGGTTAAACAGACGAAACGCATCAATACGTACGTGCTTTCTGATATATCATAATTTTTTTTGGAAGAGTGAGTAGATTATTAAAGCCGCAACAGAATTAAATTGCAGCTTTTCGCGGCTAGAAAATATAAAATAAACATCAATAAAGCAACTAACAAAAATGTTAAACTAAACTAACAATACATACAATTTTAATAAAACTAGAAGTACTATTGCAAAACTGATTGTTATATCACAGTTTTATATATATATACTAGACGTCTCATAGTTCCATGTTACTTTCACACAATTTTGATTACACACGTGGCGGGTGTAGCTAGCTAAACAGGAGGTGCTTACCCTTCCGAAACACCCGGCCTCACTTCCCTGGTGGAAGTTCACGTGTCTCAGCTAACTTGTCAGTTCCAAAGGTTTTACTTTGCTTCTGGATTCGTACATGTATTAGTATGATTGTTTTTGATTATATACACTAAACTATATATGATAAAACAATTAGGTTATATAAAAGAAGTTAAGTTCCCGAAGGATGTCCACTGATGTTACTAAAACGATCTTACATTGATAATGCTGAATAAAAAGTATCCCCTGTAGGTGCAAAGTCAACACAATCCAACAGAATCTTCTCGAAGACTGCTACTTTCTGATGTGATACGTCTGCTTTGTGACAGTTGATAAGCAAGACCTATTTCACATTTGTTCTTATTCTGACAAACTAGTGTCTTTGTTTTATTATATATTATACCAGAGTTACTTTTACAGCATTAAACTGTTTCCTCATCAGTAGTGTATTGACCAAAATGGTGAAACCTAACTTTTTCAAGGGGTTGAGAAAAAAATCTAAAGCGCCAAAATGTATGTAACCTAATTAACTAAAATACTTTGCATAAGGGAGTTTTCTTTAGTTTTTGAGAATTTTTCATATTTTTATTAGAAGCAAATTTAGACAATAGTATATTTCTGACAATTCAGAAGTTGTGTTACCCTGAGTTTTTAGCATTCTCAGGGTTGCTTAGTCAGCCAGCAGAGGTACAGACCAAGTGGTTAAAATTACTTAATATACCATTAAAATGTTATATTTACAAAACTAGACGGCCGTTTCAGATTTCAATTCCTTATTAGCAGTGCTTGAACGAAAACTGTGTCCAACGATTTTTTCAAAGAGTTGAAGGCATATCCAAAGGACCAAAATATATTTGACCAAATTTAGCCAGAAAAACCCTTTCCATGAGGGAATCATGAATTTGTTAAATGGACAAACTGAAATGTTGATTTCACACTTGCTAGGGGGACAAAAAAAATATCTTTCAAGAAAAGCAAGTTCCATTGGGAACGGATAATAAAGAAATCAATATCATTTTCCATTTCTGTAATTTAGCCTTCGTTTGTTTGTTTAATATTCTAGCTAGCGTAAAAAATATATTATTGCCAACGACTGAATGATGTGTCATCTATCTAGATTTAAAAAAGCGATTAATATTGGAGAGAGTTAATCATAACTGCAAAATGTAAAATAAGAGCAAATAGAGATATCAGAGCCAATTATAAAAAATAGAGTTCTATACTCTTAATGGAAAACATTAATGTTCAGTCATGAGCAGCAAAGAAGAAGTGAAAATCTAAAAATTGAATGAAAGTTTTGTTATTAAATTGCAATGTTTTTTATTTTCTTTTTAATTAATAAAGAAAGCCTAAGTTGCTTGCAGCAATGACTCTTTTAAACAAAATTCTGGTTGCAGCATGGTGGTAAAATTTCATGTTCAGTCATAAATGACGAATGAAATTATAAAAAATAGAATTCTACGGTTAATGAAGAAAATTAATCTTCAGTCATGGGCAGCGAAGAAGTAGTAAAAATCTTAAAATTGAATGAAAATTTTGTTATTGAATTGCAATGCTTTTTTGTTTTTAATTAATTTTGGTAGTTACAGTTGCTTGTAGAGTATTCCGAGCAAAGACTCATGGAAACCAAATTCTTGTTGAAAAAAGTGGTAAAATTGAATGTTTAGTCATGAGTAGCGAATAAAAAGCGAAATATCTTGAACTCTCGACCATGATTTTTTTTCAATTATGTCAAATCTTGGATGATGGAATCTATCTAGGTTTTAAAAAACGTGATTTATATTGAGGAAGTGGTTACTCATAGGTGGAGAATTTAAATAAGAGCAAATTGAGATATCAGAGCCAATTATATAATATAGAATTCTACAATTAATGGAGGACATTAATGTTCAGTCAAGAAGTCAAAATATCAACATTGAATGAAAGTTTTGTTTTTTAATTGCAGTGTTTGTATTTCCTTTTTTTCATTCAATTAAGTAACAGTTTCTGCTCTGCTTTAGGTCTTTATAGAGTATACGAAACGAAGGGTCTTAAAACTTTAAAAAATAAAATATTGTTGTATCAGTATGGCAAAATTTAATGTAACGCCATGACCAGCTAAAAATAAAATGTCAAAGAGATTTTATTCATCAAAGTTCGTGATTTCTGCTATAGTTGCTTGTATTCAGAGCAAAAGTTCTAGCAGAGAATCTCTAGGTGTATTAAGTTGTGAATGCACAATGCTTCCAATAGAATACCTTTTCCAATTGTCAATATCTGTAACGGCCTTGTATAGGAATCCATTAATTCTTATATTAATATAGATAAATTCATTGTAAAGGTAAACGTTTTCACTGTGTCATATCAAATTGACAAACATAAATACAAATGGGAATGTAAATAATGAAACACAGATTGGGACAGTATAGCAAGCTATACAGGAGGTGTTTGCTCTTCCAGAACACAGAGTCTCGCTTTCCTGATGGAATTTCTAGTTATATTTGACGTCTCATAGTTCCATGTTCCTTTCACACAATTTTGATTACACACGTGGCGGGTGTAGCTAGCTAAACAGGAGGTGCTTACGCTCTCGGAGCACCCGGCCTCACTTCCCTGGTGGAAGTTCCCGTGTCTAGCCTAACTTGTCTGTTCCAAAGTTTTTACTTTGCTTCTGGATTGTGATTCGGACATGGATTAGTATGTTTGTTTTTGATTACTTTGATAGTTTTCAAAGTTTTTACTTTTCTTCTGGTATTGTGGTTTGGGCATGGGCCGGTATGTTTGTGTTTTAACCCCCATATTTTGGCCATCTGTATCTATCACCAAGCTTAGACATAGTACATGGGTTTTGTATTTGTAATTTACATTTAGGGGAATCAATCTCAGGGCGGATCATTTTCTTGCAATGAAAGTGAGCCTGTTTACTGAAAAAAAATGACGAACCTATACAAATCATGACGTTATTACATCAAAATGCTCGTTGAAACTGTCTTTTGACGTTAAAATGTAGCTGTACATCTCGGTAATTAAATAGCCCGGTCCTATTCCGAACCAAATGCTTCTAATTCACGCAGATATAAAGTAATTCCGAAAATATTTTAACCAGTTTTTTTCAGAGAAAATATTTCGCATTTTTCAAAATTATTGTAACGAAGAATAAGTGACTTTATGTCGTTATTTTACCATCTGCATACCATCAAGCTATTACAATTCAGACTGACAAAAATGGAAATACAAATACTGAAACAGAGATGAAGGTAGTGTAGCAAGCTATAAAGGATGTGCTTACTCTTCCGACGCAACCAGCCTTACTGCCCTGGTGAAAAGTGTGTAAGTTAATTTTCGCCATATTTCAAAGTCTCATATTGTAGTTTGGGCTTGGACGTGTATATTTGTGTTTTAAACCGCATTTTTATTTGCCATCTGTATCGATAACCAAGCTTGGACATAGTACATGCGTTTTGCATTTGTCATTTTCAGTTGGACTGAATCAATCTATAAAGGGGATCATTTAAAAGTACTGTAATGTAGAATGAATGGTATTATGTCGTTATTTTAATATCTGTATATAATCAAGCTTGAGAAATAAACTCATGATATTAAAAACACATGGCTTGTCTGAAATATTTCATTTCAACATCTGTATACCATCAAGCTATTGCAATTCAGATTGAGAAATAAACTCATGACATCAAAACACATGGATTGTCTAAATATGTGTGTGTATGATATACTCGAGAGATTTAATATATCTATAATCTGAACATTTTAATACTTAGAACTTACCAAAAATAGAGTTTATTGTTCTACCAATTTGCCTTAGAGATTTATATAGAAGTAAATCAACATACAGAGGGATGCATGGTGCAATTGCCAAAATCGATTTGGTGATTTTATGTATATAAAGTAAAGCATCTGGTTGGACATTAATGGTGATTGTGTGATTGCATATTTTTATCTCACGGGGATAAATGGTGATTGTGTACATATTTCCATCTCACGGGGATAAATGCGTATCAAAGTGACTTTGGTCCAATTTTTCTCAAAACGTCTAAGCACTGTTTAAACACACTCTATACATGAATATTTGTCATATTTGATATAAATTCATTGTAAAGATAACAGTATTAACTGTATCATGTCAAAATGACAAAAATTGTAAGAATAAAATGTCAACGTACTATCTTGTATAGCCTGTACGTGACAGATGGACCACAAATAAGCATAAACCTGACATAAATAACTTAATGTCATGAATAAAACACGGCAACAATTGCAGAAAAAAGAAAAATGCAATGCGAAACATAAAAAGACAATAACAGGGGAGACAGAGTACTAATTACAAAATTTATAAGTAACAGAGAATGGGAGACAAAACGTATTCTATATTAGCTTCTAGTTAAAGTTGACTGCATATTAGTACAGAAAAATAAATAAATATACAAATACATTAATAAATTAATTATTAATAAATAAGAGCTTTGGTTTGCATTTACCTCTGTGTCCTTCCAAAGTTAAAAACATTATAATTAGTGGTTATATATCTATCTATCTGCTGTTTTCTTGGTTGACCGTTTTGCTATCCTATTGTATTGTGGGATGTGCTTGGTTGCGTTTATAATTGCCAAGTATTTGTTTTTGAGTTGCAATTTTTTTTTCTACTTTACTTTTCTTGTTTTCGTATTTCATTAGTTAATTAACCAGATAGCTAAATAGAAGTTGCTTACCCTTCCGGAGCACCTGGCCTCACTTACCTGGTGGAAGTTCACGTGTCTAACCTAACTTATCAGTTTTAAAATTTTTACTTTGCATCTGGATTGTGATTCGGACATGGATTAGTATTACGTTTTTGATTTGTAGAAATGTTTAACTAAGCTGATAAAATAGTGCCAAATTAACAGTTTATCTTGGCCAAACAATACCTATCTCGGTAGCAGAGCTTTCGACAACCTTGTGTTAAACTTTTAACAGGGTTTGTGCAATATGTTTTATTTCATTCTAAAGAAGTCATGGCGGTGTGTGGTAATTAAACATAATCTGATACAGATGCTAAAGCTTAAAGCAGTTCAACAAGAAGAAACTCAAAGTTAACCTTTAGTTAGATCTATATTTGAGTTAATAAAGACAATCACCCAAGAGCTTCGAGTTACCCAGCCCTAGACTTAATAGTACTTAAGGTAAGCATACTAAGTTACTAAAGGGAAGTAAAGTATGAAGTCCCTACTCAAACAATGATTGATATACGTTAATGGTTGTAAAACTCAATCTGAATCTGTGAGATAAATGTTGTCATTCAAATAGTTCATCAAACTATAACATTGTTACACATAATTGGTTTAGTAATGGAAAGTCTGGAAGCGTTTTGTTAATTGCTATCTTACGAGAGCTTCTCAACAGCTAGCTACCTATATTTCGGTAACCGAGCCTCGACTCGGTTTTTCGTTACCCCTGTGCTAAACTTTCAACAGGTCTGTATTGTATTTGTATTCTAACTCAAAGCAGTCCTATGACATAAAACCAAAGATGATTTTCTTCCATGCAATGCTTTAGCTTAGATAACATTACTCCCGAGGGAGAACGTGTGATGTATGAGTTATATTCTAATTTGACATAATTTTATACGGATGGTACAGGTTAACGGAGGTCAACAATAGGAAACTCGAACTTAACCTCTAATTAGATCTATATTTGTGTTGATTAAGAACATTACACAAGGTTTCATGATATAAATAAAGTACTGAACTTAATAGCACTTACCATACTTACTTACTTAATGTAAATAAAATATGTATTTTCTTCACAAATGATGGTTGGAATACGTAAGTGAATGTCAAACGCATTTACTGCATTGTTAGATAGATGTTGTTGTTCAAATATTCATCAAATTATCCTATTGTTACAAACAATTAGTTTTGTTATAGAAAGTCTTTAAGCTATTTTGACAGTTATTATTTTGACAGCTACTCAGCAACTAGCTACCCACACATCAGCCAATCGACAGCTGGACGTAGTTTGTTTTTACATTACTTACGACAAGTTTTTCTTGTATATACTGTATTCTATTCTAATGTAGGCTTAAGGATTAAACTAAAGAGGTGCTTCTTATATGCAATGGTAAAGTCTAGATACAATTGTTCCCGAGGGAAAAGGTGTTATGCATGAGTTACATGCTAATTTTGCATAATTTTATACGGATGATACAGCTTCACGAAGTTCAATAATAAGATGTTTGAACATCACCCTTTAATTAGATCTATATTTGAGTTGACTAAGAATAAGACACACGGTCTCATGATATAAAGGAGGTACTGAACTTTTCGTGCACTAGATATTCATATTTTAGAAGGCGAGCTTCAACTCTTTTCGTCACCCCTGTCTTAAACTATTTTGTTCTTAATTCTTAAGCCTCATGGCTAAAACCAAACATGTACTTTTTCTATGCAATGATTTAACCTAGATAACATTGTTCCCAAAGGAGAACGTGTTATGTATAATGTGTATGGTAATTTGGCATAATTTAATACATATGGCAAAGCTTAACGGAGTTCAACAATAAGAAGCTCGAACTTAACCTCTAATTAGATCTATATGTGAATTGATTAAGAACATGACACAAGGTCTCATGATATAAATAAAGTACTGGACTTAATAGCACTTAGTTTACCATACTTAGTTTCTTAAGGAAAGTAAAATATGTCTCTTCACAAATCATGATTGTAATACGTTAATGGTTGTCAAACTCAATCTGAACCTGTGAGCTGGGTGTTGTCATTCAAAAAGTTCATCAAAATTACTCCATTGTTACAAACAATTGGGTTTTGTAATGGTAAGTCTGGAAGTGTAATTTGGTTTTTCAAATACATGTACTGATGAGCCAAAGGGTTGTTAAACAAGAGGACTTGTTAAGTACCCTCTAATGGTATTATATCTTGACCACTAATCATTTACCAAAGTGCTCGTCCAAAGTCAGAAAATAAAATATTATAATCAGTGGTTCTTATCAATGATTAAATAATACACACACCGCATACCGTTCCATGTTCAAGTCGGCATCCTTATATCCAAAAAATTAATAATAATATTAAAAAACCCTGGCAAATGGTGGCACCAGATGATACAAGGAACATAAACATAATTTTTATTGAGACATATAAAAGGTGTTTTACAAATAATTACTTCCTTTCAAGTATTTCAAGTACTATTGTGACACCTGTTGGTTGGTGTATCAATTTAAAGTTTATCAGTCATTACATGATAAGGTTAAATATTAGTGACTTTTCATAAGCACACAAGTGTGACAAGTATTACCTGAAAATTACGTTGTTTAACAATTTTTCAAAAATACTTGATCCAATTTGATCCTTTGCTATTTGGATAACAATCTGTACATGGACAGTTATTAATTGTCTGTGATATAACTGGTTTTTATCAGTTTAGCAATAGTTTTATTAAAAATTTATATGTTGTTATTTTTAACTTTACATTTTAATACTTTGTGTTATTGTATTTTTTACTTTTTCTAGCCGCGAATAGCTGCAACAATGCTGATGCGGCTTTAAACTAATTCACTCACTCACTCACTCACTCACTCACTCACTGTACATGGACAGGTTTATTTGTTTATTAAACACGTATTTTAACACTGATTATAAAATCTGAACAATGGATTTAAGTGTGCCCGAACTTCTTGTTATAGTATAAGTTTCAAATTAAGGAATCAAGAGTGTAGTCATTCTTTATATACTGTAAATTATATATCATCAATTCATGGAACTTAGTATTTATGTCGTACATAAAGTCCAAATGATTTGTTAATGGTACATAATAAGTATGTTACAGTTTGCTGAAAATGTCAAGCATGGGTCTTATAAATCTTCTGTATGTGAAAATTACCTAGGCATATTTTAAATTATAGACGTCTTCGTACAGACTGGTCATTTTGAAAGATTTGGGCAATTATACCTCCCGCTTATTCATTCATCAATTCCATCAATAAACTTTTTTTTAATTTCCAGCATTTGAATGAATATTTCACTTATATCAAGACATCAGGTGAGGGTTACATTACATTGTTAGAGTATCTAAATCATCAGTTCACTAATACAAGAGGCCATGATTAACTTTTTGATTACAGGCCGACAATTTTGGGCGAAGAAAGTTGATTACATATTGTTTTTGTATAACATTATTTGGCACTGATACAAAACACCGAAAAATCGGTGAAGGGATATAGCAATGCATTCTGGTCTTCTACTTGTTCGTTCTTGTGTTTCACGTTTTGTCCGATTCAGTGACTACAAAATATATACTGAACGTACCATCAACAAAATGTTAGAGAGAAATGTTTGATAGACAACACATTTGTTGTGTTTGGTTATATAATTCCCAGCAAACAATCGGTGTACTAAGTACTTACCCCTCCAGAGCACGTTAATAAGTTAATAAAAATTCGGTATAATAATTGGTACAAACTGTTCACCATTGCTTGCTTATTTTTTAATATTCTTTTGAAGCAGAATTTATGCATAAATCTGGAGGGAATATTGTCGCCAAATCGCTCAAATTTGCTAATTCATGCTTTTAGTGTTGCGATTTAAACAGGAACCGGTGTTTGCTGTGTTTACTTTGCTTTTGAATTGCGACTTCAATATGATTCCGTATGTTTATTTTTTTGATATGACATTCTAAACGAGTAGTTTCTTTACGATATAACAAATAAAGCTAATACACAATACAAAAAATAAAGAAACAATTTATATAAGGAAGTGAGAGATCGTTTAAAAGAGCAAAAATGTGTTTTAAAATCGACATGATATCGATCGGAAAAATGTTATTCAATGTAAGCTATGATACATTTAATTTGCAATCAGTCTGGATTGAACACAAAAGTATCATTTCACCAATAAATCTGTTATTCGAGAAGGATAAAACGATGTTTTATGACCTTTGAACAATTTACAGGTCATTTGTTCGCCGAATTAGATAGAAAAAACCTTGCAATTTGAGGCTTGTCTAATATTTCTGGATCAGATTGGCAGTAGCAGATATATAACTAGAAGAAATTGTATATTTCTTTGACCTTTTGATATTCAACACTGGCCATTTATCTGGAGAAATTGATAGAACGTGTTTGAATAGCTGTCTGGGTTAGTTTTCAGGAGGAACACAATATCGATATTAATTAAGTGATGTATTCGATATATCTACCACTTTGTTGTTATCTATTTGCGTCTTTTATAGGGTTAACTTATTTATTTTCGCGGTGTACTATTTTTCGGTTATTTGGCGGCCGTTTCTTTTGAAAATTTATACCGAGCTAAAATTAAATCATGCTTATTTTGTTATAGTGCATATTTAAAAACGCGAAAATTCAACTACACGGATACATGTATGTCTAAATTGCATATACCTCGAAAAAAAACACACGCGAAATTATCTTAAGCAGACACCTTGTTTTTTCCTTTTTTTATCAAAACAGCTTTGTATAACTGCAAGTGCAGTTTATTTGCGATGTAATGATTTTCACTTTTTTGGGGGTCGAAACTCGTTTTTTCGCCCGAAAATTATTATCACACGTTAAATACTGCATTAAAGTTCCAGCCAACATTGATTTTGTCTAAAATTCAGAACCATGCGCTACACAATGCATAGTCCGTTTAGTGAATTCGACCTTATAATCTGTTTCATAATTCATGCCCACCTATGATGGTGATGGCGATATATCCAGAAGAACACCTACCAGAAATAGAAACCGTTTCGGAAGATCAGTGGTACTGCGTCGCCCTTGAGAAAGGGATGTCGTGTGTTCAAAGCCCAACTCGATCGTACATAAGGCTTTAAAATTTAAAATACTACTTTAACGCCTGACGCTCGGTATTAAGAGGTGCCAGGACTAGATTAGTGGTATGCTTGTTTGCGGTACTGACTCTGTTAGCTAGCACCTTAAAATCACTCTGAGTGCGCGCTAGTACAAGGTATACCATTAAACGCACATCTCATGCATATACGAACTTGTTTTTAGATTAAATCTTAAAATTAATAAAATGTCTTTTGTCAGAAATACTAAAAAAATTGCTGACATTACGTTACAAAGCCATTCCAGGACAAGAGACATAAGGAAGAGAATAAGAGTCCAAATTGACTGATGTTTCTGATAATTAAACACCAATTTATCTGTATAACACTGGCAGTGAAACACTATAAATGCTAATACCTTGTCACATAAAGAATTTTATTGAAGATTCCAAACAAATTTATATCTGGCTCTGTTTCTTTAATTTACCAGACACAATGGTATTACACTTTTTTTCAGTGGCTATACGCGTATGAGTTGGGTTGAGTAATGGTGTTTAACGTCTTTGTTAAGAATATTTCAATTATATCGAGACGTTGCCAGCTATAGTCGAAAGGCAGAAATTTTGCCTGTGCGTTGCGCTCATAGCTTTATACAGCAGGGTTCTTTAGCGTACCAAGCCCATCGTGACACAGGACCTCGTTTATTTTAAGTTCCCATCCGAAAGAACCGTGATTTTCATTTCGTAATACCGAGTGCTTGGCGAAAGAACAGTCACTACCCACTTTCAAGTCTTGGGTCAGACCCGTCCGGGGTTCGAACCCACAACCTTCCACTAACGAAGAGAGGTACCGTAGTGGCATATACATGAATCAACATTGACCATACGGAAGCTCAGTTGGTAATATGCTCGTTTCATGTTTAGTTAAATATAATTTGGTCCTTTGGATATTTTTCAACTCCTTAAAGAAATTTGGTTTCACAATTTTAGTCTAAGCACTACCGATGAGGAATTATATTCCGAAACGGCCATCTAGTACTGTATATATAAAGGGGTATATTTACTCATTATTTCGTCGTTTGTAATTTAACGCGTCAGAGTTAATTTTCGG
This sequence comes from Anadara kagoshimensis, assembly GCA_021292105.1. NCBI lineage: Eukaryota > Metazoa > Mollusca > Bivalvia > Arcoida > Arcidae > Anadara > Anadara kagoshimensis. Next base: position 29,381,858 of record CM037861.1, read on the forward strand.
ATGCACATTGCTTATAAAGCCTACATGTCCCTAGCACTGATGTTTAAGCGGTATTATGCAAGATAAAATAAAATAAAGTTATAATGTTTTAAGTAATTTAGAAAAGAACCGTTAAACCGTATAAGGCAACCAAAACCGTTTGCAATTTATATTTCAAATCTAGATCGGAAATCCCTCTGGGTTAGCGTTAGAGTGGAGTAATGGTGTTTGACGTCCAAGCCAAAATTTTGTTTAACTTATATCGAATCGGTTAGCTCAAACAAAGTCAAGGAAACCGGAGTACCCGGAGACAACTACTGACCTTCGGCAAGAAATCTTGCACTGAACTTTCTCACATTAGGACATGCCGCAATTTGGATTCGAACCTATGAGGTGAGAAGCAATGTGATTGTCAGAGCGCGTTTGAAAGCACTCGTGCACGGATGCGCCATGGGCCTAAAACAGTAGAGTTTTAGCAGTAGGAACTTGTAGCAACGCGACTTACAAAAAGATGACTGATGGAAAGTTATTTGGTATTGTTAAATGTTTGATGTGTTCCATTAACTAGATACAAAAGACAACAAAAGATTGAAATGGATTCGAAAAGTATTTAACAAACCACGGCAGACAAATTTAAAGGGATACTGAAGTCTAGCCAATTTGACCAAAATATGAAAATTTATGGTAAATTATTATAATATTGAAAATTTCACCATTTTATTCGCCGAAATAAAAAAGATATAGAAGTTTAAAAAATCAAAATTCGTAACCTCTGGCCATTTTGGAACTCTTCAATCGGGAGGTACGAAAACAAGTTGTGACGTCATGTGTGAACAAACACTCTTCCTAACTACTGCTTATATAGAAGTGTCGCATCTTACGAGTTGTTACGTATCCATATTATTAGAAATGGCGTATTATCTTTTCGATTTTGAGTCAGAATATTAGGGAACTGAAAGTGAACCAGAGAATTTATTCAAATCGGACTCATACGAAGTTATAGATAATGATCATCGTTTGTAGGTTTGGGACATATATAATGAAACTGCCGAGCAATGAACACTGAGAGGGAAATGCATTTGCTACACAGAAATCGTACAGATCAAAGACAAAATTATAAATTGCAATTTATTTAAAAATGTATAATCGACAGCTTTGACCTTGAGATCGTGCATTTCAACCAAGAAGTTTTGCGATTAGCAACAATTGCAAGAAACAGCATAAAACGAGAAGACATTAACCATGGCCAGTCATTAAAATCAAAAAAAAAAAAAAAAAAAAAAAAAAAAAAAAAAAAAAAAAAAAAATTACGGTTTATAAGAATAAAGTTATTATTATTATTATTATTATTATTATAGTCACCTGTAATTAAACCATTATTAATATTGATCGACTAGTTGTATATCGGAGTGTACCTAATAAACTTAACTAACGAGACAGGTATATTGACACTTCCTGTATATTTACCAACCCTATAACTGCTTCAGTGGTTGTCTATTTACACACCTTGTTGATAGTCTCATAATTTATAAATATCTATAATTTTTAGAGAATTTTTAAAAACATCATTTTTCACAATAATTATTTCAGACTTTTACTTATATTTATTTATAATAAATACGTATATAAAATAAAAATAGGTACTTTCCAGAAAATGATGTTAAAATGAATCAGAAGAGGGGATAGCTACAATTGATGTACTAACAGGAAAGAGAAAAATGCAGCTGCTACACCGGGACTCGAGCCCGGGACCTTCCTAATACTAGCGGGACGTTCTTAGGTTCTACCGATTGCGCTACACGGACTGCCACATTCCTCCCATCTTTTTTTCTATTCAACTCCCTTGAATCGAAACGAGCGGGTTCCACCCCTGGGACTAACTTGTTGGTCAGCCAATGCCCAGGGTCGGATGATTCCCCAAAAGTAACAGGAAAAGAAAAAAAATCAGCGGAGTAACCGGAACTCGAACCCGGGACCTTCACAATATTAACAAGACGCTCTACCGATTGGGCCACCTGGCCACCTATTGTGCCCTTTCCGCCACACAATTGTTTTGAGCCAACAATTTAATTTCACTTTTTAATTTTTATTTTCAATGCGTTTCGTCGTCAGATCACTTACTGGTTACACAATAAACAGGAGAGTTGTTTTATCCTGTGTATAGTTTGGAAAATAAGAGATGCGTTTCTTTCAGAAGATGGCAACTATGTTGTAAATCTAAGTTATAATTGTTTCCCAATTTCTTTATATGTGTACCATTGAAACCGGGAAATAAGCTGTCCTTTTAAAACTAATGAAAATTGGCAATACATTCTCTTTAGTTTAAACGTGTATTAATTATTTTGTATTTACATGTAAGTATCTTCACATCTCACAATAATTTCACTTATATCAAGATGTCACCAGTCATGTCAATAATTATTACTTGGATTGTATTATATATCTCAAGATTATTTTATTTATATCAAGATGACGCTAGCTATAATTATTGCTTGAATTGAACAATCCATGTCCTGGTAATTCCATTTATATCTGAATATGTTATAACTTGTAAGGCAAAATCGTAGTCAAGATAATTTCATTTATATCAAGATGTGAAACAGACAAAGTAGCAGAAAATATGAAATGATATGGTGAACACAAACAGCAGTATAACATAGTAAATGATACATGCCGTGGATATTGTACTTTATTTTAGTTTTTTTAAGAAATTTTCATGAAATTTGTAGTCAAGTCTAATTGAAAACGTCATTGTATGGAAATTAATTCATAAGTAAATTTATACAATTTTTTAAAGGACGGGCCTCGACGGACTCTCGCCGTCAGCATTCAAAATTGTCCTGAACTAGATCACACTGTTACAGACTTTTCTTTCTTTCTTTTTTTCTTTGCTTCAATGACATGAGAAGCGGGGGAATTTTTTTTTAAATTAAGAGTTTTTGATGTTTAAAATTACATTTATGAATAGGAATATTTCATTAATTTAAATCATTTTAATTTCATACCACCAGTCACGACAGTCGACCCATCAATTTATACATTCGTTAATCAATCTTTTGAAATATTTAAATATTTTTAATGCATCTTTCCAAAATTCCAAATAATTGATATTACATTTAATATGGGATATCGTGAAGACTTTATCACTTAATTTATTAACACCTATCAGTCTTCAGATCTATGTTGTATATTGTAAGGTAGATCTACCTCTTGATTACCGGCGATGGAATGTCTAATAAACAGGATCTAAAGGGATAATCTCTTAATTACCTGTATGCGAGGAAGGGATGTAAATTCTACTTTTAAGAAATTGAGATCTTATCGATAAAAGAATATTTTATCATTTTAGGTCAGTTGATGCATAGATCACTGTGCACATGATTTAGCCGATATTGGTCATTATTCAATTTAAAATAAGTCTAAATAGAGACAAGTTCTAAGTTATTATAATTTTTAAATTATTTTTACAATCAACGGTCGCACACAAAACCATACTTAGACAATATTTTTAACAACTTTTACACTATACTGTAACCACACTATTGATAGCATGGCGAGGTTTGTTCACACATGACGTCACAGCATGTTCTTCTCACCTCCAACACAAAAGAGCTGCAGCGATGATGATTTTCGGCAATTTTCAAATAGCGAAATATATATCTTAATGGAATAATTTTTAATTTTTTTTAATTTTATTATTAATATTGTACTTATAACTATCGATTTTGGTCATAATCCCCTAGACTTCAGTATCCCTTTAAGGTTGATAATGGTCTCTACTGTAATCTATAGAAAGATATGTAGCTATACAACTATGCTATGATGTGACACTAATGATAAACAATGCCGGGTATCAGACACCGCAATATCGCTGCACTTCCTAGGGTACCGCCGTAGCGGAGTGTGTCACACCAGTGCACTTGAAATATAAGCAAATCACCATTGCTAACAATATAAAAACTCCCTGGGTACTACTATGGCGAACTTCTCGGTCCCTTTGGGTCCACATTGATACCTGGGTCTGCATCTATCCAAATTTTATAATATTATAGGAAAACAAATATAAGCCTATCCGAACGTGTTTTCTGTAGAGCCACCCGTGGAAATATGTCTGGAAACCCCCACCATTATTTTACACATTAAGGAGTCTCCCAGATATCACAAAAAAATGAACTTCATAAACTAATTTTTGAGTTCTACCAAGGTCACGATAGCAAATTTATTGTCAGAAAAAAATCTAAACAAGTTTAATCTGGTTTATTGAACTCTAAATGTACCACAGAGGTCATGGTAGCTACAGGTGTTATTGTCAGAAAAATCGAAAAAAAATCAATTTAAACCTGGGGTATTAAACTTTATTATTTCTTTGCAGATGCTGAATACTGACGTCCAACATGGCCAAAGTGTACCAGATGGTGACAGTATGCTGATGATGTAAAACTACATTTTGATTTTCTGGGGTTCCATACATGTTGTACCAGATAATAACTGTATGATGATGTAAAGCAATGTATTGTTCCCCCGGGGCTCTTACGTCTGCATCCTTTGCTTTGGATGCAACAGCACTTGGGAGTATTGCTTTAGCCATCGCAACAGATCATTGGCTAATAACTAATGAATCTACACACCAAATGTTTCCAATTGAAAACCAGACAGTGGAATGGAATCTCCTTATCACAAGCAGAATTGGTTTATGGCGATTTTGTATGAGGGCTATAGAAAGTAAGCATGGTTTGATTAACTTCTAACATAAACTGGAACAAACATGCTAATCAATCTATGTTCGAAGCAAAGCAAAAATTTTGAAACCGACAAGTTAGGTTAAACGGTGTCTTCCCTCTATTCCTACAGTTTTAAAAACAGTATTCTTAAAGCATTTCTGTTCACGTTTTGCAAACATTGTACATAATATGTAAACAAATCAAATATTTTTTTTGGAAGAAAAACTACTTTTATTTCTTTTTTATATTTGGCTAAGTCTAGGTGAATTTAGTAGGGGATTTATTCAGGTGGATATAATTTACCTGTATACGGTAGTCTTAAAGTTTACTGAACATGTTTATACAACAATCAGTACTATTCCCTCTATTCCTACACAAAATTTCTTAAAATTTGTAGGAATTTTCCAAATGAAGGAATAGAATGAATGTACCGGTTAAACACGTTAACGAACCAAGGAAGTGAGGAAGATTTTATAAAATTGACCTTATACTGTTTGTACATCTGTTTATGTGTATGATTATTATTTGTAGTGGATGGTATAGTGATACAAGACTCAGAGGAGACTTGTATACTGATAGATTACCTAAGAGGGCTTAAGACAGAGAAAATAGAAGAACAGGCAACATCAGCATCAATAGGAGGTAACTAGAATATTTATTAAATAGTACTTTAAAGGGGGAAATATTCGCTTAGGAAAAATTTTGGCGTCTTCCGCGCTGACAATATTTTCGCGAACATTTTACCCAAGCGAAAATTTCTGTAATCCAATACTGAAATTCCATACCCTTTACAGCATTAAAAAACTTACAACAATAGTAGTATTATCCTATACAGATGATAATAAAGTTTTAATTAATTTATTTTTTTAAATTTTTATCACACAACTCTAGACAGGCAATAAACACAATCGTCTCTTAACAAAATCGCCAACTGTATAGACCTTTCGGAGCCCCCTTGAAGTGTTACGACTAAACGGATCGAACCAGGTGATTGTGTTAATAATTGACGTATCGCCGGCCATGTCCTTTATGTTTCGACGCCATGGCCGCCATCACGGTACAAAAACAGCGTCACGGCAACTAATGACGCACTAGTGTAAGTGATATTATTAAATGGCACAATTCAGGGCGAGTTTTCGTTCTTTTTGTGTGCAATTAAAACATGCTGGACTTTGTCGGAACATTGTGGGCCTGGTCGGCGATCCGTCAATTAATATGTCAACATGATGATAGGTTAAAAAACAGTTATTTCATGAGTGTTTTGGAAACAGTGAAATCCATTGTCCTCTGTAAAAGAAATGACTGGTGTGCCAGGAAAATGCCGTCGAGTTGAGTTGAGTAAATGTGTTTAACGTCCCAGTCAAGAATATTTCACTTATCGAGACGTCGCCAGCTATAAGCGAAGGTGCAAAAATTTTCCCTGAACGTTGTGCTTATGGCATTATACAACAGGGTTCTTTATCGTGCCACCCATACTGGCGCACGGGACCGCGTTTATTTTAAGTTCCCATCCAAAAGAACCGTGACTTTCATTTCGTAATGCCGAGTGCTTGGCGAAAGAACAGTCACTACCCACTTTCAAGTCTTGGGTCAGACCCAGCCGGGGTTCGAACCCACGACATCCTATTAATGAGCAGTGGTTCTCTGTAAAAGAAACGACTAGTATGCCAGGGGAATGCCGTCGACCTTCCGCAAACGAACATTAGGCGTTTTCACAAATTGATGCAACCCTAGTCGGTGAGAGACGCAGTGATTCGTTAGCGTGTTTTAGACGACCAGGCAATAATCACAATTTTGCCGTGTTCTTGGATGTACAGTCTGCTGCAGGAAGCAGGATACTAGGAGATTTTTAGGCTCTTAGGATATATGTAGACGCCCTTTTGCAAATATCAACTTTCTAGTATAAAAACAATTTTTATTGTACTTTTCCAATGTTTTGTTGTACAATTTATACAACCAATTAACTCACAATTGTTTTCTATATTGAATCCTTGTCTTAATTTGACAGGTGCCATAACGGTCAAACCAATTAATTTGGAGGCCCGCTGTATTTTCAACATTTCTTTACTTTCTATTCTTTTATAGCCTAGATAAAACAGGTATAATATTAATGTTTTAATGTCCAATATGAAGATATCTGTGGTTTCAAAATTGGATTTCTAAAGCGTTTGCTTTCGAACCGCAAGTTCCACTTATCGCCTTGGTTCCCACTACTAAAGTTCCTAATGTGAGAAGTTTTTTCAGTTTGCTTTCCAAAGGTCGGTGGTCTTCTCTGAATACTGCAGATTGCCCCATCATCCCAGGACTGCCCGCCTCGATATGCAGTGAAAGAATTTTGACTGGGACATAAAACACCGTTACTACACTCCAATCTAGTTACAAATATGCTGCTATATCTCATGAGATATAATCAATCCAAATATCCATATCAAACATTATAAATAGAAAAAGCAATTTTAATCAATTAAAATATTGTATCTTATTAAAAGATAGGCCTACAAAACCATTATTCTGTATATTAAATGGTGTGACGGGTAAATATCCCTTGGGGAAATTTATTTTCTTTGCGTTGTATCATTGTTAATTAAATTTGATGAATGACAGATTGGCTAAATAAGTTCATGGTGCTTTAATTAAATGTATCTATCATCTGTATGAAAAACTTATATTTAATATAAGTTCTTAGCATTTCCTCCTTGATTTTCTGCAGTTCATGGCCGTTATTATTTGTGCATAATATTCAATTTTCACTGTCTAGTTAACTCAGCGATTCTGAGAGACCTAGGCTTATCAAGACTCAGATACTTTACAGCGTCTCTGTATCGAAAATGTTCTCGAAGATATTTGACTTGTTCCTTTCATCCCCACGTACGGTTTACATGTGACGACTATAGCTAGATTTAGACAGGAGATGTGTATCCTGCCACAACACATGGACTCACTTCCATGGTGTGTTGACGTGCTTTGCTTAATTTATCAGTTTACAACGGTTTTACTTTGCTTTTTGCCCTGCGATTTGAAAAAAAATTGATCGGCATGTTTTTACTGGTTTCTACTTGTTGAATTTCCTGTTTGTTTATTGTCTAAGGATATAAATACATTGCAAATCAGACCTACCAGTTATATACATACCGGAAATACCGTGTCGGCATGTTTTAAAGATAATATATTTATTGGTAAATCTGTTTTAATTTTGCAGCACTAGACGGCCGTTTCGGAATAAAATTCCTCATCAGAAGTGCTCGGACCAAAACTGTGAAAATCCAATACTTTATAAGATGTTGACATGAGAAAAAAATAGACAGACCAAAATGTATATGAATAAATTCAGATTATGCAATACATAAGCGATTAAGCATTTCAAAGATTTTGGGGGAAATTGATTTTTAAGAAGCAAATGATTTTGGTGAACAATCTTTATCAGATGATACCATGAATTGCCTCTCGAGTTAACAAAATCGTTTATGACCGATATTGTCTATAGCTTTTCTTGTTTGTATAATTGCATAAAGTTTGCATCATGTAGTAAACTCAATAAAAAGAATGAAGTTTTCTGTTTACACAACAGCAGCAACGACAAGCCAAAAATACCAATCCATGTCCAAATATTATCTATTTTTGCCGAAACTACTATTTAACGGTTACCTTGCTCAAGAATATATTTGTTGTTATTTTCATTGTTAGTTTTTCTACAGTAGCTCTTAAAATCATATTAATGCTTTGTTCACTACCAAACTGTTCAATTGTTACAAAAACATATATCGTCCGAAATTTTTAACTCATTATTTCTTTATGTATGTTTGTCTTTTTGGCATTTTTCATAAACATTGATTTTTTGTACCCCTTTTGCTTAGTATTCCCAAGTACATTTTTAAGCAAGAAAACATGTAAGGGTCAGATGAACATTGTTCATCAAGTCAAAAACAAAGATACGAATCCATTTCGAAATCACAAGCAATTAAAACAGAGTAAAAACATTGAAACTGGCAAATTTGGTTAAACAAGCGAACTTGAAGTTAATAGCTCGGGTTCTCCAGAAGGGTAAGCGCCTCCTGTTCAGCTAGCTACACCAGAAACGTGGGAGATCGAAATTTAGAATAAAAGGAACATGACACTATGGATCGTCAAAATCATCTGCTTCTTCCTAAAAAGGACTAAACTATGGTCAATAGTTCAAAGTACTAAAGCAAAATAAAGATCTTAAAACTTGCAAATTAGGTTAAATACGTGAACTTCCGCAAGGCTTCTTCGGAATGATGAGCGCCTCCTGTTCAGTAAGCTACACACATCACAAGGGAAATGGAAACTGAGAAATAAACAAATATGAAACTATGGGTCATTAAAACAGTCCGCTTCTTTCTAAAAGAACTAAGGTATGGTTAATCGTTCAAAATACTGCATTTAAATTTGGTAAAACACACTTGAGTCTTTCTATAATTTAGTTTTAACATGCTAACATATTTGGATTGTGTTACACAATTTTGATCCGATTACTACCTGTTAGGAATGATATTTCGAAATGGTAGTTTAGTTCTGTAAAATTGAAACAAGTTCTAGTAATAATTGCTTGCAAAGCCACGGAATTAATCGAAACGCTAGGTAATTCATATTTTGTAATTACATACAAATCACAATACATGGTTATTAATGAAACCGAATATATGTCATGGGTATTTATCAATAATCAGTAATAAATTGCGATGCTAGGTAAACAAAAATAATTGAAATGTGTTTGCCTTTGGTCTCGCAATATCTAGTACAACTCTCCTGTTATTGATTTACTTACAGAATCCCTTATTTATTTCAGAGTACTGTCTGTTAATCCAAAGCTATTATGTACTTACACCATAATGTCTTGTTTGTAAGGCTTCCACCATCATCAAGAGGTCTTCTGCTAACATGCTACTTCGCATTACTCTCGAACCGACATTGACCAAATTCTAAATGTATTTTTATATTTTGTGAAATGTCAAACTGAAATGGTGTATTATTTCATATCATATCAGATTGTTACGAGTTAAAATATATTCCTATTTGTTTTTTCCTGAAGAAAATATGTACAAGTAGACGCCATCTTGATTGACTGTAAATGAGGCGAAAGTATGAGCTTAAACCAACAGAACATATATTTATATCAAATACAAACAGACCAGTCAATGTTCAAATCACTATTCCATGAGCAAAGTAAAGTTTAAAGCTTGAAAAATTAAATTAAAAACATAAGCTTCCATTAAAAAAGTGAGACTGGGTGCTCAGTAAGGGTAAGCACTTCTTGTCTATCTATTTACATATGTCACGTGTGAAATAAAATGACAACGAAAGGAAAATGAAATTTTCACTGAATAGTCTTTGTTTTCAGGTCTTTTGGTTCAATACATTCCAACCTGCCTTAAAAACCACCTCTATATAAGGACCGACTGCTTATAAGTAGAATTGTATCCCATTTCTTCTTTATTCATATATGTTGAACCTATATATAAAGGCCTCCTGCCATTCAGGTCACTTTTATTGTTTCCTTGGGTGGTCATTATAGACTGGTTTGACTGTACTTATTATATATTGCATTTTATGTTTTCAGAATCACAGATGGGAGCTACGCCTGTGTTTATTTTTGGTTTACTATGTATGGTTATTGCAACTATAACGTCTATTGTTGGTAATTTCAAAGCCGATATAAAAACTCTCATAGCCTCCATTCTGTATATAAACGGAGGTAAGTATAATATTATTTACCCTTCCGGAGCACCTGGCCTCACTTCCCTTGTGGAAGTTTACGTGTCTAACCTAGTATGTCGGTTCCAAAGTTTTTACTTTCCTTCTGGATTGTAACTCGGACATGGATTAGTATGTTTGTTTTGTTATCATTTCCTTTAACAAACGTGAACTAGAAATATTAAAAGTGTACAGACCCATGTCCAAATCACAAAACCAAAGGAAATTAAAAACTTTGAAAATTGGCCACTTATTTCAAACATGTGAACTTCAAGTAGGGAAGCGAGGCCGAGTGATGCGGAAGGAAAAGAATCACCTTTTAGCTAGCTACATTCGCAACGAGTGTAATCAACATTGAGAAAGAAAGAAACATGGAACTTTGGTGTGTCAAATATATCCGTTTAAATTTAATTTTCGGTACTGCTAGAATTAACGGAAATGATATTCAGGGTTTAAGCTGCGTTTTAAAATGAAAGGAACATGGAACTAATATTGCTCATTATTGATGGTACGTGTCAGTATGATTATAAAATATAAATTATCGACATTGAATCACACTGCTGTAAAGATATTAAGATTTGATAAGCCTTCAATAAAGCCATTTCGTTTGTCAAAGTCTATTTAACCCCTTATGATATTAGTTCGAGAAAGGTAGTCCTGTAATTAAATTATTTATAAGACCAAAATCGATATTGTTGCATTTAATCATAAATACATCCAAAAAGTGATTTTCCACTTTTTGAATGTATTTTATGATAAAATTCAAAAAGTGGTATATCATATATGATAGATATAATACTTTCACCTAGAACAAATGATACATACAAATGTTTTTGATTTTATCTTTTTTCAGTAGTAAAATTAACAATTTGCTTCAAGATATACAATTTTTCTTGACAGAATCTTGAGTAACTGACCTATTTATCCAGCCGAATTCACAATTTGCTTCAAGCTAAACAGTTTTCTTGACAGAAACGTGAGAATTTTGCTCTTGATTATTTTTTTTCAGGTTTGTGTCTCGCAGTTGGTATTATATTATATATAACATTTGTGAACGACGAGGCCTCTCATCATGCAAATACACCCTTTTCATACCATTATGGTTGGTCAGCATATTTGGTTGGCTTATCATTTGTGACGTCAGAAGCAGCTGCTGTTGTTGGAATTTATCTTTTTATGTCGAGACATTCAAAACCAGAGGATATGGTTAAAATAATTCCTGGATTAGAAGACAAGTTAAATATAGAAACTACAACAAGCATTAAAGAACAAGGTTCTCGTTATAATACGTTGATTCTTTGATGTTTAGCTAGAGTTTACAGGAAAATAAGACCGTGCTGTGAACTCATTCAATTTTGTATTTTTTAAATTTTCATGTTTTCGTAGATTCTCCAGGATTAGAAGATTAATTAAATATAGAAGCAACATGAAACCATCAAAAACAAGGTTTTCGTTTCAACACGTTAATTCTCTGATGTTTAGATAAAGTTTAAAGCAATGAAAGGTCATATTGTGGAATCATTTATTTTTTGGTGTACAAATTTCCATGTACGGATTAGAAAATCCAAATAATTCCAGGTTTAGAAGACAAGTTGAATAGAGAAGCAACATCTAACCATACAAAACAAAGGTTCTCATTTTAACATATTGATTTTCTGATGTTCATAAAGTGTTTAAAGCAACGTAATGTCATACCGTGACATCATTATTTGACGTATCGCCGGCCACGCCCACAATGTTCCGACACTGACCGCCATCACGATACCAAAGCAGCGTCATGGCAACTAATGACGTTCTAGTGTCAATGACGACATTAAATCGCACAATTCAGGCCGAGTTTTTATTCTTTTTGCGTGTAATTCAAGCATGTCGATCCCCTTTGTCGGAAGATAGTGAACGTGGCCGGCGATCCGTCAATTATCGTGGTGTCTGAATTTTCATTGTTGTCTTGCATACAATGACCCACGAATTTACATGTCAACAAAATAGTATATATTTAAAGTTACGTAAACGGAAACTAAATTCACAAAAAATTTCAACTCCAGAGAATGGTATTAGTTCTTTGAATCCAGAAAACTGGACACAATAGAAATAATCTAAACCAAACATACCAATTCTTGTCCAAACCACAATTCAAACTGGCCATTTAGGTTAAACACAGTAAGGTCCTTAAGGGAAGCGAGGTCAGGTGCTCTGGAAAGGTAAACTTTACCTTCACCCGCCACGTATATCAATAGATGTTTCCATGGAATAAATGAAACATCATATTTAAAGAGAAAGTGCTTACCCTTCTGGAACACACCGCCTCACTTCCCTGGTGGAAGTTCACTTGTTTAACCAAACTTGTCAGTTTCAAAGTTTTTACTTTGCTTCTGGTTTGTGATTCGGACATGGATTTGAATGTTTGTTCTTGATTTGAACGGCAAACTCTCATTTGCATGCAAAAGAAAAATCGTAGAGACGTTGTTTTTAAATGAAACGAGACGAAGATATTTCAACATACACACAACATGTTCGGCTTAGGCTAATTGAATGTTAACAGAATCATTTTGTTTATATTTTTGTGACGGTTGTATTTGATCGAAATCCATATTAATATTAATGATATCGGATCTTTGTAGTTAACTTTTCATAATGATTTGTATATTTCTTACCTGAACAGTATTGTAAATAATAAAACATGCTGGTTGTACAGATTTTAAAATTTCGTTGAAATATCTGTGCCCAGGATTCTCCAAAATCTTTTGTACGGGGAATTAAACATTTTTTTTGCAATTTTTATTCTTATGCACAATGACTACCTGTATTTTCCCATTTATTCTATTCCGTTCATTTCTCAAATAGATTTGACAAATATTTACCAGCTTGAGCATCCACATGGCATTAACATCACACCATTTCATTACCATTCATTTTTTGCATTATTCAAATATATTTACATTCTTGTTTGATTGCATCAAAGTCTGTTATCAAATGCAATTATAAGACTATCATAACCTTTGTTAACATAACGTCACTTATTTGTTCCTTATGTCTATACACGTGGCATCACAGATTGGCTGTTCAAACGATTAGAATTGCGTGTAGTACATTATAGTTTTTAAAAAATTTAATTCAATGATTGAATTAAATAGAATTTCCATATTCATCTTTTACAGCATTAAGCAGTTATTATCCTTATACGTGTATTATAATGCACGTAATTTATATTTAATATTTAAGTGTTTACAATGCTCTGATACATTTGCTCCCATTTTTTCGTTTGACATGTATTTATAGATTCAGAAAACCTGTTTCATTAAACTTTGTTAATATTGCCATCTTATTTATTTCCACATGAGTTTTCGATATTTATTTATTTTTTTAGGAAATACAGCGCTCCAAATTTACACCAAACTCCTATATAAAGCCAATATTTGCGTAAAACATGATTTCTCCACGCCATTCCGCTTAAATTGTATTAAATTTTAATGCATTAAATAGATCAGTAATATTACATCATATTGTAATTGACCCATTTGAATGACCATTTGTATATATAACCACGTTTCATAAAATAAGTTTAACTACATTACTGGACACCAATTGGTCATTAGATCCAGTGGTCAGTTTTATAATCACTGGTTCCAATCGGTGTTATTCTTTCTTATTTATTGTTCTTTATTGCATTTATTATTGACATTTTTGAGGTACAAACCCTTTTCTTCCATATTTAAACTTTGTTTACGCTATCAAAAAACTTTGATTAAATATTGAACAAAGAATTTTGACCATGTTTACCTTGATCAAAGTTTAGGAGTTTACACTATCAAAGTTTTCTTTGAAAGTTAACACAGTCCAAACTGTAGGATTTTGTAATTTATAAGTTTAAAATACAGTACTGCTATTATTGGGGTAACTACTTCATTTAACACTGTGCTACTAAAAGACCTGCCCTATTTCAAGTTTAACTTTTATTGGTTAAATCTAATCAACTTTGATCACTGTTTTGAACAAAAATATGACGTACATGTAGTTTTGTTATATCAAAGTCCTTCAAAATAATTATATATGATTCTGATTATTTTTATTAAGGCTTTTGATAATCTAAACAACCTTTTACGATATGTTGATACGAATTTGATCAATTTTTTTTAAAACGTACATTATATAAATATTACATTTCTGATAGGGTGACAGTCCATATTGTCACCCCGAGAAATTTCATTGTCAAACAAGGCGAAGCCGAGGTTGACAATGAATTTCGAGGGATGACAATATGGGCTGCCACCCTATCAGAAATGTAATATTTATTTTATTAAACCGATTGTTGATGTTAATTATATTGTGCAACCAAAGTGTACTGGATTGAAAATCATGACAGTCAGCTGTCGTCCGTACGCAACTTGTGAGACGCTTGTAGCATTTATCTATCATATTTTACATTACTTTAGAAAAGCGTTTTACTGATTTAAAAGACGAATGCGATCGAGCTGCATACGCAGTTTTTCTGCGCATGTGACAATTTACGTAATGTCAACTGCTCACGTAGTGTCACTCTGTGACGCCAGATTTTCTGAACTCTGAGGGTGACATTAAATTTACCCAAACGCTTATTAACCAATCAGATTTCGAGAAATTTACAAAAGGTATAATAAAAATAAAATATACCCGCATACTGTCATTTTCATTGCCAAACAACCTTCAAAGTGTTTGATCAAAGTTTCTGACAGTGAAAACAAATTTTAACATGCCCGCAAATTGTCATTGTGACGGCTTCTCAACTATAAAAGTGTCGAAAGTTTGACAGTGTAACCGTATCTCTTAGCATACCAGCACTGTCATCACGAGTGCTAAGCACTTTAAAACATTTTGATCAAAATTTTTGATCAAAGTTTTTGATAGTGTAAGCATACCTTAACATACCGTCATTTTAACTGCACTACCAAGCCATAATCCTTGAGCACATTTTTGTATTACATAATGAGTGTACTTAAGCTCAATGATTCTAAGTGGCCTTTTATCAGCATTTAGTGATTGTGCAAATGTTATAAAGACCTAAAAGATTTAAATGAATAATTATATAATTATCTAACTGTTCTATACTTTTTCTAATTAAAATATAATTTAAAAACTTATTTTGGTTTTAGTTATTTTGTAATTATTATAATGTACATAGAGAAATACTTCATGTCAATATTTAACAATCATTTTCTTAACTTAGAATTTACTGATCTTAAATCTGGCAAATTTGAAAGCTGAATAATTTAGTAAGTTTTCAAAATATTGATTTTTCAAGATGATTTTGTTGAATTTTGTAGTTGTAGTACTATAAATTACAGAACAGGTCTGTCAAAAGTTTAACACTGTGTTAACAAATAAGTGCTGATTTGGCAGCTCGTCTTTGTGATATTGCGGCAGCTTTTCAGAAGCTATCTCTTGACAGCTTTTCAGAAGCTATCTCTTGGCAGCTTTTCAGAAGCTATCTCTTGGCAGCTTTTTTGCCACTTATTATCCATATCTAATCCACTGGACAGACGAGCTTTGACTCCTTTTCGTTACGTTCAGTGTTCAACCTTCGACAGGTCTATACTGTATGTCAGATATTCCAAATCTTAGTTAAGGAATCATTGTAAAACCGGGGGCTGGATAATAAATTCAGCGTACTTCCAATAATGTCACAAGTGACCTTCAAAGTCAGTATAATATATCGCCTGTCAAAAACTTTTACTTCTCAATCGAACGCAGCCGCCGATTGATTTTCCCTCAGGGACGTCTCTTAATATAAAGTAACAAAAGAGAATCACTTGTATCGTAAAATGATTTATATGTGGCGACTGAGCAAAATGTAAACTTAATAGCCATTTTTACACCTGACACATCGTCGGTACACCAAACACTACACAGAAATAAGAATTTCAACGTTGTAAACAGTACAGACCTGTCGAAAGTTAACATTCAGCAAAATGGAATTTGCCTTGAAGCTTGCCTGCCAAGATATGGAAAGAAACCGATCCAAATACTGTGTACTGAAGTAATAACTAAGAAGTTCTACTGCTGTTCTGAGTTGGTTTTATTCTGTTGTTTTCGTCCGAAAGTACAATTTTGAAAACCAGAAAATATTTGGGTTTATTTTTATATAATTTCTGATATCATTACATACGTTCTAATATCATTACATACGTTCTATGCCCTTCTCAAAAAAAAAAAAAAAAAAGATAATTTGATTTTTTGTAGAGAATAGGCACCATTAAATGTACTGAAGTGATAACTAAGAAGTTCTACTGCTGTTCTGAGTTGGTTTTATTCTGTTGTTTTCGTCCTCTGGAGTTCGTGGTGTCTGGTGCTGTGTCTTTGTGTAGATGTCCAGGTGTGTGTCCAGGTGTGTGTGTGTGTGTCAAGCCTGCGACAACTTATACACTCTTCTGTTAGATAACAGAAAGGAAGAGCATGACCTAACCTTTTACCAAATATCATGATTTGTAAAGGTTAATTAAACAAAGGTGTATACATCATGTAATGACCAGACTGTACGTTATTGAATAATTGCCTAGAGGTAAAGGCTTGCCTGACCATTGGCCTGAGGATGACCTGAGTAATTAACCTTATATAAAATATAGTACAATTTTGAAAACCAGAAAATATTTGGGTTTATTTTTATATAATTTCTAATATCATTACAACTGCCAAGAGATACCTTGCAGCTGCTGACCAGCTATCGAGATACAACAGACCTGTCGTAAGTTAACATTCAACTAAAGAAATCGAATCAAAGCTCGGCTGCCGAGAGCAGTTAAAGCACTGGTTAGAGATAGCTAGCAGCTGCTGAAATGCTATCGAGATACAACAAACCTGTCAAAAGTTTAACATTCAAGTAACCAAATAGGTTCACATCTTTGCTGCTAATATGGAAAACAAGCGGACTGCCAAAAGATACCTAGCAGGTACTTAAAATCGAAATGGAATCAAAGTTCGGATGCCGTGACATGAAAGCAAGCGGTTAAAAAACTACCGAGAGATAGCTATCGAGATACAACAGACCTGTCGAAAGTTTAACATTCAGGTATCAAAATTGAATCAAAGTTCGGATGCCGTGACATGGAAAGCAAGCGATCAAAAACTGCCGAGAGATAGCAGCTGCTGAAATGCTATCGAGATACAACAGACCTGTCGAAAATTTAACATTCAGCTATCGAAATTGAATCAAAGTTCGGATGCCGTGACATGAAAGCAAGCGGTTAAAAACTACCGAGAGATAGCTATTGAGATACAACAGACCTGTCGAAAGTTTAACATTCACCTATCGAAATGGAATCAAAGTTCGGATGCCGTGACATGGAAAGCAAGCCGTCCAAAAACTGCCGAGAATTTGCAGCTGCTGAAAAGCTATCGAGATACAAATATTAATAACAAGGGCCGAGTTTAGCAGCCAATTCGAAACAAATTCGTAAGCTGAATGTTGAACGTTCGGCAGGTATGTACTGTTTACTGATGATAACATGGTGCGCAGAGGGTTTCGTGTAAATAGATTTTTAGATTTTTAGCTTTTTCTTCATCGGAAATCATTGGAATTCTTCTGATTTATTTTCCTTTACACGAACATGATATATCCGGGAATGTAATGAGTTATCATCTTTAGATGTAATTGAATTTACGTTGCATTATAGATCAGCAGATTGATTGATTGATTACGTCCAAGTCAAGATTATTTCACTTATATCAAGACGTCTCAAGCTATAGCTGAAGTGGCTTTTGTATTGCACCAAGGATAATGTACAAGAAGAATTCTTAAACGTGCGGCGGGCCATCGTTTTAAAGGTCTCTTCCGAAGGACCCCGTGACTGCCATTTCTAAAGACCCGAGTGTTTGGCTCAACAACAAACACTACCTGTTTTCAAGTCTCGATCAAACTTCGGTCGGGGTTATCACTGGTATTATATGTAATATAAAACTGGAAAATTAGGTCAAACACGCAAACTGCCACCAGAAAAGCGCTAGCGATGCCTGGTTCTCAGTCAAAATCAAGTTGAAAGCAACATGGGCCGTCAAATATATCGGGGATACTTTTTGATAAAGAGATATTAAACTTGACGACAATTATGTGATTACGGCCTTTAAACTTTTTGATAAGCACAGTCTTGCAATATCTTTGCGTCAACAATTTATTTGTAAGCAGCTTGCCTCGTTGTATAAAGTCGTAGTGGGAACAAGCTATACTATAGTGTATTAATTGTGAGACAAATATACCATACGCAATGAAAGCAGGTATACTGCTGCAAAGAAAAGGGAAATTTGACAATAGAAAAAGTGAAGTGAAACATAAGCTTAATATGTTTCGTTGACGTTATAATTGAGGTAAAACTCTTCAAGAGTATGAAGCAGTACTTGACGAAAAAGGTCATTTTATTTCAAGCTCACCAGTCAGAGAGACATGGTGCTACTAAAGAATAGATACCTCCTGTTTAACTAGCTACACCCGCTACGTGTGAAATCGAAATTGAGAATAGAAGGGACATGGAACTATGGGACAAAATTATTTATATCCAGGATATTATGACTAACATGGTTTGTAAGGTACAGGATGATACAGAGTCGGTAGAAAAGGTTTGTATTTTTTCTATTGACCCTATATTATTCCGTACCGGTAACTTACAAACCATGTAATTTTATTTACCGATGACCCGGTGCTAATGAAAAAGTTTTTAAAAATTGGCGCCGATGTCGATAAAAGAAGTTAAAAAAGCAATATAAAACAGATACAAAATTTAAGCAAACTAACGAGGTTTAGCAGGTTTTCGTTGGCTTTCAATGTTTTACAATTATACTTTAATTCGTTTTAAATTACTATCTTCAGTAGAAGGTTCCGCAAACCTTTTATTTACGGTCTCATTTTGGATGACGTTAACATTAGAGACTTAACTCTAACCTACTCGGTATGCGCCTTACTGACCCATATGTTTGCGCGGGCGGCTATGCTGGGTTGGTATGTGATTCGATTCAGCCAGTCAGTTTCATAGATTTTAGTCAGAGAAAATGTTATTTTGGATATTGAGACATTATTCTTATCAACAATATTTTGGGGTTATTGATAAAGTACGGTATTAAAACATCCCTCAGTAAACATTTATTTCTAAGCAGCTTGCTTGATTGTATAAGAAACAAACTCTAACTTGATGTAAAACATATAAGAGCCAGCTATATTACAGAAAACATTTCCAAAGAGAAACAACTCTTATGATTATTCGAAGAAACGATGCTCAACTTGCTTGTAACTGTTAGAACTTTTTTATGGTTTAGTTTTTTTTTCATGACACGCGCATCTTTGTGAGGTATTAATTGCTACATCACCTGTTGATTGCAAGAACATGAACATTTAAAGTTAAAGTAGAAGACGTAAAGTAAACCTTTCAAGCAGTCAATATATATTAATGTGGCAACGGTTAAAACACGGTTATATAGTCATCATGCATATTTACACATAAAGGCACCTACGTAGCGAAGTGCATTTACATGCCACACCCCTTATAGTGGCATAGATTTGGTTGGGTAATTTTTTTTTTTTAACGTCCCCGTCAAGAATATTTCACTTACATCGAGACGTCACCAGCTATGTGCCGATGACATTATACAGAAGACTTCGTTTTATTTAAAGTTTCATCTGAAGAACCGTAAATTTTTAAATGCTGAGCCCTTGGCGAAAAATATAGCCACTTTCAAGCCATGGGTTAGAAACGACCGTAAATTCTTTTGAAACGCAAAAATAGTGAAAAAAAATGAATTCTTCGATGAGGACGTATTTTTATTTTAGAGTTGTTTCCCTTTGCATTACTTATCGACATAGCGATACATGGGAGATGCCAAAGTGAAAACTAGAACTGTCTCTTGAGAGCCACATACCCTGCCCAACGTCTTCAAGGGCCTAATGTTTTCCCGCGACATTGACCTTTCCGCTATGACCTTGGTTCAAGGTCATGACACACCCTTTAACCATGAAGATTATTCATGTGAAGTATGAGATTCGTCCAAAAATGTATTAGATATTTCCCGGACACGATTTACACGAGCAGACAGACGTATGGACAGACAGACATGGTGACTCCTATTTATCCCCCCTTAAACTAGTTTTTTTGGGGAACAATATACCTTTTTAAACAAACAGGAGGAATTTTTGGATGATAGAATTTGCATCATGTTCTGTTAATCCAATGTTCAGAAATTTTCCAACCTATCCGATGCAAATAAACCACTCGATGGTTTAAGACAAAAAGCTTAGACAAGTTTGAATATAAAGCAGATTTCGAAGATCATAATATACCAGGTTATTGACGGACGATACAATTATTATTTCCGTTGGTATGATTAACAAACATTTGTTTATTCAAAACAAATCCACTTATGATTGATCGACAAAACAAACGCATTTTTAAAGATAAATAATTGTCCATTTCCAAAGTGTTTGTCTTGCTATTTGGAATGGACAGATATGTTGGTTTTATGGTTTATTTATGTAACAAACATAAACCGACCAATCCATGTTTAAACCACAATCAATCAAGCAAAGTTTAAACTTTGGAAAATAAAGTTAAACACGTGAACTTCTATCAGGGAGGTCATGTCAGTAGTTCCGAAAGGACACGCCCATCCTGTTTAGATAGCTTCATCCGCCGCATTGAGAAAAGTGGCGGATCCAGGATTCTAGGTGGGGGGGGGGGGGGGGGGGCACACTACAAGATAAATTGAACGCTCGCTCCAGACATATTCTAACATAAGTTTGCAATAAGCTACAAGACGAATCAAACGTTCGCTCGAGATGTATTATAAATAAGTTGTTATGCAGACCCATTCTTATAATCGGTGCTTGTTTATTTTTATATTTTAGAAACAAAAATTCATTTATGGATTGGTAAAATATTTTATTATGAATACCCGAAAATTTGGGGGGATCCGCGCCTGGAGAATGTAGGGAACATGGGACACTGGGGCGTCAAATATATACACTGGATCATTTTTTAATAAAGCAAACCAACTAGCAAGTAAAAAAAATAGATCAGATGTTCAGGAAGATACACAGGTTGTTACTAGTAATGTATAATCAAAACAAACATACTAATCCATGTCCGAAGCACAATCCAAAAGCAAAGTAAAAACTTTGGAACTGACAAGTTAAGTTAGAAACATAAACTTCCAGTAGGGAAGTGAGGCCGGGTGCTCCAGAAGGGTAAACACCTCCTGTTTAGCTAGCTACACCCGTCATGTGTTTAATCAAATTGTGTGAAAAGAACATAAAAGAGACCAAGTGTTTTGGAAATCTGGGGTGTTAATGGACAAGCTGCCATAAAAATGACATTCCAACACGTGGGCATTGCTCTTGTCTTATTACTGTTTTTGCCAAAGGACATTCAGCCACAATGTTTTCCAAACTTATCAGCGGATGTAAACAATGCCCATTTAAGATTTTCTTATCCATAAAAAATTCAAATCATTACATTATCTTAGCATTACCATGTGTAGGTATTTCATTTGCAGAAAGAAAACTAAAATTGTCTACCTCTTATACACTGAAACAACAAGCTACATTAATACTGTCTTGAGGAAACCTTAACTTCATTTGGTCAGTGTCAAGGGGCTCACAATTTTTTATGTTTAATTTAAAAAATGTCGTTTACTGTTTTCTTCATACTACTTCAGTGTTTAATTTTTCATCATGATTTGAATTTTATATTTCCAATAGCATGCCCGATATATAAGGTTTTTTGTTTTCATCAAAGCGTTGCCAAACACTTAAAATTGTCCAACGCAGGAGCAACAATAGAACTATCTAGATCTGATTTTTGCAAAGAAAAAAAGAAAGACTTAACAGGAATAAATGTGACAGTTTGTCCATCATAATATGCATTAACCAAACTCAATTGTTGTCCTTTAATCTGCTATGAAAGGCATTGCCAGTTTGAGTTTTGTCTTTTGAGATTTCTCATGGTGTAGCTCAAATTTCATAGTCTAGATGCAACCCTGCAACAAATATGTTGTCTTTCAAAAGCTCAAAAACGGTATTTAGATATATATTTTTCAAGTTCGTATGATCCGATGCAACCAAAAGCAGATGAGTTCAGCAAAAATTATTTATATCTTGGGTTTCATTTTTGTAAAAGAATGATAAGCGATTTGTTTGTTTTAGAAATTTTTTAAATTTTGAAACATGCTTGTAATACCATTCCTATTTTTATATGAAAACACATAACCAGCTATAACCTGTTCGATAAAGGACTCCGAGTTATTTAGGTTAGACCTGTATAGTTATACAACTCTAATTGTCAACATGTTTTACAAAGTTGCTTACCTTTACTAATCAAAAACAAACATACTAATCCATGTCAAAATCACAATGAAGAAGCAAAGGAAAAACTTTGAAACTGACAAGGTAGGTTCAACAGGTGAACCTCCACCAGGGATATGAGGCCGGGTGCTCCGGAAGGATTAGCATCTCCTGATTAGCTGTTTTCACCCACCTTGTGTAAACTAAATTTAGTTGAAGGAAAATAAAACTTCAGGATCAAAATTCTGTGAAGAAGACCCTGATACGACTAGGCTTGCAATATTCCTTAGATAGCTCTAATTGTCAAAACATGATTTTTACAAAAAGAGTTGCTTATTTTTACTAAGTTCGTTATTCACCTAATATAAAGGTCAATAATTCAAACAATGATTTTTTTTTATATACAACATCAGTTCAGCAGTATATTGCAAATCATACCAATAATGTATTCAGAAAAGAAGGTACAGGGGATCATTATCTTTTAGGATATAATCATTACTATACATACTTAAATTTTGCATCAGTAGGCTGTAATTATACCCCCGCATAAAACGTGGGGGGTATATAGTGATAGGGGTGTCCTTCCGTCCTTCCGTTACACCTTAGGGTAGTTATCTCTTATCCGCAACTCCTCCTAAACCCTTCAATGGATTTTTATGAAACTTTCACACAATTTTTGTTAAATAATGTAGATGTGCACCTTCTATTTAAAAATTTGATCCGATGGATATTTTTTATATGGGGGGAGCGGGGGATATTTTTGTGAGCTTGTGGCTCACAGTTTTTTTAGTTTTTAAATAAAATTGCTCATTAGTATTCCTTGCACCAGGATTGTGGAAATCAAAATATCTTTTAATTACATATTATACCAGTTCTAATTTTCACAGCATTAGACGGCCGTTTCGGAATACAATTCCTCATCAGAAATGCTTGGACTAAAATTATAAAACCATAATTGTTATAAAGATGTTAAAAAATACCCAAAAGGACCACACACCATCAGTTCAACAGTAAACTTCAAGACTTAACACATAATAATGTATTTTGAAAAGAAGATATAGGGGATCATTATCTTTTTTAAAGATATAATCATATTAACTAATCATGCTTTAATTTTGCATCAGTTGATGGCAGTTTCGGAATACAATTCCTCGTCAGTAGTCCTTGGACCAGAATTGTGGAAATCAAAATATCTTATAAGGTATTGAAAAAAGACAAATAAAAGATTAGCATCGAGCTTGTTAATCTATTTATACAGAGATACTGAAATATAAAAGAAGATATTGAACGGAGAAATTTGATTATTATGAGTGATTGTCAAATGTATAATTTCTGTCAGAATGCGCTTGCTTCAGGCTTACAATGTTTCTGGGATAACTCTAATTGTCAAGACATGGTTTTTATAAAAAGAGTTGCTTCGCTTTACTAAGTTTGTATTTCACTTATTGTAAAGGTCTGTTTTTTTTCTACACACAACATCAGTTCAGCAGTATATACTACAATACATAACAATAATGTATTTAGAAAAGACGATACAGGGAATTATTATCTTTTTAAAGATATAATCATTACTGAACATGCTTTAATTTTGCATCAGTAGGCTGTAGTGTGGGAACAACATTGCTTATAAAATAGTCGTTTCACCAGCAATGTGGAAATCAAAATATCTTTTAAGATATTGAAAGAGAAAAATAAAGATTAGAATTTAGCTTGTTACTTGATTTATACAGAGATACTGAAATAAAATGAAAGATGTTGGAAGTAGTAGTTCAGTAGTGTCGGAATACCATTGCTTATAAAATAGTCAATTCACCAGCAATGTCGAAATCAAAATATCGTTTAAGATATTGAAAAGAGACAAAATTGTGGAAATCAAAATATCTTATAAGGTATTAAAAAGAGACAAATAAAAGATTAGCATCGAGCTTGTTAATCGATTTATACAGAGATACTGAAATAAAAAAGAAGATATTGAACAGAGCAATTCGACCATTATGAGTGATAAACATCGTCATATATGGCAAAATATAGTTTTTACAAAAAGAGTTGCTTCTCTTTACTAAGTTTGTAATTCACTTATTGTAAAGGTCTATACTTTTTTCTACACACAACATCAGTCCAACAGTATATACTGCATCACATAACAATGATGTATATAGAAAAGATACAGCGAATCATTATCTTTTTAAAGATATAATCATCACTGAACATGCTTTAATTTTGCATCAGTAGGCTGTAGTGTCGGAATAACATTGCTTATAAAATAGTCGTTTCACCAGCAATGTGGAAATCAAAACATCTTTTAAGATATTGAAAGAGAAAAATAAAGATTAGAATTTAGCTTGTTAATTGATTTATACAGAGATACTGAAATAAAATGAAAGATATTTGAAGTAGTAGTTCAATTATTTTGAGTGATAAACATCGTCAGATATATTACTTCTGTCAGAATGCGCATGCTTAAGATGTATGAGATGTGCTTGCAATGTTTCTGGGATAACTCTAATTGGCAAAATATAGTTTTTACAAAAAGAGTTGCTTCTCTTTACTAAGTTTGTAATTCACTTATTGTAAAGGTCTATACTTTTTTCTACACACAACATCAGTCCAACAGTATATACTGCATCACATAACAATGATATATATAGAAAAGATACAGGGAATCATTATCTTTTTAAAGATATAATCATTACTAAACATGCTTTAATTTTTTATCAGTAGGCTGTAGTGTCGGAATAACATTTCTTATAAAGTAGTCCTTTCACCAGCAATATGGAAATTGAAATATCTTTTAAGATATTGAAAGGATAAAAAAAATGGAATTGAGCTTATTAATCGATTTATACAGAGATACTGAAATAAAAAGGAAGAGATTGAACGGATCAATTCGATCATTATGAGTGATAAACATTGTCAGATATATTACTTCTGTCAGAATGCGCATGCTTAAGATGTGTTTTTGACAAGACATGTATAAATTGATGTGACAGGGAATCTAATCTAAAACATAGTCATATTATCTGGATAAGATTCGTATAAAAATTAATCAATAGATGATTTGATCTCGTAATACATCAAACAGAATTATACAGCCGTAGGACCAGGAGGTAATCAACGGTTGGTATATAGAAAGTAAGGATAAAAAGTCCACGACAAATCTAAATGATACCGAAATACGTGCATCAATTCCTGAATTATTAATGTACAGCATGCTTGGTTATGCAATGAAAGGATTATCGTTGATAATAAGCAGCTCTTACTTTCATCCAGAGTAATAACTGTAACTTATGTTTTAATGAAAATATTTGATTATTTAATATTATGTCAAGAAACAAAAACACGCTCAACAGATAAAGAATTTTCACATTTCTCTACTGATTTTGTCAAATATGTTTCTTTAGAATATTGATATTATATTTCTGATTTTTTGGTTATGGATATTACAAATAATTATTGTCACATCCAAATTCAAATTCAACCAACCATTGATAAATAGGAGTTAAATTGGTATTAAACGCCCCGTCAAGCATATTTCACTTAGATTGTGACGTCTCCAGTTATTGGTGAAGGTGCAGAAATTTTGTCTGTATGTTGCGCTGACGGCATTATACAACGGGGAACATTATACAACGGGGAACTTTTTTGTGCTAAGCCTACTGTGACACAGGACCTCGTGTATTTTAAGTTCCCACTCCAAAGAACCGTGACTTTCATTTCGTAATGCCGAGTGCTTGGCGAAAGAACATTCACTATCCACCTTAAAGTCTCTGGTCAGACCCGGCCGGGGCTCTAACCAATGACCTCCCACTTACGGAGCGAACAATCTAAAAAACTGAGCAGCCGCATAGGAATTGTAAGCGTTAATCTGATAAAAACATCAATACGTTTGCGTGAAACATAATGTTAATTATACACGGGTGTAGCTAGCTCTAGAGGAGGTGCTTACCTTTTAGGAGCACGCGGCCTCACTGGTTGAAGTTCACGTGTTTCACCTATTTGCCAGCTTTAAAATCCTTTGCTTTGTGACTTTGGTTTGGACATGGATTGGTGTGTTTGTCTTTGATTGATTATAAGGGATACAGTTTAATGCGATCCCACTGCAAAAAATAACGTTCTTATGTGAACTGTACTAAAGATAAATGATTACCTTGTATATTTCTTGCTTCTTGTGATAAATTTCAAAATTAGATTTCAGAAAAACCGACATAAAACGGACATTATATCATTTCCCCTACGACTTTTAATTTTCATACCGCTGGCATATAAACCTTGTATTAATTAACTATAAATATTCTTATCCTGAAAGGTTAATAGTTAATTAAAACCAAACATAAGGTTTATATTGAAAATAAAACAACTAGTCACCTGCTTTTGAAACAGAATTTATTTAGGGCTAAACAATCGATTCTAAGAGATTCTACCATGAATGTCTTGTTAAGGAACAAGGCTTGGAGAGTATATTAGGGAATCCTACATAAGTTAAAAATATTTTTACTAAAGGTTAAATTATTTCCAACTGAAGTAATTCTATAGTCTTCAGGAATCCATTTAAAAGAACTTTTCTCAGCTGTATTGGATTCTTAACAGAATCCAAACATGGGGAACTTTTTTGCGCATTCCTTTTAATGTACTATCAGGTATGATTGCCGGAATCCTTCAAACATAAAAATTGGTGAAAAAGGCCTCACGGTTACATTAGGATTTTTACTTAAACATTCTGGCTCATGACGACCCCTATAAGAGACAAAACGGCATTGGTCAAATTAAGATAAAGCCGAATACACGGGGATAAAAATCCGTTGTAGCAGAGTTGTCCATGGTGTCGGATTATGATGCACAATGCTTCTGATCATCTAGGATCAAATTTTACACGTGTAGATCCTGCTTTTAGAATGACACCAGTTCGCTTTTTAAGGTAAATGGTTTTACTAGTAACACCACTTTCTCTACCATCGCCTTATGAACAAACCTGATCCAAATAAAAATAATTTTGACCTGGAAAGTACACCAAAATTCATCTCCAGTCATACAAGTAAGCATTGGTTTGCGATACACGTCCAAAACATAAGAATAAAAATAATATAAAAAAGCTCAAAATGTACTTGGTAACAATCAAAGCACGCATTCAGAACCACACCGCTGCAAACAAGCAAACAATGAGTTTGTCTTTGTCTACAATCTATAATGAAACCACTGAATTATACGCCTTTTTCGGACAGAAACTGGATATTATGACAACATCGTAACAAATGATGCGGTTTAAATTAACAGATTAAAGAAACAAAAATTTAAAACATTTACTCTGGTAAAATCATTATTCAGATAATGTTGATTTTTATCACAGCGCAATGCTTTAAACATAATACCATCCTGAGAAATCTCGTTATTAATTTATGTTTTTTGATGGGTACATTAACTGCATTTTTATTCCGAGAAAGTGATTCTTTCTACGATTTTTGATTGAGAAAATTGAATATTACGTCTTTTTCACGTCTTCAAAACAGGGTATAGAATCAAAACTATAAAAATTACCCTGGTAACATCCTTCTACAGACAGCGTTGTTTTTTAACATTGTAGTGCTTTAAAACCAATACCATTCTAAGAAATGCCATTATTACCTTATGTCATTTCATGGGTACGATGTGAACATTTACTGCAATTTCATTCAAAGGAAGTGATCTTTACTACGGCCGTAGCATGCCTATGAGAGAAGTTTTATTACGTCTTTAACTGATATCCTTTTAAGTAAAAAGGAAATACTGTTGTGTGTTAGATAGACGTTCTTAAATGAAGAAATGAGAGATATTTGTAATGTCACCCAAGGGCGTCATTTTTATTTTCTTCTCGACATTCACTCACAAATCTAAAATAACAATAGGTTTTAGTAAATCTCATCAACCTTAAAGTCATTGTGTTTTGTCACCAACCAACCTTGTCTGATATCTTTATTTTTTTTTTTAAATCCTTTGCTTTGGACATGGATTGGTGTGTTTGTCTTTGATTGATTATAAGGGATACAATTTCATGCGATCCCACTGCAAAAAATAACGTGAACTGTACTAAAGATAAATGATTACCCTGTATATTTTTTGCTTCTTGTGATAAGATTTCAGAAAAACCTACATAAAACGGACATTATATCATATTTCCTACGGCTTTAAATTTTCATACCGCTGGCATATAAATCTTGTTTTAATGAACTATAAATATTCTTATCTTAAAAGGTTAATAGTTAATTAGAACTAAACATAACGCTTATATTAGACAAAAAAAAAAAAAAACAACAATTAGACACCTGTTTTTGAAACATAATTTATTAAGGGCTAAACAGTCGATTTTCGAAGGTTTGGATATTATATTAATGAATCCTACATAAGTTAGAACTATTTTACCAAAGGTTAAATTATTTCCAACCGAAGTAATTCTTAAGTCTTCAAGAATCCATTTAAAAGACGAACTTTCCTCAGTTGTATAGGATTCTTAACAAAATTCAAACATGGGGAACTTGTTTGCGTATTCTTTTTAATGTACTATCAAATATGATTGCCGGAATCCTTCAAGCATAAACGTTGGTGAAAAGGCCTCACGGTTACATATAGATTTTCACTTAAACATTCTGCCTCATGACGACCCCTATGTAACCAAAACGACATTAGTCAAATTAAGATAGAGCCAAATACACAGGGATAAAAATCCGTTGTAGCAGAGTTGTCCATGGTTTAGGATTGTGAGGCACAATGCTTCTCATCATCTAGGATCAAATTTTACACGTGTAGATTCTGCTTCTAGAATGATACCAGTTCGCTTTCCAAGGTAAATGGTTTTACTTGTAACACCGCTTTCTCTACCATCGCTTAATGAACAAACCTGATCCAAATAAAAAGAATTTTGACATGTAAAGTACACCAACATTCATCTCCAGTATCATAAGTAAGCATTGGTTTGCGATACCGTCCAAACAATAAGATTAAAAATAATATAAAAAGCTCAAATTGTTAACAATCAAAGCACCCATTCAGGAACAGACCACTGCAAACGAACATCGTAACAAATAATGCGGTTTAAATTGATGTAGAAAACTAACAACCCTTGTATAAAAAACAGATTAAAGAAACAAAAATTTAGAAACATTTACTCTGGTAAAATTAATATTAAGACAATGTTGATTTTTTCACACCGCAGTGCTTTAAACATAATACCATCCTGAGAAAATCTCATTATGAATTTATGCCATTTGATGGGTACAGTGTGAACATTTACTGCATTTTTCCGAAGATTTGATTCTTTCTACGATTTTGATTGAGAAAATTGAATATTACGTCTTTTTCACGTCTTAAAAACAGGGTATAGAATCAAAACTATAAAAAATTACCCTGGTAACATCCTTCTACAGAAGCGTTGTTTTTTAACATTGTAGTGCTTTAAAACCAGTACCATTCTAAGAAATGCCATTATTACCTTATGTCATTTCATGGGTACGATGTGAACATTTACTGCAATTTTATTCATAGGAAGTGATCTTTACAACGGCCGTAGCATGCCTATGAGAGAAGTTTTATTACGTCTTTAACTGATATCCTTTTAAGTAAAAAGGAAATACTGTTGTGTGTTAGATAGACGTTCTTAAATGAAGAAATGAGAGATATTTGTAATGTCACCCAAGGGCGTCATTTTTATTTTCTTCTCGACATTCACTCACAAATCTAAAATAACAATAGGTTTTAGTAAATCTCATCAACCTTAAAGTCATTGTGTTTTGTCACCAACCAACCTTGTCTGATATCTTTATTTTTTCCATCTCATGCATCAAGTAGATCAAGAAACGTTATATAATGTTTTTAATCATACTACAAGAAAATAATAGCACCGGTTTTTTCATTCAATAAAATCTAGCTAGAGACTAATTGTAACATCAAAGAGTTGATTTCAAAAAGTAATATCCATCTAGAGAAAATCATTTAGATATTATAAACCAAACAGATATGTGTAAGGATTACTGAAACCGTCATGTAATTTTAACCATTGTTATTCATACTTGCATCGATAACGAAAAAAAGAATGTCATTTCTTATATTTACAATCTTCAATTTCAAAACAGAAACTAAATACGCAATACCTTGTATGTATTTTAAAACTTTTAATTTTTATTCTGCCTCGACACCTACCGTCGGAAAAATGGAAGCGCCCACAACCATTTCCGAATCACAATCCAAAAGCACAAACAATAAGAAAAAATAGTTCTTCCGCTCGCCATAAGTTTAACTTATACTACTTCGAAAAAATTAAAATTTCATATTAAAATCAGACGTACATAAACTGTTGCACATGATAACATTTCTTGTTTTATTTAACGGTAAAAAGTTAACATCAGAAGGTACTTTGTGATTATAGTGTCTTCAAACGCGGTGATTT
Source organism: Anadara kagoshimensis (assembly GCA_021292105.1). Taxonomy (NCBI): domain Eukaryota; kingdom Metazoa; phylum Mollusca; class Bivalvia; order Arcoida; family Arcidae; genus Anadara; species Anadara kagoshimensis. Next base: position 29,412,975 of record CM037861.1, read on the forward strand.
GACGTAACAAGTTAATGACGTATTTACACGACGACGTCATTTATAATCTATAACACTATGACATACAATTGCTCAAAATGTTTCATAGAAGGAGAAACAATGACAATTGTAAATATTTCCTTAAATAATAGTGTAATCAAAGGTTACGAGAAACCTTAAGAGGTACTATTATTACTTTTATTCTTGATCTTCAAGAAATAGTTTTTCAATGATGCTATTTTATGGGACATGTTGTCCAGCCGAAAAGCGTCTAATGTCAAAACGTAATCCAGGTTGTCTATTATGTACAGTCAAATTAGAAAGAATTGACCTGTTCAAAATTGCTGTAAAACAACAACCTATAGCGCAATCTAGCCTGCATGTCAAGACTATGAACAAACACTTGATAAAATTCTTAACGGATGTCAAATTTTGTGGTTAAAGTACTTTTGATGTGTCAAATCATGACACTTTTCAACTTTTTTGATTACTTGATTTCTATCTAGTTATTCCTTCAACGCATGCAATAGTTCATAATTGTTATAAATGTTGTACTTTACAAACAATTAACAATCAAATGTGACATATATATCGTTTAAATCTTTTTATTTTTATAACAAAAAAATTAAGCAGTTTTATAAAGGAAGCCATTATATCTATACCTTGTAATATTGTAATAAAACTGATGAAAAAGAAAATGAAGTTATCATAAAGTCATTAAATTCCGTCTTCCATGGAGCTTTAGAGTGACCCCATCATTTTCGTCTCTATCATTATAAGTAAATCCAAAAAAAAAAAACTACTTAAAATGATTAAAGATTGTTTAATTGCCTTTTCCATTATAAGCTGACCTATATCATGCTTTCTATAAAAGAGTTCCCATTCTTTTACAAAAGGCAATATATATGTACACTGTTTAGGTTTAGAATACGAATATTGTAAACTTTTAAGGAAAAGTAAAATTTTTAATATGCTTACAAAAAGGATATGCTTCAAATTGTTACAAATGTTATTGATACTTTTGCAAACAAAATATTTACATATTTTCTCTGATAAACACAGTCATAACACAATTTCTGGAATGCAAATGTTAAGACATTGCACAGGCACGAACAAAACATAAATTATGACAAATTTAGATATCACGACAGAAACCTGTAACATCAAACCTTAATAACTCAATTATCATAATTTTCCCTTTATAAAATTCTTTACTGTCTTTTATATTCCTTTGAATGACATGTTTCATGTGGATATTCATTTATCGAACAGCAAAGTTAATTAGGACTGAAAGGAAAACGCTCTAAATTTACCATTTTAAAACATTTTTAAAATCTTTTTTAAGTTTATTGTAAAATACTGCAGTTGAAATGTTAAATCTGTGATAATTATATTCCAATGAGACCACATACTTACTTCATTGTGACCTTCCTTAAATTTTTTAATGAGTTTGTAAAATAAAAATGTCCTTAATACCTCTCCATTCAAGTGCATTAGTTAAGTATTAAGCATTCCTAAAGGAATTTTTCAAATTCAGCACAACCATGTTAGGATTTTTTAGAAAATGTAATCTCTGGAATCCGATAGGAATGAATGAGGTCAAACGTCGGATCAGTTCTTGTATTACGTAATAATTATCAGATGTCAATATTTCAAGCATGCCAGTCGACGTGGTAAAATCCAAATATAATTCAGATTGACAGCAGTTTTTATTTCGACGATTTTAATAAAATCCCAAATAAATTAAAATGTTCACCCAGGGATATTGAACCCTAGGCTTATTAAGGCCCTCAAAAAGTTTTATGACCGTCATCATAGTATTTTTGATAAATTTGATGTCTCTGTGTCCAAGATTGCTCTCGATATATTTGACGTCCCATGCATTCTATTTCTCGTTCACTCAATGTTGATTACACACGTGGCGGGAGTAGCTAGCTGAAAAGGAGGTGCTTACCCTTTCGGAGCTTACTTCCTTGGTAAAAGTTTTTGCGATTAACCTCGCGTATCAGTTTTAAAGCTGTTTATTTTGTTTTTGGATTGTGGTTTGGACATGGATTATTATGTTTAAGAATTAGAGCATTGAAGTATACGTCTTCTTTTTGACCGGAAACTGGATATCATGACAACATCGTACCCAGTGATGCGTTTAAAATTGGTGTAGAAAACCAACAGCACATCTTGCATTCAAAATAAGTGTCAGAAAGGAAACTATAAAAAAATTACCGTATAAAATCCTTGTGCAGACATGGCCGATTGTTTCACATTTAAGAGCTTTAACAATACATATGTAATACCATTCAAAGAAATACCATCATTAACTTTATGGCATTTGATGGGTTCAATGTGAACATTTACTGAAATTTCATTCCGAGGAAATGATCCTTACTGCGTTGGAAGTATGCCTAAGTTACTCTTAGTTTTATAAAATTTTTAGCTGATATCCATTTAAGTTAAAAAAAACACTGTTAAGTTAAAGAAAGATTTTCTCAAGCGAAGAAAGAATATATGTGTAATGTCACCCGAGGACGCAGTGGTGCATTTAAAATTGGTGTAGAAAATGAAACAAGCAACACTTCGTGTCTTCAAAACAAGTTAATGAAACAAAACTTTAAAACATTACCTATAAAATCCTTTTGCAGACAACATTGATTTTTTTATATTTCAGTGCTATAAAATACATATGTAATACTATTTAAAGAAATCCAATCATTAACTTATGCCATTTGATGGGTACAATGTGAACATTTACTTCTGCAATTTCATTCCGAGGAAGTGATCGTTAGTACGGTCGTAGCATGCTTGTGGGAGAAGTTTATCTTAGTTTTATTACGTATTTAACTTTTATCCACATACGTAAAAAAGAAAATACTGTTGTGTTTTCTTAAATGAAGAAATAAGAGACATTTGTAATGCCACCCGAGGGCGCCACTTTCATTTTTGTGTTATTTTATTGTGTTTTGTCACCAACCATCCTTGACTGATATCTTTATTTTTTCTATATGATGCATGCATCAAGTAGATAAGGAAACGTTATCTAATGTTTACTCATACAGCAAGAACATAATGGCGTCGGCTTTTTTCATTCAACAACATTTCTCTAGGGACAAATTTAACACCACAGAAGTGATTTCAAACAGTGATATCCTTCTAGAGAAAATCCTTTAGACATTATAAACCAAACAGATTTGTATAAGGATTAATGCTTTATAACAATAGTGTAATCAAAGGTTACGAGAAACCTAAAGAGGTACTATTATTATTCGTATTATTCTTGATCTTCAAGAAATAGTTTTTCAATAATGTTTGTTGTCCAATCCGAAAAGCGTCAAATGTAAAAATGTAATCAAGGTTATCTAGTATATATATATATATATATATATATATATATATATATATATATATATATATATATATATATTTAAGCATTAAACTTTGTTTGTAATCGAGAAATGATGGTTTAATTCGAATGGCTCTCGCACTTTTTTACAATTTCATTTTCCTTTACCTAAATTTGATTACACATTTGACGAGTGTAGCTAGCAAACAGGATGTGCTAACCCTATCCGGAGCACCCGGTCTTACTTTCCTGAACGGCGTAAACGCGTTTAACCTCACTTTCCAGTTTAAAAGTTTTTTTTTTTTAATTTGGTTTGTGATATCAGCATGGGTTGTAATGTTAGTTTTTTGGCCGGGAACTGGGTATCATGGCAACATTGTACCCAGTGATGCGATTAAAATTTGTGTAGAAAAAACCACCTCTTGTAATCAAAACAAAAATAAAAACAAAACTATCAACAAATTCAATACCCTTATAAATCCTTTTGTAGACAACGTTGATTTTATCACATTGCAGTGCCTTAAAAATACATATGTTATACTTTTCAAAGAAATCCCATCATTAACTTATGTCATTTTATGGGTACAATGTGAACAGTTATAGCAATTTTATATCGAGGAAATGATCCTTACTACGACCGAAGCATGCCAATGGGAGAGGTTATTCTTAGTTTTATTACATTTTTAACTGGTATCCATTTAAGTAAAAAGGAAATACTGTTGTGATTTAGATAGAGACATGAAAGATATTTATAATATCACCCGAGAGCGCCACTTTCATTTTATTTTGTGGCATTTGCTCACGAATCTAAAATAACTAATTGTTTTTTGTAGATCTCATCCAGCTTTAAGTCATTTGGTTTTATCCCTGTCTGATATGTTTATTTTTTCATCTTATGCATGAAATAGATCATAAAAGGTTATATAAGGTTTAGTCATACTACAAAAATATAATGACATCTGCTTTTTCATTCAACATAATCTCGCAAGAGACTAATTTTAACATCACAGAAGTGATTTCAAACAGTATTGACAATCAAGAAAAAATTCCTTTAGACACAATAAAGAAAGATATTATCGAGATAGACAAATATAAGTATTGCTTCTTCGGAGGTTAAGAGAAAACTAGAGCTAGAGAGGTACCTTTAATGATGATCTCTCTCCTCATGCTGTAGGAGGCAAAGTGCCCAAGCCGATCATAATGGCAAATTTAAACAAAATATAATACGTTAATATATTTTATAATTTAGTATAATTCATTTCAGAACCAGAGTGACTTGTTAAAACCCGATGGTAGGTAATATTTATTTTTTAGATAAATTCCGATTCCAAGTCATGTTTATTTTAAGAAACCTATTGGACCATATTTATAATTATTTAGTAATTTAAAAGTGTTATCGTTTTTTACTCTGCGATACCGTTTATACTAATTTCCAAAAGTGTTCCGTCTTACGATGTGTTGTCGTTTAGTTTGGTAAATAATTTACGTATGAACATAATTTGGCAAGTAACCAATTGTCCCTAGACGTACAAGCGAAGCATCGAAAATATGTGTATAGTTTTAATTGTAGCTGAGACATTGCCATTGACAAAAACTAAAGAAATAACAATACAAAGAAAGGATAATGGATCAAACAAGTGGAATATCCAGTGATTAATCTTAATCCCTGGGTGGATGTCACGAGTTTTAGTTTTCAAAGTCTTTAATTTGATAGTTGGATGGTGATTTAAAACATTGATCGGTGTGTTGTTAGATGTATTTCTTTTACTGATTACTCTATACCATATAACAGAAGCGTTTGCGTAATTGTTCGGAATTTGACTTAGTGTTTGATGTGTATAGTCACTTTCTACATATTTATAGCGAACATAGGAATCTGAATCTTTAATATTCCAATTCCAATTTCATTTTACAGTTTGTATATGAAAGACATGATAGTTCTACAGTTCAAAATATTAACTTTCTCATTATATCAGTTTAATATAAGTGCTACAATTAAATTAACCTTGCTGTTACAAAAGAATACCGAAAAAAGACTAAACATATCTTTATTTCTAGTCTTGACACTAGTACAAATCATGCTATGAAACACCTAGTACAAATAAATAAATGCATGTTTGAGAGATTTACCCATGGATCAGGTTAAAATCAAATGTAAATTAAATTTCTCATATCACTGTCATTTAAAAATGAACAAAAATAAAGTCAGTGATAATAGAATAACACGAATCAATAATATTAAAATGCATTAATTCGGAAAAATCCAATTTAATCTTTTTATTAGAATCGTCGAATATACAACTGCTTTTATAAAGACTGTCAATCTGAATAATGTTTTGATTTGACATGGACTGGCACAACTGGATTATTGGTATCTGAAGATTATTATGTAAGACAAGAAACTGACCCAGAGTTTGACCTCATTTATTCCAATTGAGGGGATCAACAGATTACATTTTCTTTAGGAATCCAAACTAGGCTGTAATTATTTACAATTATTCCTTCAGGAATATATACTTAATACTAAAATAATGCATTCGAATGGTGTGGTAATACTGACATTTCTTTTTTACAAACACATTAACTATTTAAATGAATGCCACAATGGAGTGTGGATTTATATGGTCTCAATGAAATATAATAATCACAGAATCAGAATACAACCTAGGTGGTGCTTAATTTGAATTGTTCCTTTAAAAATGCGTACTTAATACTAAATCAGCAACAAACTTTTTGGATGGATATTTTGTATGGTTTAAAATCGGTTAATTGACAAGAGCGTGTAAGTTTCATGTCCGTCACCACAGGGTTGTTGATAATTTTGATGTCTCTTTGTCCAGGATTGCCCTGGATATATTTGGCGTCCCATAGCCCTATGGTCCTTTCACATAATTTTGATTACACAGATGGCGTGGCGGGTGTATCTAGCTAAACAGGAGGTGCTTGCCATTCCGGAGCACCCGGCCTCACTTCCCTGGTGGAAGTTCACGTGTCTAACCGGACTTGTCAGTTCAAAGTTTTACTTTGCTTCTGTATTGCGATTCGGACATAGATTGGTATGTTTGGTTTTGATTGCGACATATAACAAGCAGTACATACATATCGTAAATTAATCTTTCAAGGCGTTTTAAATTGAACATCGGAATCCTAGTTATTTTGAACCTCACAAATTATTATTGATGTGATCTACCGAAAATAAATCTCCTGGCTGTAATAGATCATGACCAAAGATGGATATTATTTCAACTTCTGTCAATTAGTAAATTGAGTATACTTTATTTACTTTCTCTAAATCTGTCATCTAAATCAATCTACTTTGTGATCTATCATTGTAATGAATTCACTTCTGTCACATTTAGTTTATTTCAAAATGAATTTGTTGTAATGATACAATGCATTGGGTCACTATATCCATTTCGTTTATTTTGACAACTTCTAACTCTCTGTTATACAGGGGTTTCGGTGAAATAAAGAGCACATATACAGATTCAAACGTCTCTCGTAGTCTAGATTTTAATTTGCACTCTAGCAAACGAAAGCTGCTGACAAATTAATTGCTAACCCAGTGATATTGCAAGCCTAGGGTTATCAGGGCATTTAGAAAGTTTTTATGGCCATCATCACAGTATTGGGGATAAGTTTGATGTTTCTGTTTCCAGAATTGCCCTGGATATTATTGAAGTCCCATACTTCCATATTTATTTCATTCAATTTTAATTACACATGTGGTGGATGTAGCTACTTAAACAGAAAGTGCTTACACTTTCGGAGCACCCGGCCTCATTCCCTGAAGAAAATTCACGTGTTTAACCTAACTTATCAGTTTAAAAGTTTTTAATTTGCTGCTATGTACATCCGACATGGATCAGTATGTTCGCTTTTGATATATACGTATGTGGAGTTGCGTGATTTTGCGACAGTATTCAGTCCAGAGTTAACAAGATTTGAAAATAATTTCGGTTCATACGAAAACAGATAACAATCACTGGTATTTCAATTGTTTGTTGAAAAAATTGTATTGCGAAAACATCTTTTTGACAAAAACTCTAACATTTTATGGTATCAGTGTTATATTTTGTTTGCATTTCGTATGGTTCTTTAACCAGAACCTAGTTCGGTGCTAAATATTTGTTTCTCAGATAACGAGATTGATTTGTTGAATTTTGTATCAGGGGTGGAGGTTTAAAATATTGATAAATCAAACATTTTTATATTTGGTACATAAGATAAAGTATTAAATCCATGATGGTTGGTTTAGAAATATTTAGAAGTTAATAAAATTGACACCGAATATTTTCACTTCAAATGACTTTTACCACATAAATAAACATTTGCACCACTTACTGTCGAGAGGTAGAAAATTTCAAATCAGTGTTCCAAATATTTTTTTTTTTTTGTATTTCTTGTTTTTTTTTGGGGGGGGGGGGTGGGGCTATTCTATTGTAACGTTCAAATTTCTAGTTGTAAATTTCTTTGTTTTTGTATCTACGTGCTAACAAAACATTTAAAGAAATAAGAATGATCATCTGCAACGAACATATCTTATCCTATGTGTGAGAAAAGAATGGGGTATTGTCACACTTAATCCTATTTGATGAAATAAGCCAAACAATTTATGTGAATGGGTAGTTCATAACTATGATGAGACATAAAGAAGTATATAGCATTAGGGCCTTATTTGGCCACCACCATACATGGAACATTTAAAATTTATAATTATGTTCCCATTATGATTATCACTTTCAGGCAGAACAATACGGATGTTCCGGGTTACGCGCTCTCTTATCTTTGGAGATAAAAAATGTCTACGTCATCAACCAAAAGTTCCACAGTGCCACTTCCGGTGTGATGAGTTACGTGTAAACAAAGTCTGTTCAGCAGTTTAGGCGCCGGGAATATTCGAAGATCTGCAGTTGTCACAACGGAATTTAGGTTTTTATTTAACATAAAATGCTTTTGTGTGCTAGAATTGTTTAAAAACACACCGATATCCGAATAAAAGTTTGATCTCCGAGATATTTTCTATCCGATTTAGTTTGCCATTTTCCACTTCAACACACGCCTACACAATGCAAGATGTCCAAGGCGAAGTTAATACAAGATATACCGCTCGTTTTGGGCGACACCTCGCCATAGCATAACTGTCGTCGCCAAACCACACGTACTGTTGAAGTTAATTCAAGACAAAATGTAAATCTATACACTACATACATGGTAAAAATTAACCATGCTAAAGCCTAAACCAATAGTTCACCCCAGGGCCCATTACAATTCACAAACTAATGTCATGATTAATTTGACCAAAACAGTTCAACTGTTGTAAAAATATTATGGATGTAGCAACCCCCTCCAGTTTTTAAATATGTAAGTTTCATTTAACATTTTGATATTCTGTTGTGTTCATTTAATGATATTCTTTAAGGGACCACAGAGTAGTCCCAATGTATTATAGTAGTATCATTACATTGGTCTGAATGGATATAGTCATCTGGTCTCAATAAGGAAACTTTGTCTGCACTTCCATGATTTTTTATATTGCTGGAGGTAGGTAGATCTTACTTACTTACTTAGTCCTCTTCGTGCGTATGTGCACATAAGGCCACCACCAGCTCTCTCCACAACTGCCTGTCCTTAGCCTTTTTTTCCGCTTCTTTCCATCCCATCCCCATCTCTTTCAGCTCTTTCTCTACTGTCCGCCTCCATGTTTCCTTCGGCCTTCCCCGCTTCCTCTTCCCATCTGGTGTCCATTTTAGTGAGACTCTGGTGGTACTGTTGTTATCTTGTCTCATCACATGTCCAATCCACCGCCATCTTCGTTGTTTTATTTCTGTTCTGATATCCTTCTGGGCACAGATTTCATGTAGTCTCTTGTTACTTATTTTTCTTGGCCAGTAGATCTTGCATATCCTTCTGAGGCAGGTGTTATGGAATGCGGCCAGTTTTTGAAAATCAGTCTGGGTAACTCTCCAGCATTCTGAACCATATAATAGCACAGATTTCACATTGCTATTGTAGATTCTTAGTTTGGTGGTTTTGGAAAGCATTCCTGATTTCCAGATGGAGTGTAGTTGTCTAAAGGCTGATCTTGCTTTACCTATCCTAGATTTGATGTCTTTGAATGCTCCATTGTCATTGCTGATGGTGCTGCCCAGATATGTGAAGTCCTCTGTTTCTTCGATTATTCCATTGTTTATCTGTATCGGTGTTCCAGTTGTGTTCTCAAGGTAGATCTTGGCATCATTCAAAATATTTAAAAATGCTGACTGATGCACTCCATTTCGTCATAGATTTATATTGCAACATGCATCATTATTGAAGAATATGAGCCATGTTTGGCTCACACAGGACTGCCATTTGATGCTAGAATTCTAATGTCAATGGAACAGGCAGGGGCCTGTATTTGTCATCTGACATTTTCAGCTTTTATAGTCAATATCTTTTTCAACCTACCGGTATATAATTTCTAGTCAATCAAAATATAAATTTAACCCATGCCTTACCAATCTGTCCACCAAACACTTAAATAACTCAAATTATTAATGTTAATTCAAGGGGTATATCATACTTTTCAGTCTTGGCTAAGATTAATTCACTTATGTGTCTGTTTGCAGAATTTTACACTAAATCTAAGGGCAATGTGACAAGATATGACTTGTCTTAATGTGCCCAATTTCATGGGACATCTATTAAATGATTACATCCAAATACCACAGGTTTTTCTGAATGCAGAATGCTTGGTACAATCCTCTGTTGTAACAAGTAGGGACCTCTGTGTCCCAGTGACCTTAAGCATGCATCATCAGAATTCAGATCATAGCGTCTGTCGTTGTTTAGGTTCCAGTCCCACTCAAACAGGCCCTAGTGTTAGTATGAGAAAGTTTGTCATTTTGCTTGCTTAGTCAGTGGTATTCTCTGGATTCCTCCACCATCCCTGAACTGACTCCTTTGATATTTAAGTCATAGAAACTTGACTGGGGTGTAAAACACCATCACTAAATTCAACTCTTTCTCAAGTACATGTACCTTATCAATTGCCATCAATTTCAAAACCACCCACTTGCAGAAGATTATAAATTGAGCAGCTGTGTGCAGTCAGTAATTAACTCTATATAGATGTGAAGCAGGATTGAGCTAGCTGTGGTGGTGTACACAGTAATTAACTCTATACAGATGTGAAGCAGGACTGACCTAGCTGTGGTGGTGTACACAGTAATTAACTCTATACAGATGTGGTGGTGTACATAGACAACCAGTATGTATATGTAGTTAAAATAAGGTGGTTTAATGTCAAACTTTCTGGTGCAGATCTTTTGGCTTTGTGGACAAATTGTAGTACAATGCTCACTTGTCACCTAGGAGAGCCGGGTTCTATCCTCAGTCAGGATATTAAGTAAGAAAGTGTATTTTCAGGTGTTTCCTCCATCTTGTTACTGATGTGTAACAAATCATTATTCTTATGTGCTGCTTAGGATGACAACTACAACAGATTACTGGAAAATTTTTTTTAAATATAAACAGTTTATTTTAAACAAAAGTGGTTGTGAGGCATGAATTATTGTATTCACAATTTGTTTCAAAACAAATAAGCCCAATGTGCTGAAAAAATCCAGCTAAACATAATTTAACATGCTCAACATTTAAACAAAGTTACTTTATTTACAACCATAATGGATGAGAGACAGCTACAAAGTCGAGACCCAATAGACTATCGTGTTCAACTGGCTGTACATTACAATGAAGGTTTTATCACAATATACTGATATGTGTAAATCTCAAGCATACACTTCTTCTCAATCTATTCCTCATCTGTTCTTATAATGTTAATGCTTCTACTGAATATCCATCTAAAATTTAAAACAAAACATTCTTTTACTAACTTGCTACCAATGTAAAAGGAATAGAACTATCATGTAATTTATCTTGTGTCTAAAGATGACATTATTAGTCTAAATATGTATTGTTGTAATGTCACAATAAAAAAAACTTATTTTTATTTATTTACATTAAAATTGCCTCTACTTAGTTTGAAATATAGGCATTAACAAGATCACAATAATTAATACAGATGCAATATTGAGATATGATGGAATTACCCTGTTAAGGTTAGCATAACTCAGAAGAATATTTGTATGGTAATAAATAAAAGGAAACTTGTGAAAACTAAACCTTCAGTAAGCCATGATCTAGTTTAAACTTGACTATTCAACAAGGCCAAGTCATTAATATCTAACCTGTAATAATAAAAAAGAATCAAAATGCACCAACCACTTTAGTCCCAAGTTTTCCATTTAAAGAGATTCCACCAAAGAATAGATTGTGGGTATGGTAAAATTGCCGAATAACTTGTTAGCTATTAGAGTTTTTTCAATGACTTATTTAATTAGATTAAAGAATAGACTATAGTCTTATCAGACTGGTACTTATCCCAGTTCAAGGGACTACCCTCATGAAAGTTATGTTTATAGATTTTCAAAAATACATGTATTCAAAATTTTTGTTTCTTGAGGGTAATTTTCATCACTACAAGACTACCTTCAAAATGGATACCAGTGACCAGTCCCATGATTCCCATCACAAAGTAAACAGTAAACCATTAGTACCTGGTATCTTTTTGGCAGCTTTGTTGACTGGAGCACTGACAAATTTAAAATTTACATTCATTAAAATTTGATTTATACTTTACCTCAAAAGTCAGCCTGTTTATCACTTTATTCTTGAGTGGAAAACTGGTTATTTAACAACCCATGACATCTTATTTATAAGGTGGAAATATGCAAAATAAAACAGATGTGGAAATGCAAGCTGATCAAATGATACTATGACTTGTCAGATTCACAACAGTCTCATTTTGCTAATTTATATAATTGTGTACACATTCTAATTTCTAGAAGTAAAACAAAAACATTATTTACACACATGCAAAATCAAATTCATAATTACTGGCACATATATATTTTTAGGTCTAAATAGAACTAGCAAAATAATTAATTTAATATAGCCTTCAAATATTCCCTTGAGGAAGTTTTAAAGTCTTGATGTCAATTAAGATTGACAGCTCAATTTATGTAGCACTTTCAACAATTCATGGTAAGACAACTAACCACCACCCCCCTCCCCATTCAACCACTGTGGTAGCTCAGTTGGTAGAGTGCTCGCTATGTATGTGGGAGATCATGGGTTTGATCCCTGGCCGGGTCAGACCCAAGACTTGAAAGTGGGTAGTGACTGTTCTTTCGCCAAGCACTTGGCATTACGAAATGAAAGTCACGGTTCTTTCGGATGGGAACATAAAATAAACGAGGTCCTGTGTCACGGTAGGCTTGGCACGTTAAAGAACCCTGCTGTATAATGCCATCAGGGCAACACACATGCAAAATTTCTGCACCTTCGCCTATAGCTGGCGACGTCTCGATATAAGTGAAATATTCTTGACTGGGACGTTAAACACCATTACTCAACTCCCTCCCCATTCATCCTGTCTAGATAAAAACTATAATCACAAAAAGATGGGAAGAATGAATTGCACAAGACTTGATTTGTGATTAGATAACTCATTAGGGCGCGTCATTATTATTGGGAAGTGCCGTGGTTGAGTCCCAAAACTTTGAACTATTCTAGAAAACGTCTACCCGATCACTCACATCTGTATGTATATCGGATACATCATAATACCTACACAACATGACCAAATTTCCGTCATTTGTGCATTATAAAACACATAAATACCCACATTTTCTCTTTTGATGATGCTAAAACAATAAAAGTTACTAATGGCGACCGCTTCATTCCAAATCCAGTGTAAATATTACTTACCGAATTTGTTTTTCACGTCCGATTAATCAGCTGAGATGTGTATTGCATCCAAACCGGAAGTTGGCCTGTGGAACTTTTGAGGAAAATCACGTGATTTAAGACATACATAATATCCGGAACCGGTCCGGAAAACGGTAACCCAGAATATCCGTATTTCTGTTAAGATGTCATATATATAAAATTGTAATCTTCGATGATTGATGACATAATTGTGACGTCACAAATAGATCATTGAATCAAAATCAAACATACAAACCTATGTCCGAATCACAATCCATAATTTAAGTAAAACTTTGAAACTGGCAAGTTAAGGTTAACACGTGAACAACGTACCAGGGAAGTGAGGTCAAGTGCTCTGGAAACAATAATATTAAGATTAATTTTCACGATTGCTATACATAACTACTTGGTTTTATGTTTGTCAAATGTATATCCAAAAATCAGAACAAATTACTACAATTCGACATCTGTACTGCATTCACAGAAAAGAGAACTCTCATTGTAGATAATGAGAGTTCTTTATAGATAGACACTGATGTATCATGTTGCCCATGTTTTAATTAAGATAATTTCAAAATCATAAAGTTCTGTAGGCCAAAAAGGGACATTGATATAAATACTCCTTCGTTACTGTACTAGGTGTCCTATTACGTAGTTATAATCTTATTTGTGTCTGGTGAATTTGATAGATTTGTTTGAGGGGTTCAATTATGTAAGATTTGTCTAATGGAACAGACACTTGTGATAGGTTTATGACAAAACCAAAATGGCTTATCTTTATATTAGTTATCCTTTTATATCCATAGACAAAGCTGTGATGTACAATTGACAGTGTATAAAAATAATGTCGTCGAGATTTAATTGATACATTATCTTAAGCTCAGTAAATTTCACACGTGGCGGACGTTGCTAGCTAAACAGGAGGTGCGTACCCTTCCGGAAAACAAGTCCCCACTTTCCTGCTAGAAGTTAACGTGTTAAACCTAAATTGTCAGGTTCAAAGTTTTCACTTTGCTTTTTGGGGTTTAGATATGGATTAAAAGTTTGTTTTTTATTTTACCATCTCCAATACAACAGGCTACGATAAGCTTCATCAGTAAAGGTCTGTCAAGCAAACAATTTTTCAAAATATTCTTATTGCCAAAAAAAAAATGAAAACATAAAACTTGCAAACGGGACAAAATATATTTTTGGGGACCACAAAGTTAAAAAAAAAAAAATTTCTTATTTTTCTTTTACTCAAATGTCGCAAAAAATTGAACTTAGCAAAAATCTAAGTGCAACATATGAAGAACCCAGCCGTACAGGGGAAACGCCAAGAGCAAATTGTGTTTCGGTTTTGTTTTTTGAAACCTTCCGCGGTCGAAAAAACGGGATTATTTTTTGTCAAGTGTCCGACACCGGAAAACAATCGGTCACATTCAGTTTCGTATTTTAACGGTAAAATTTGCATGTATGGGTGAAAACGCAATATAAGCACATGTATCATAAACTTAAAATTTCGTATGTATTATAAAATTTTAGATGACATATCATACTTATAAAAAATTCGCGATTTTCTGACGGCACCCGATTTCTCTTGAAAATCAGCACGAAATTCAACTCGATTTTTAAAACTTGTACGTTTTTTGTACCATGAATATTTCTCTTTGAAATTTTGACATAACATTACAATACTATTGTTATTTATTTCCTTAAAATATTATACCTGGTGCATAAAGTGTAGATATCTGAAAAAAGCAAAAAACCAAGAGCCTCCATTCGTCGTCAATGAAAACAAAAATGGCCGCGAGCTTCAGTGTACAGTAAATTCAGTGTCGTGTTTGAACGGTAAAGTTTGCATTTATGGGTGTGAACGCATTATAAGCAGATTTGTCATGAACTTAGAATTTCGCAGTATGAAAAAATCCGAGATGACATGCATACTTACAAAAAATTCGCGATTTTCTGACGGCACCTGGTTTCTCTTGAAAATCACTGTTAATCAGCATGACTCAATTTTTAAAACTTGTACGTTTTTTGTATCATGAATATTTCTCTTTGAAATTTTGACATAACATTACAATACTATTGTTATTTATTTTCGCAAAATATTATACCTGGTGCATACGGTGTGGATATCTGAAAAAAGCAAAAAACCAAGATCCTTCATTCGTCGTCAATGAAAACAAATATGGCCGCGAGCTTCAGTGTACACTAAATTCAGTGTCGTATTTTAACGGTAAAATTTGCATTTATGGGTGTAAACGCATTATCAGCAGATTTGTTATGAACTTAAAATTACGCATGTATGAAAAAATTCTGGATGACACGCATACTTGCAAAAAAACCCTCTATTTTCTGACGGCACCTGATTTCTCTTAAAAATCACTGTAGCCTAATCAGCATGAAACTCGACTCGATTTTTAAAACTTGTACGTTTTTTGTACCATGGTCTTTTCTCTTTGAAATTTTGACATAGTATTACAATATTATTGTAATTTATTTTAACAAAGTATTATACCTGGTGCATGCGGTGTCAATATCTGAAAAAAGCAAAAAACCAAGAGCCTTCATTTGTCGTCAATGAAAACAAATATGGCCGTGACCTTCAATTTACTCATACATTGTACATACATCTGACGTAGTGACGTCAATATCGTGTTTCGCTTCATCACACAGTCGAGTCATGACTTTGCATGCATTATCGATTTGTCTACCTACATACACTGTCAGCTGCCCAGCATGTTTACATATTGCGCTGACTTCTAATCGTTACATGTTGCAGGGATCCTACCATTTTGAGGTCCAAAATATAGGAAAAATAGAAATGTGGCATCAAAATTATAGGAGTTTTATAGAAAATTATAGGAGTTTCCATTAAAATTATAGGAAATTTTTTAAATAATTTGCACAAAAATATACATCCATGGCCTCTCCTACAGCCATTTCTGTTCCCCCTTTTACTAACAAACATAATATATTGGCAACTGCAATGTATACTTACTGGAATGTGAATGTTGTTTCATATATGTACTAAATGCAAGAAAATGTCCCCATTCTGAATTCCAGTAACAAAAATCATGATAGGAAAATATAAGAAAAGGGTAAACAATACAGCCCAACTTGCCCTTAAGGCCACATCTATATAATGGTCACCTGCCTATAAAGGCCAGTATAATTGTATCCTAATTGTTCTTTATTTATATCATTTGAACCTGTATACAAAGGTCACCTGTCCATTAAGGCCACTTTTACTGGTTCCTTTGGGTGGCCTTGATAGACAGGTTTAACTGTGTAGGAAAACATAGAAATGGTAGGATCTCTGATGTTGACCTCCACTCAAAGCAATATGTCTTGCTGGTCCAAATAATCAGCATTAATGTGTGTGTGTGTGTGTGTGTGTGTGTGTGTGTGTGAGTGTGAGAGAGAGAGAGAGCATATGTGTGATGGGAGGGTAGGATTTGAGGAATTTTAAAACTGCATGATTATGTACAACATATTTACCCATTACAAGCCATATGTGTTATATACATGTACATGAGTAGTCTACTACAATATTTGACTTATTTCAAACCAACACCAGAATATGCAGGTGTGCAATAAAGTATTTATAAATTGAAAATGAAATGCATACATTAAATAATTAGAATGCTGCATCAAAACTAACCAAAGATAAATCTCATTTTTTAAATTTTAAAATTAATTGTACATGTGAAGTAGTCATGGACTTGACATTTTAATGAGGGAAAAAGCATAAACTATATTATGTTGAGGCAGTTTGTGAAAACAATATTCATTAACTTGGGTTTGAGCTTAGCTGTGGATTAACATCTTTAGACATTGCTTCAATATTTCATATCACAAAATTTCATATACATACATGTATGTATTTTAGTTGTTTAATGTGTAATTTCAGTGTTCAATCATGAATTTTATTCTTTCCTGATCATTTTCAGCTTATGAGGGTTAATTTGAGGTTGAATGTTACACAAATGAAAGTGTAAATAAGATTTACATCAAATACTTATTATAATTCCACATCAATTTAGTTTATTTTATATAGTTTTAATTTTAATACTAATTTTACCAGTCTAAAAAATGGGTTTTATCATAATTATAAATGAAAAAATGCACAAGTCATGAGTTATCAGTGAAAACTTGTTAAATCCATGGACTGAAACAAAATCAGCAAGGAATAATATAACTACCAGATGTGAAATAAGGTGTTTGTTGCTGAATAAGAGAAAGTTTATAAGTGCCTTACATTGCATGTCCAAATTTCACAAAAAGTGAAATCATTTTTCATATTGAAATAATCAGTATGGGGGGTCTTTCTCTGGTTCCATACTTGTTCATCATCTGAATTAAATGACAACTTATGATGGGCCATGTTAGCTTAAATTTGAATTACTCTGGCTTTTAAGTCAACATCAGATGATGGACACATGTATTGTTGTAGGTATGGTATGTCTATGTGTTTGTAACTCACATCTAAACACATCTGTCAAACTAAATTAAGCAAAGTGACTTTAATGACTTGGCTCAGTTGTGGGTGTTGAATCAAGATTATAATGGACAATTTGCAATGTTTTAGACCTATCTGTTTATGGTTTAAGTTAAATTATAATTTCATTTCATTATTTAGCAATTTCAATTATTACATTAGCAAAAAGATGCTGTCTCCTCTAAAGTTTTAGAGCAAAAACAGTAGAGCTGTCATGTGCTACTGAAATAATATAATTCAAATGTTCTGACTTTGAATGCATTATTTTAATAAAAATTCAAAATCACTTTAATCAGCACATGACAATTTCATAAAAATTCAATAGTAGCATATGCCAGAGCTAATTACAATAAAAATAACTTAGTAGCTTAGATCATAGATGTATACACACTGTATGAGTCCAGTTTTTATGCAAATTTTCAATTTGTATAGGATTTCAAATGAATTTTTTTCTGTTAAAATTTGATTAAACAATTAAATGGGACTGTATAATAAACCATGAGTTCATGCTTTGTACCAAAGTAAGGAAGGCGGGGTTTTTATTACATTAGAATTTGAAAAAATATATAATTAAGACCAGTGCCAATCTTGTGATGAAATTCAAAATGTACATATTTATGAATTGAGAGCTAAATCTAAGTTGAAAGATGTTCCTCATCTAAGGAATATTTTATGTAGAAATCCACACTCCTGGTCAAATATTAATGGTAAATATTTTGAGTAAACCCATTCCCCATGTATTTAAAATAAAATAAATAAAATAAGACAGTTGAATGTTATTTAGCAGCCAAATAAATTGAAGGCCTACAAAGCATACAGGCCAATGTGTCCTGAGTACATGCAGGCCAGTGTATTGGTATCCATGCAAACTTCATATATTCAGTGGTACCACAAATCAATCCTGCATGTTATATGGTGTAAAAACCATGACTACCATGTACAAAATACAAAAGGATCATTCGGGAATGCAAAAAATAACTTTGAGGCGGTGACGGCACTTTTCTAAGATGGCTGCCTGAAAGTAGACCCAAATTTCCGGCAAAATCGGCTTGAAGTGTGAAGAAAATTACTATTTAAATGGTAAAACTTACTTTATTTCAGCAAATAAATCCAAACAGCGTCTCTGGACTATCAAATTTACACATGGTGTACCATGAGGAAGCTGCCGTTGCATTATTTATGGGTCAAATGAGCCGGAAAAGGGACCGACCCATGATCACATATCCGACATTTTCATCGATTTTTTCGACTTTAAAACTTGTACGTTTTTTGTACCAGAAAATTTAACTGTCGAATTATACATCAAAATAAACACGGGAAAAAGTTCTTTCCATTCATATTAAAACATCTTTGGTGCATGAGCAAATGATTGAAAGAGATCACATTTTTCAAAAAAATAATTTTCGATTTTAGGCAAGTGTCCCGCATTCAATCGGTATTTAAATGGTAAAATTGCCACCAAATTAGAGCAAATCTGCCTTTAATCAATTACAATTATTCAGAAATTTTAATAAAATGCCATGTGTTTCAGTAATAACAGTCGGTAAGACAAATATTTCATTATTTCCACGCCTCGAGTGTATGCCGTTTTTGGCCATTTTTTTCACCCCTTCTGCGCGTGCAAACTTGTTTAATGAATTAATGCGTAGGCCGGGTTGGCGTTTCCCTGGTATCAAAGCACCTAGCATCAAACAACAATGTATTGTTTTTCATTAATTGAAATCTTTTAACTTCACCAGATACTTCCAATTTATTCATATGTTTCTGAGCATTTGTAAAAAAATAGCGATATTTCCAGATAAATCATTGGTTTTAAAGTGGACAATGGTGTTTTTTTCGTGAAGACTTTTTATTCTTTGCTGTCATGATCATAATTAAAATGTTTCAAAAATGACATGAAAAGATTCTAATTCAATGGAATATGTCAGATATTTCAAGGTTTCTTTTTATTACTTTTTAGATAAACAAGGACAAATCTTTGTTCAACTTGGCCTCATTTTGTCTATGTACAATATTGTGATTAATTACTTTACTGGTTACTACACGGTTTTCACTATGAGCTCTGGCATGCTATCTTTCACTGGAGAATATTAATTCTCAAGTGTATAAAATTAAAGTTGGTTGATTGTCAAATTAAGCATTGGTATGTCGACTGCAAGGTTAAGAAAGAGCCATAGGGTGCTAAGTGGTCTGAAGCCAGGTTTACATGAGATAACAACACCTCAATATCTGAAACAGACTAGGTGCAAATCACGCTTGTCCGAAATCTAGTGCGAGAAAATGCATTAGTTCGCTTACCGAAGATCGGTAGTTTATTGCGGGCATTGTGGGTTTTCCCCTTCACTCCCAGATTCCTTTTCTCGTTGTAAACAAAAGCAGCTTAGCCATCGTGAAAAACCCTATTACTCTATTGAAGATAAGTGGGATGCATTATTCTCGTTACAAAAATATGTAGGCGAATTTCAGCCATGCCCTGTCCATGTTCAAATATAAATGACTCGTAACCGAACCATCTATGGCTGTTTATTAGAAATTATACGTTTGTCATTTACACAAAATAATTCCTAGTAAAGCTAAATCTCATCAACGGTAACATATTAATTAAATAAGAAACGAGTATTTCCACTAAACGAAAAAATTAAATTGCGTAATATGCCATTATCCTGTCTATAGAATATCAAAGATTATTGGTAAATTTTAATTTTGAAGCCTATTTATTTCATTAAATCTAGTTATTAGATTCTAGCAAATTTATATAACCTTGATAGAAGTCAGATCTTATATCTTGCTTAACTTTTGAAGGTATAAATATTATTTTAGTGTAGAATGACACTTAATAATGACATTTTCGTACACGTTAATTAATCTAACGATTTTGATATGTAGACTGTGACGCAATATGGTTTGGGACGGAAATAATAATGATGTTGCCAGATGTTTGATATCGGAATCAATGTATTATTATTCGAAAAAAACATATTAATCCATGTCTGATTTATAATCCAGAAGCAAAGTAACAACATTGAAACTGACACGTCCAGTAAAACACATTGACTTCCACCAGGGAATTGAGGCCGGGTGCTCCGGAAGGGTAAGCATCTCCTGTTTAGCTAGCTACACCAACCATGTGTAATCAAAATTGAGTTAATGGAACATGGAACTATGGAACGTCAAATACATAGACACAGAGACATCAAACTTATCAACAATACTTTGATAAGCCTAGACTTGTAATATCCCTGGGTCAACAGTTTTTATGGAAGCAGCTTGTTTCGTTGTATAAAGTTACCGTAGTGTGAACAAGCGATATCATAGTATATTAATTGGGAATTAATTACACCATAAGCAGGGAAACATATATATTATTGCAAAGAAAACGGAAATTTATAATAGAAAAAATCAAAAGAAGAATTGAAGCCATCACGTTTGTCATGCAGTTTCAAATATAGCCTTTCGTTTGGTCATAATTGAGGTATAAGTCTAAATATGAAGCAAAACTTGAGGATAATGCGTATCTTTTATTTCAAGCTGAACCGATTAAAAATAAGCCCATAATCACGGATTGCAATACACTTTCTTCATTTGATTTTAAGTGATTAGGCTACCCTAGATTAGCAGTATTATAAAGAAAAGAGCAATTTGGTTACCAACCAAATTTTAAAGTTGTCTTACATGGTGATATATTGTAAATACATGTATAACTAATTGTATTTTTCAGAACAGCCACATATACATGTTGTATAAAATTATCTTCACCAAGCGACCGATGTTGTTATCCTTGACATTATTAGACTAAATCAGCATATTCTAGACCCATTTAAACCCTTCTCTATTCCTTTTTCTAATTAAATACAGAAATACTACACAATGGCATATTATATCACCACACAAAATTTAATCCAGGTATTGATTCTTCAGATAAGTATCAAATTCATATGCATGTCAAATCTATCACCATAAGCAGACAAAGGCAACATTAGGGCCAAATAGCGGATATTACTTATCATTTAGTCCTTCAGTTTGCTCATTCGTACCAGCCAAACGCGAAGTTAATTGCTTTCCATTTATCAAAGTTAAGACGTGATAAATTACATTTCGTGTAAAGAGAATAGACGTGCATATTGAATACAAATGACAACCAATAATACAATTTTCGTATAGAATTCTGAGGATGCGTTTATCCATTTATTGCTAATCTTTGTTTTTAGAATTGATTTGATTGACGGATCGCCGACCACGCCCACAATGTTCCGACAAAGTACTGGCATGCTTAAATTACACACAAAAAGAATGAAAACTCGGTCTGAATCGTGCCATTTAATTACATCACCGACACTGATACTTCGTCATTTGCCGTGACGATGCTTTGGTACCTTGATAGCGGTCAGTGTCCGAACATAAAAAACATGGCTGGGGATACGTCAATCACATGAGCAGAAGCATGTTCCTTAAGCAATATGCAACACAAACTTGCTAAATATACTATGCCGTGGACTTTAAGATAATTGTGATTGACACTTATTAACGAATAAGGGGTTATACGTACTCTAGCAAGGGTGGAAAATAAGAGCTTAATATGCTATCACAGGGACTTTAGATGTTTGTGATTAGTACTTATCATCAGATAAGCTGTTATGCGTTCTCTGGCTAAAATAGGGAATAAGTATCCAGTGAAGTAAGTCTTCGAAAACAGTCCAACTTTACTTAGTGTTCGAGGCTTAGCCCAAGCAAACTAGAAAAGATTATTTATTATCTAGAATCAATTTTACTTTAGAAAATATAATACATATTAGAACTGGCATCAAACTCTTTATTGATGTGTAAAACCCATTCAGGAAAAGTTAAATTAAAAGCTTCAGAGTGAGAAACAAAAACATACATGCATGCTAATGGGGTTTCGATCGTACACTATGTGACACCTCAAATGTTCCATTTGAGATGGAATCGCTTAATTTTACGTTTTCCGGTAAAAATGACGTTACTCCGGGAAAGCTCGATGTAAACGCTTTCCGAAATGCTTTTAGAAATGTTAGAGGTATTAGTCACGTGGTTTGCTGGCGAACTCCATTGTAATGTTCCTAAATAGTATCCTTCTGTTTTGTACGATGTTACCAGAAAATTCAGATAATTTTTTAAACGCAGGTGCGGCTGCATATGATATTTACCGGGTTCGAACATCACTCGGGACTAGGTAATTCTTTTAAGATGATGTTATTCTCCTACTAACACTAGAGCTGTAAAACACTAAATTACTAGTATATTTTTTCAGATGAGACTCAAAACTGAAGTCCCGTGGCTTAGTACACGCTTACAACTGAAAAGCGATTGAAACAGACTGAGCAAAGTAAGTAAGTAAACAAGAAAAATATGACGCCCCAAACATGAACAATTTTCGCCGTTGACATCAAAGCTCTTCTATGGAGGCCTAATGGTGTTTAAATTACGTTATATTTTTCTCGAACTCCTTTCTTTTAATCTAGGGTGAACAACTTGGAAACTAATTTTTCTATTACAAAATAGTAACTTTTAAAAACATCGTTCTTTTATAAAAGCAATAATAATGCGTGAAATGTTAACTAATTAATTTTAACACAAACATTTAGTAAACGAAAAACTAAGTCCAACAATTACATATATACATGTACTTACAGCAATTATAGTTATCACCTTTCCTACATACATGTGCTGGGTTACAGATTTAAACATGTATCCATACGTGGGCATTAATCACACTGAACCCATTCGGTAAACATCACAGACCAATTGACGCAAGGCAAAGACAACTATCCACAATCACGACATTTTTTTTCTCGTAGTGATTTCTGCCAATGATGACCCATCCGTAAACAGCCACTTCAGAGTTCCGTTATTTACGCCCTCAAAAGCTTTTATGGTCTACATGTCACTGTAGTTAATACGAATTAAAACAAGAAATTAGATGGAAAAAAAGGTGCAGGAACTAAATAGAAAATGACCCAATAACATACATATTTTTCCTCACAAAAACTTTAACAACTGTATTATACTATATTTTCTGTTTCTGTCTGTCCTCTACAAAATCATCATTATCTATTTCCTCACCTTATTTTTCATTTGTGACATTACTTTTTAAAAGAAGTACACTGTTTGTTTTGTTCTGATTATTGAAAAAAAGTTTTTTCAGATACACTTTATTTTCTTTTAATACAAATCAAGTTATCATCAGTATGTATTCAAAGCGAAATTTGGATTGCATTGTAATTCCGCGATCTTATTTCCATAATAAATTAAATAATGATACATTGTACTATTTTTGAATAAAACATTAAAAGATAGCATATTGTCATTAACTATTTTTATTCGTGTATGTCATAATGTTAAATGATTTAAATGATTCAAGGATTTGTCAAAAACATTTCCTGTAAATTATATCGTCTTGATATAATATTTACACTTACATTTTCTTCAAGAAAAAAACCGCTTTTGATAACTCTTGTCGTATATCGTTTAAGATGGTTGATTTCCTTATTCAGAAAAAAGGTTAATGAACTATTATGCGTTTCAGTGTATTTATAAAAAAAATTGCATGTATTTTGATAATGTATAATTATATCGGAATATTCTTTATACAACCCCATTTACTGAAAATTTGATCAGTCTTAAAGATTTCATTGTCATTATTTTACTTTATTTTTTGAATATAGACATTTTGCAGAATGACAATGCGTTTCTTCCAAAATCATTTAAATTGATAAACACAAAAAGGATTGCAGATTTTGAACAATAAGCTTAGCATAACATGCAACAAAAATATCTATCAAATATATATATATATTTATTATCTAGGGTTTGATTAGGTATGTCCATCTATTCAGTTGTGATGAAGTCTTCCAATATGACATTATGTGTCCCTTCATCCTTCATCACAGGTGACAAAACTCCCTTAAATCTTTAACTTAAGCGACATTATCAAGAATACAATAAGGTTGATAAGTCATAAATTGTTTTGGAACTGCGTCGTTAAACTAATGTCAAAACAGAAAAATTAAAGAATTGGTATTACATATGATTAATTCTATTCGTCTAAACAAACGAACTGTGTAAACGGAGAACAAAAACGAACCAATAATACAATTTCCACTAAAGATTCTGATGTTCCGTTCATTCAACACTACCCTCCATTATTGGTATTCTACTCATCACTTTTCTAAAAGTTTTGCATTGCATATTTTTCTGATTTTCATATTCCCAATACTTTGCCGCCCTGCTTATCAAAAATATTTATATGGAGAACATACAAATACACATGTTTTGTTGGCAATACGAGTACAGCCCGAACTTTTGATAGAATAGTTTTATGAGTAAATGAGTAATATGATGTGATGGAACTTGAGCTGTATCAGATATGGCACTGGTAATAAATGAATAGAAACTGCAAATCATAAAAGCAGACTGTATATTGGAAGGTACCAGTGTCTTTGTATATACACTGCAAGGAATAGGAAACATCGTATTATATTGCAGCCCTAGGCTTATTTACGCCCTCAAAAACTTTTATGGTCTATATGTCTCTGTAGTTAATACGAATAAACAAGAAATTAGATGGAAAAAAAGGTGCAGGAACTAAATAGAAAATGACCCAATAACATACATATTTTTCCTCACAAAAACTTTAACAACTGTATTATACTATATTTTCTGTTTCTGTCTGTCCTCTACAAAATCATTATTATTTATTTCCTCACCTTATTTTTCATATGTGACATTACTTTTTAAAAGAAGTACACTGTTTGTGTTGTTCTGATCATTGAAAAAAAGTTTTTTCAGCTACACTTTATTTTCTTTTAGTACAAATCAAGTTGTCATCAGTATGTATTCAAAGCGAAATTTGGATTGCATTGTAATTCCGCGATCTTATTTCCATAATAAATTAAATAATGATATGAATAAAACATTAAAAGATAGCATATTGTCATTAAATATTTTTATTCGTGTATGTCATAATATTAAATGATTTAAATGATTCAAGGATTTGTCAAAAACATTTTCTTGTAAATTATATCGTCTTGATATAATATTTACACTTACATTTTCTTCAAGAAAAAAAAACCGCTTTTGATAACTCTTGTCGTATATCGTTTAAGATGGTTGATTTCCTTATTCAGAAAAAAAGTGAAACGAATCGATTGGATTTTAGTGAAGCATACAAGTTAATGAACTATTATGCGTTTCAGTGTATTTATAAAAAATTGCATGTATTTTGATAATGTATAATTATATCGGAATATTCTTTATACAACCCCATTTACTGAAAATTTGATCAGTCTTAAAGATTTCATTGTCATTATTTTACTTTATTATTTGAATATAGACATTTTGCAGAATGACAATGCGTTTCTTCCAAAATCATTTAAATTGATAAACACAAAAAAGGATTGCAGATTCAGAACAATAAGCTTAGCATAACATGCAACAAAAATATCTATCAAATATATATATATATATCTTTATTATCTAGGGTTTGATTAGGTATGTCTATCTATTCAGTTGTGATGAAGTCTTCCAATATGACATTATGTGTCCCTTCATCCTTCATCACAGGTGACAAAACTCCCTCAAATCTTTAACTTAAGCGACACTATCAAGAATACAATAAGGTTGATAAGTCATAAATTGTTTTGGAATTGCGTCGTTAAACTAATGTCAAAACAGAAAAATTTAAGAATTGGTATTACATATGATTAATTCTATTCGTCTAAACAAACGAACTGTGTAAACGGAGAACAAAAACGAACCAATAATACAATTTCCACTAAAGATTCTAATGTTTCGTTCATTCAATCGGGTTTTTTTTTTTTTTTCTTTGAACATTTACTTAACTGCTCATTTTACATTTTGTTTTCGAATTTGTTTTTCATAGATAACATTTTTTTTTGTTTGATATTAAAATTTTCCAGCAATACCAATGGGTACAAACTGTGCCTCATTGCTTGCTGATTTGTTTCTTTATTCTTATGAACGGAACACTCAAACTTTCTCCAGGGAAGTCAGGTCGGGTGCTCCGGAAGAGAAACGCCCCTGTTTAGCTAGCTACACCTGCATCTTGTGTAACCAAAATTGATTGAAAGGAACATGGAACTATAAAACGTGAAATATAGACAGAGCAACCCTGGACACTGAGACATCAAACCTATTAACACTACTGTGATCCTGGTCATAAAACTTATTAGCTTAGACTTGAAATATCTCTGGGTCAACAGTTTATTCGTTAGCAGATTGCTTCGTTGTATAAAGTTTCCGTAGTGGGAACAAAATGTTATAAAATAAGATAAAAAAAATTCTGTAACGCTATACAAAAATTTAAAACAATAGAAATACTTACAAACCCATTGTACTACACACTATTGAACGTCTTACTTTGAAAGGCATGCAATGGTATTACCATCTGACATCTAATGAACTTTCATTGTGTTAGAAAATGTAATCAACAGTAAAGATCCCTAATATATCAAAGAATTCATTAAAAATCAATAAGGTTTTAATTAGATTATTTGTCATGAATCTGATGATAAGAATTTGACATGACACCATTACTGTATTTTTTGTTATTGTTGTTGTAATATGTACAGCATTTTTGGAACAAGAACAATATCGGCTTCTTGATAATTCTCGGCAGTTACTGTCGATTTCCATAAACAGTGAAAACGTAAGACCAATCGATTAGATTCCAATAAAGAAAGTATGTTAATGAGCTATTTTGCTGATTACCGTATCAGTTATTTTATTATTCAAGATTGTGATGATATTATTTAATAATTTTGAATAAAACATTAACTGTAATTATTTTATCATTTCTTAAAAGATTAACACTCATATTTATGCAAAAATAAAGATTTTTTATAAAGTGGACCATAGATTGTTTTAGGAAAGATATTGAACAGTTTGATGTTTACTGCATGATTAAAACTTCAGTATCTGATAATCATCTACAATCAAAAACAAGCATACTAATCCATTTCTATGATAAATTTTAAACGGCTTTATTTCATTTTTTTGTATTATTTTAAATCAAAAACTTTTTTAAGAATCATTGTAGGTAGTTATTCTTTCTTCGTTATTTTTAAAATCTGTTTTCGTTTTTAAATACATTGCTTTTGTATAATAATAATTTTGTTTACATTTTCTATTAGACGCCGAAAAATTTAAAGAAAAAATACCTTATAAAGAATAAGGTTAGTGAAAAAATACCGCAAATGACATCAATTTAAACATTGTAAACTATCTCAGGTTTCTTAAAGTATTGGTAGAATGCTTTGTTTCCTTTTGCCACAAGGGACTAGACTAGGCACCGCTGGTAAGAAAGAAACCATTTAAAAACATGTTTTATATTGTCTGATAACTTAAAGTTTGTGTACAGAGTTCTTCTTATTCGATAGTAGAAAGGATCAGTAAGAATATAACGTGATATAACTTACATTACATTCCAAATATTCAACATTTTGAGATATTGGACTTTTCCAATACAAAAACTTAATAAGATAAAAAAATACTCCTCAAATCTTTTGCAATTTAAAATGTTCCACTGATAGATGTTCTACTATTAATTCAAAACCTTTGAAGTTCAAATGAACAGGCTGAATCTTACCCGGAGTGGTTTATTTTAGATTTGGAAGGGATATATTAAAATAAATTATCACTAACATTATTTTGTTTATCAAATATTATTATTTGTCAAGCTTCTGACGATCTGACATAAAACATTTCCTGTGAATCGTTTTCCTTTATCATTCACATGCGTTCAAAAATAAAATCGCTGCTTTGTGATAACATTTGCGTGGTATGATTTTTTAACTGTCGACCTCAATATTCAGTTAAATGTCAAACAAATACATTGCATTTTTAGAAAAGCACATTTGATTATCAAAACTATTTTGATGTGTATTTAAAAGTGTGATTCTACGAGCATATTCTTCAATTATAAGACTCAAACATACTGATTTGATGTCTCTGAATCTTCACAATTTTCCAAAACCAACAAGAACGAGAAAATCAAAATACTTAAAACAAAAGCAAATTAAAGAAACAACAACAATAAAAATAGACATTTACAGTTTATAGCATATAGAATAAAGAGTTAAATTATTAATAAAAAAATTGAAGTAGAGGTGCCTTCAAGTCGAGACGGTATGTTTTAAAAGATTTGTTTCTTACATTTAGTTTGGTAGATAAGTTGAATTTTTCATACGTAATGATATTGAGTATGCTAAATAAGTCATAAGTAATTGTTAATGATCCGGCGGCACGACTAGTACTGTTACACAATATATTAACATTTTAAAGAATTATTGTTAAGTTCAGAGAAACTTTTATCCAGTGTATTTCATTGATTGCATCTAAAAATTATTTTGAATTTCCGTTTTTGCTTAATGTTCTCGTAAATGAATCATACAAGAAAATTATATAGAATTCAAACACGTAAAAATGAAATTCCATGAGAAGAAAAACATAACCAATGTTATTATTTGTTTGAATTGGAATGATTTTTTATTTGAATTACGTATACACACATATGTATTTCTAATATTAGATAAATTGGATTTCGGAACACTTCACATACTTTGATTAACCCGTCTTCAAAGTTGTAAGATACCAATGAGATTGTGAGTTGAACATGAATAAATATGTTTTTGTTGTGCTTTACCGATGATGTCTCTGTAATACATTGATGGGTTTTTACATAATCTTAAACATATAGTAGGTATTGCAATAGAGTAATGCATTTTACACTTTTATACATTTTAAAAATGACATATTTTATATCGATTGCTCTTGTTTTGAGTTTTTTGTCTTTATAAGTTTAAAATATATCTTCAATTCCGGAAATGTAGAATAATCCAAACTCCAAACCAATATAAATACAATTGTTATGTTAACTCTGAAAGAAACTCGGATTTACTAAGTCACAAACGGATATATTACCAAAAACAAACATACTAATTCATGTCCGAATCACAATCCAGGAGCAAAGTTAAAACTTTGAAACTGACAAGTTATGCTAAACACTTGAACTTCCGTCAGGAAAGTGAGGCCGGATGCTCTGGAAGAGTAAACACACTGCTACTTGTGTAATCAAAATTGTGTGAAAGGAACATGGAACTACAGGTCGTCAAATATATCCAGGACAATCCTTGACACAGAGACTTAATCGTATATTAAATTAAAATAATGATTAAAATGTGAGTGTAATGATTCATCTATCATTTTCATTATGTTACATTTTAATTACTTTTTCCTTCTTATTTGCATCGTGGTATCAAACTTTTTTTCCAAATATTATTGTTGATTTATTACCATTGTTTTTAACAATAAAGGTTAACGCTCTTTAAGGTATATTGCTCAGATACAAGCTATACATCAATATGTAACAGCGGGTGTTTTTATGTAGTTGATGTTTTACTGATGTTGGCGTTATTTAACCCAGATCAAATATAAAATAGTTATTCAACCCAGATCAAATATAAAATGGACAGCAACATTAGCGATTAATGAACATTACAATATTTCATGTTCCTCTTTTTATTCTGACATTTAAAAACTATGATTTTATCATATTTATAATTATACTGTTCAAAGCCGACAGACAACCACATTGATATACCCAGAACTTAACAATGGTAAAGCAACTTTTAGCAGCTGAGGGGTTTTTATGAATTTTTGGCTCAAACCGAAAACCAGTATATTGAAAGTTTCTCTTCTTAAGTTAACACAAATAATCAATGGACCAAGTTACTCATAAAAAACAATCATACTAATACATGTCCGAATCACAATTCAGAAGCAAAGTAAAAACTTTGGAACTAACAAGTCAGGTTAGACACATGAACTTCCACCAGGGAAGTGAGGCCGGGTGCTCCGGAGGGGTAATTACATCCTGATTAGCTAGCTACACCCGCAATATGTGTAAGGAACCATGGGACGTCAAATATATCGAGGGCATTTCTGGACACAGGGACATCAAACTTATCAACAATACTGTGGTGGCGGCCATAAAATTACAGACGTGTTACACTATGAATGGTGTCATTGAAAGACGTAGATTTATATTCCTCAATAACAAATCAATCCTGGAGTAACTTTGAATAAAACAAGAAACAAAATTAATCAATCCCTTGTTTAGTCCTTGTTTTTACATTTGCAACAAGAACTTAATCAAGTGATGGTCTAAAATTTTCAATCTTTTTCTTTCGCAACAGCCTTGACCTTGTCATAAAAATATGGTTCTTTATAGGGTTACTAACGCAGTCCCAATAATTGATTGAATTTGCATCATTATATTACAGAAATTATTTCAAATATTTATAGTATTTTCGGTGCTTATGTAGGATTGAATTAGATTCGTAATACAACAATTTATATATTTAAAAGAATTAAGGTATTTTTATTAGCCTTTCTGTGGCTAAAAGATGGCTTTTATTTAATAAGTTTCATAAATCTTGCTTGCAATATAACAAACCATCATTCATCTAGGTTAATATTTCCCATAGTCTCAAACGTACATATTCGCTGTAAATCATCTGTTCAAACTACGAGCTTTCTAAAATTAAATCTAGAATATTTCTAAGAAAAATACTATTTCAATTTCTTGATAAATTCATCAGAATGCTATTAATATTTTTTTTTTGGAAACGAGTATTCTTTGAATATTTAATTTTCATTTAAAACAAATATTGAAACTATAAATTGTCAGATATTAGAAAAATTAATTTAATTTAATGCAATACAAAATTATGTAAAATGTGTGCAATGAAATAATGCAATTTTCTCACAAATTGATACTATTTTTTTACAGAATATTCCATTTTAGTTTAAAATATCTTTCTTTAGTAATTTCCACTTTACCATATTGGATACTCGAGATAACACCTGAGGTCTTACGTCTTACGTAGAAATGGTAAATGATAACAATAGCTGAGGAACATTCTATTAAACCGATACAAAAGTTATTCATTTTAAAAAGTTTTATTTAAACATTAAACAAATTGATTTAGACTTTTTGATGGTCTCTATAAATTCAATAAGTTATAATTCGGGATTAGTAATCTATCAAAGAGGTCATTAATGCAGTGAGGTTTTTATCAGATTATTTGTCATGAATCGGATAATAAGATTTTGACATAACACATTTTCCATATTATTTTTTTATTTTGCTGTAATATTCATTCTCATTTCGACTCAAGAAAAATTAGCTTTTTAATAACTTTCAATGGTTATTGTTTGTTAAGTACAAACACCAAATCAATCGATTAGTTATCAGTAAAGCACTAAGGTTAACGAGCTAAATTGTTAATTACCCTATCAGATATTTTTACTTAACAAGACCCTGATGATGTTATTCAACGATTTTCAATAAAACATCCCTTTAAACTATATTCAACCTAAACGTATCATTTGTTAAAATACTAAAACTCGTTTTAGGCAAGAATAAAAACTTTTTGATAACTTGTAACTTGTAATTTTTAAGAAGGTTACTGAAATGTATTATTTTTTCTTTTTACAAACCGCATGATTAATACTTAAGTATATGGCAAGAATTTACAATAAAACATACATATTATTTCATGTCCGAGGTAATTTTAAACAGCTTTATTTCAATTTTTTCTATTATTTAAAATCAAAAATTATATCGAGAATAATTTTTTATAGTTATTCATTCTTTTTTTTAAATTTTGTCTTTGTTCTTAAAATACATTTGTTTTGTATAATAATATTATTGTTTACATTTTTATTAGACGCCCAAAAACAGAAAAACAAAAAAATAGATTATAAAACTAAGGCTATTGAAGAAATACCGCAAATGACATCAATTTAAACATTGTAAACTATATCTGGTTTCTTTAAGTATTGGTAGAATGTTGTGTGTCCTTTTGCCACGAGGGACTAGACTGGGCACCGCTGGTAACAAAGAAACCATTTAAAATAGGACCAGGATCATGTTGTATATTGTCTGATAACTTCAATTTCAGCTTATTCGATAGTAGAAAGGATAAGTAAGAATGTAGCGTGATAAAACTTACATTACACTCCAAATATTGGACATTTCGAGATATTGGACTTTTCCAATACAAAAAAGTTGATAAGGAAAAAATTACTCCTCAGATCTCTAATATCTTTTTTATTTTACAATGTTCTACTGATAGAGGTTCTACTATTAATTTTAAACCTTTGGAATGGAAATATAAAATTGAATTATCACTTCCATTATATTGTTATCAAATATTATTATTTGTCAAGCTTCTGATGAAACGTATCAACGATTTGACATAAACATTTCCTGTGATTCGTTTTCCTTTATCATTCACGAGTTCAAAAATAAAAATGCTTTGTGATAACATTTGCGTGGTATCATTTAAACTGTCGATTTAAATATTCAGTTAAAATGGCAAACGAATCCATTGCATTTTTAGTACAGCACATTTGATTATCGACACTATTTTGATGTGTATTTAAAAGTGTGATTCTACGAGAATATTTTTTAATTATGAGACTCAAACATACTGATCTGATGTCTCTGAATCTTGATTTATTCTGGATATATTTGACCCCGTAATTTCAATGTTATTTTTAATCTGATTATGGTTTCGCTGGTGTAGCTAACTAGACAGAAGGTGACTAACCCATTTAGAGCACCTGACCTCACTTTTATGAAGGAGTTTAAATATTTGTCTTGATTGTTAAGTTTTCAAAAGTTTTAAGTTTGCTATTAATATTGACGGGCATAATTGTGTTTGATTATAAACTTATTTTAGGATCATTGATATAGCTTTAACCAACAACCTTTAGAATAATTACCTCAACACCTCATAAAATATAACCCCCGTGGGGAACCCGGGTTAGAATAGGTCCCCAGTACCTCATGCTTGTCGTAAAAGGCGACTAAAATGAGGCATTCCGTTTGCCGTGGAATGCAATTCTTGATGGTGGAGGACGGGATTCTGGTGATTGAGGACCGTGTAGATTGCGGTTTGCTCTGACCCAACACATCACTTTGACCCTTACTTCATCTAGAAGGACGGTTGGCATCGGCCCGTGTCCAATCAATCGGCTGGTCACGCACATGCCCTACAGGCAAGACATTTCTATATACCCCCATAAATCCCCCCCTTTACTTTTTCTTTTACATAACCTTAGTATTTCCCTTGCCTGTAGAAGGCGGTGGCTCATGGGTCAAATCTGGTCTCTTTGTGATGTTTGATTATATCTCTTAACTTGGCATTCATGAATTATTTACTCGCTAAATCTTTCTGAATGTTGACTTATCATTGTTAATTGTGAATTTATATTTGATCATCACAATTTTACTATGGTGTATATCTTCTTTGTAGTCCTTGGTGCTGTTCCGAGTTAGTTTCCCCGGAACATTCAGCATTGCCCTTGGTTGGCACTCCGGATTGGCGGGTGGGGAGCAAGGAGGATGAAAATCCCACTTCTTCAATATGGGTACCAAAACAAATATTTCCAATAGTTCTTCTAAAAGATTGAGACAGGAGAGTGATGAAGAGTCTGATGTCTTTGTTGCTTGGTCAAGGTTTGTCGTAGTTCAATCTTCTACTGACCAACCATTAAAAATAATCCTTTTGTAGTTAGCAAAGCAGTTAAAGGCATTGCAGGAGATGTAGCAGACATTAAAAAATTACGCTCTGGCTCTCTCCTAATAGAATGTAAAACTCGACAACAGTCAGTTAGTTTACTCGCGGCAAAACATTTTGCCAATATTCCAATTAAAGTGACACCTCATGGAACCTTAAATTCCAGCAAAGGTATTTTACGTGATAGAGAGCGTTCAATGTCTGAGATGAGCGAGTCAGAAATTGCATCTGAACTTGCTCCTCAGGGCGTTATTCAAGTACGACGTTTCTCTTTCAAAAAAGATGGGTCGCTTATACCTTCAAACACCTATTTGATAACGTTTTCGATGCCTTCCCCACCAAAGGGGATTAAAGCTGGGTATTACAATATTAAAGTAGAGCTATTTATTCCTAGGCCTCTAAGGTGTTACAAATGCCAAAAATTCGGTCATGGCTCGAAGGCATGTAAATCCGTTGATGTTTGTTGTCGCTGTGGTGAAAAGGGTCACCAAAGCAATGGTTGTTAAAATCCTCCTAAATGCGCCAACTGTAAAAATAATCACATGGCTTCCTCTAGGGATTGTCCCATATGGAAGCGTGAGTACGAGATTAATAAACTAAAAGTTAACAAAAATATCACTTTTCCTGAAGCCAGAACTCTGTACTCACAGACCCAAAGTGCTTCAGCGTCATATGCTTCAGTTGCTTCTGGGTCATCTTCTAAGAAACTTATCTCTGTTGCTTGTCAGACAGACTTTTCATCTGTTATTGACATAAAAGCTAAACAATCAACAAAGTCGGCAGATTCTTCATCAATCATGAATGATAAACAAAATTTAACCAGTAATACTAAAGGCAACAAAACTAACTCTTCATCTTCAAATAGTAAAAATACTCAAAATTCACAAACAAAGTCTAAGAAACAAAATATTGATTCAAATAAACAAATTGCTCGGGAGCAAAAGTCTGCTCCTGCTTCCTCTGATACAGATGCTTGTTCGCAAACTTCATTAAAACCAGTATCAAAGGAAGCAAAATCTGGAAAGAGTAAACCCGCTCCAGTTAATACTAAATCAAAATCAGGAAAGAACGAGCAAGTGTTATATGTTCCTGATACAAGTCCCATTGCTTCGGAAAAACCCAATATCAGATTCCCCAAATAGATATGAAGCACTGGAGGATGAATCTAGTTCATCCGATGAAAATGCTTCATCAATGCGTACTGATGAAGATGGCTTCACTCAAGTACGTAGTGGGCGAACTAATCGGTGGCGTGGGTCTGGACGCCATCGCCGTCGTAGCCTTTCTGAGGACTGTGACATGGAAACTACACCGTCACAGATTTCCCCTGTTCGCGCTCCTAATAATGGGTAATCCAAAAATAATACAGTGGAATTGCAGAGGTTTTAAAAATAATATTGATGAATTAGCAGTGTTGGCACAGGATTTTAATCCGGTTGCATTCTGTCTTCAAGAAACGCATATTAAGGAATCCGACAATGAAGTAAAATTTCGTCATTACAAACCATATCACCTTTATTCTCCTAATGCAGACAGAGCGTCAGGAGGTTCTTCTATTTTTATTCGAAATGGGATAATCCATAGTCCCATATCTCTTAATACCAATCTCCAAGCCATTGCAGTTTGCATAACGCTACAAATAACTATAACATTATGCTCAATATATATTCCTCCATCATCAGCATTATCTCTCACCGACATACAGAATTTAGTTGAACAGCTACCTAAACCATTTCTTTTAGTTGGTGGACACAACCCTCTTTGGGAAGTTCGCACCTTGATAATAAAGGCAGAATAATAGAAAACTTGATATCTAACAATGATCTATGTATATTAAATGACGGGTCTAAAACATTTCTATCTGATGCGACTGGTACTTATTCAGCTTTAGACCTGTCGCTATTGGATCCTAATATTTTAAATGATTTTTCATGGAAAGTCCATGATGATCGTTGTGGAAGCGATCATTTTCCAATTATAATGGAATATACATCCGGATCAAATGATCTTTCTATTCCTAGATGGAACTTTGCAAAAGCTGTTTGGAATCAGTTTCGAAATCTCTGCGCGGAAAAGATTTCTATCGAGAGATTTGAAAATGAAACTGATAAAATTCAGAGTTTTACCGATGTTCTTATTGAAATTGCTAATAACTGCATTCCTAAAACCTCTGCAAATCCTCGTATTCATAAACCATGGTACAACGAAGAATACAAACAAGCTAGGAAAAGTCGAAAACAAGTCGAGAGACAATTTAATAAGTCTCCTACACAAAACAATTTGCAGTTAGTCCGTTTATTTCGAGCAAAGGCTCGAAGAACAGCTAAAAAGTGCAGGAGAGATTCTTGGAGAAAATATGTCTCTAAAATCAATTCTCGCACTCCATTAAATAAAGTTTGGAATATGGTGCGCAAGATAAAAGGCAAAGGTTCTTTAGATTCTGTTAAACATCTTAAAATAAATGATACAATTTTAACATCTGAAAAAGATATTTCAAACAAAATAGCTGAGACGATATCTAAAAATTCGTCATCAGTTAATTATACATCAGAATTCCAGAAACATAAAAACATACAAGAAAGGAATAAATTGTCTTTTAAATCTGACAATACCGAGGATTACAATGATATATTTTCATTTGAAGAACTCCAAAATGCTCTTTCGAAGGCACATGACACGGCAGTTGGTCCTGATGATGTACACTATCAACTCCTTAAACATTTGCCTTCTTCTTGTCTTTCTACTCTGTTAGATATATTTAATGATATTTGGCAGAGTGATAATTTTCCATCATCTTGGCACAAAGCTGTCATTATTCCTATTCCAAAGCCAGGAAAGGATCACTCTGATCCATCTAACTATAGGCCTATTGCCTTAACTAGCTGCGTTTGTAAAACCATGGAAAGGATGATCAATAATAGACTCGTTTATTATCTTGAGTCTAACAATCTCCTCTCGCATATTCAGTGTGGTTTTAGGCGTAACAGAAGTACTGGGATCACTTAGTTCGCCTTGAATCATTTATTAAAAATGCCTTTATAAATAAACAACATGCGGTCTCTATATTCTTTGACCTAGAAAAGGCATATGATACCACTTGGAAATATGGTATCCTTAAAGATCTTCATGATATGGGTCTTAGGGGTCATACTCCTAATTTTATTAAAAACTTTCTCGAAAATCGAGAATTCAAAGTTCGGTTGGGGTCAACCCTCTCTGATGTCTTCGATCAAGAGATGGGTGTCCCGCAAGGTAGTATTTTATCTGTAACTCTTTTTAGCATTAAAATAAATAGCTTAGCTAAAGTTTTAAACAATAGCATAGATGGATCTCTCTTTGTTGATGACTTTGGCATCTCCTGTAGAGGGACACATATGCATGCTATTGAAAGGCAACTTCAACTTTGCCTCAACAAAATACAAAAATGGTCATTAGAAAACGGGTTTAAGTTTTCAAAAACTAAAACTTCCTGTATCCATTTCTGCAATAAACGCAAAATGCATAATGACCCTGAACTTTATATCAATGGCAGTATTATTAAAGTCGTAAAAGAAGCTAAGTTTTTAGGAATCTTATTTGATTCCAAATTATCTTTTATTCCCCATATTAAAAGTCTCAAGGCTAAATGTCTTAAGGCATTGGATATTTTAAAGGTTTTATCCAATACACACTGGGGTGGTGATCAACCAACGTTACTTCATTTATACAGGTCACTTATCAGATCTAAACTGGATTACGGGTCTATTATTTATGGATCTGCCCGTAAATCATATTTAAAAGACCTTGATACAATTCATCACCAAGGTCTACGAATATGTTTGGGAGCTTTTAAAACGTCTCCAATTGATAGTTTATACGTGGAAGCTAATGAACCTCCACTGCATTTAAGGCGTACTAAATTATCTCTGCAATATGCCACAAAATTATTTGCAAATCCATCAAATGCATTTCACTGTGTTTTTAATCCTCCTTATCTAGAGCTCTACAATAAAAAGGTTAATGCTATTGTACCTTTAGGAATACGTTTAAAACCACAT
The DNA here is from genome assembly GCA_021292105.1 of Anadara kagoshimensis. Taxonomy (NCBI): domain Eukaryota; kingdom Metazoa; phylum Mollusca; class Bivalvia; order Arcoida; family Arcidae; genus Anadara; species Anadara kagoshimensis. The sequence goes on from CM037861.1 coordinate 29,451,252, forward strand.
TTAGAGGAATGTAATTTAAAACTAGATCTTATTAAAAAACACAATTTTACAGATGATCCACCTTGGCTTCTTGATAAACCAGAAGTCAATTTGGATTTAACAAACTATAAAAAGTCAGAAACAAGCCAAGACGTTTATCAACAGGAATTTGCTGCTATTAAAGATAGATATAGTCGTTTGATTCCTCCAATTATTAGAGAGGAACTACGACAGTGGCATCCAATTTATACTGATGGATCAAAAACTGCTGGTCGGGTATCAGCGGCCGCAGTTATTGGAGACGAAACAATAAGTATTCGCCTTCCAAATGAAAGCTCTATATTCACAGCTGAGGCTAAAGCAATATTGCTTGCTTTACAGTTTATTTCAAAATCGCCTCATAACAATTTTATTATATGCTCTGACTCTTTATCTGTCCTTCGGGCAAGTTTGATCACCCTCTCATCAGTGAAATTCTGGAATTGCATACTTCAATTACATATGCAGTTTCAGATTTTAATAAAATAATACATTATTGTTGGTTACCTAGCCATGTTGGTATTAAAGGCAACACAAAAGCCGATTCAGCTGCTAAAGCAGCATTGTCTAAAAATATAACTTCTAGCTTAATTCCGCATACTGATTTAAAACCATTGATATACAATTATATCAATGATCAATGGTCAAGTCATTGGAATAGCCAAGAACATAATAAATTATTTTCAATTCAGCCTTGTCTGGGATTTACACCTTTGTCCCAGTACAATAGGCATGAAAGTATTGTTCTTCGGCGCTGTAGAATCGGCCATAGTTATTTTACACATTTTTTATATTGAAGGGAGAACAACCTCCCCAATGTATCCCTTGTCAAGGTCAACAATCTATCCAACACATTTTGCTGGATTGTGTTGACTTTGCACATACAAGGGATACTTTTTATTCAGCATTATCAATGCAAGATCTTTTTAGTAATGTCAGTGGACATCAAATTTTAAACTTCCTTCGGGAAATTAACTTGTATCATAAATATAATTGTTTTATCATATATAACCCAGTGTTTTATTTATAAATTGTCTGTGATATAACTGGTTTTTATCAGTTTAGCAATAGTTTTATTAAAATTTATTTGTTGTTATTTTTAATTTTACATTTTATACTTTGTGTTATAGATACTATTGTATCTTTTACTTTTTCTAGCCGCGAATAGCTGCAATAATGCTGATGCGGCTTTAAACAATAACTCACTCACTCACTCATAAAATATAACCTAGCTGTTATATTGAGAAAACTAACTCTTAGGCAAAATTAATACGTTCAGTAATTACATGAAAATAGACCAGAAACACACATAAAAAGACACAATATATATCATTTATAAATTCTACAATCTTAGTCAAGGTTTCTATGACATAAAATATATTAGAATTATAGTTCCAGATACGGCTTTAAAGTCCAAATGTGGTTTTTAAAAGTGAATATGTTTAATTGAAACTCATAAAATTGTAGAATACCGGTATTATGTAATAACATGTTTTTAGGATTATAATTTCAGGTACCCCTTTGAATTCTACAATGGGTTTGAAAAAGTCAATAAAATTAATTATTTTTGAAACCAATAAAATTGTTGAAAACCGGAACCACATATAAAAATAAAATATTTCATATGCGTTTTATCCACGTTTCACATACGGATCAATAATATCTTGTGTAAAATAAATGCTTCATTTGGCAGAGATACAGAAACAACCTTAAAACCAGTCACATTGAAATTGAAAATTTGCAATAATTTCAGAGTATAATAAAACATCCTGATTAATAATGAAATCAACCGGTGTGAAGCAACGTGTTTAAAATGAAATTGAACTCTCTTTCAATTAAAAGAAGTAAAATCAAAATGTCTTCAGAAACAACATATTGATCATTCGAGTGAGTAACTAAAGGTCACGTACTGGAGAATATCCATTCTACCAATAACACATGCAACTGATAGTTCAATAATTTGTCAAGGCACATGCAATTCATCAATCCGATATAAAGTACGACCGAAAATGAAAACTAAACCCCAGCACGGAAAATAAAAACAGTAACAAATTGGTGACTAAATTACATCAACTAAGTAGGTTTGTTAAAAGTTTCTTTTATTTGCATTGATTTTTGTATTCTTTCAAGCACTGATCTTGAGAGTTCGTCTTTTGTCTTGGGGCTACATATTTCATGTTAATCACAATAAAATACCAAATTATATGAAATACGGGGTCTCGTTTATTTTAAGTTTCCATCCGAAAGAACCGTGACTTTCATTTCGTAATGCCGAGTGATTGGCGAAAGAACAGTCACTACCCACTTTCAAGTCTTGGGTCAGACCCGCCTGGGAATCGAACTCACAACCTCCCACTTACAGATGAGCATTCTTCCGACTGAGCTGCCGCAGTGGGTGGTATAATAGAATACGCCATCTACATATAAAACAATGATCTTATTGGGTATGAAATATAAAATTCTATCATTAAAATTCGAACATTTATTAACATAGACTTCTTATGAAGTAGCTAACACTGCAAATGAATCACATTTTCGTTATTTACATGAAACGATTTCAATGTTTAGGAAATTAATTTTGATTTTTAACATAGGTTTTATTTTAAGTGTTCCAGATGACATAATTTCAGAACTCCTTTTGATTTTTATTTTCTTTGGAATTAGCTAGAGTACATTTATAGTTTATAATAAAAGCAAATAGTGTACGCTGTATTGTGGAATGATATTTTCAATAAACGGTTGTTTAGTATATCAAAGTGTCGCAAAAATCTAAAGTTAGAGAGACAAATATTTTAGGCAACGCATACATACTTATTTAGACTTATTTGATGCTCAGGACATACAAAACAGTAATTTGGAATAAATAATAATGAACTGACGACGAAGTCGGGACAATTAATCGCTTTTTTGCAAACTTAATTATTTCCTTAACTACTAGTGTATATATGTAGATATAGTCAAATATATTGCAGTGACCACATTCGGATCAGTGCGGTGATAATTGGTTTATTAATTTCAAATAAAAGCCTAAAATTAAAATATTTAAAATATAAACATAAAAAACTCTGTCCCAAGATACTTGTCTCTATCTTTGAAGGCCAATAAGCGGCCTTAACATACATTTTTACTGCATTTAAAAATTTACACTTTGTAACGAAATATGACAAAACACTCAAATATAAACTTAAATTAAAAAAAAATATATATATATAAACTATGTCAATAAAGTGTATATTTCTGAGGAGAAAAAGGTTGGTCCTAACTAAACATGTTTTACTGTATTTTCGTGTTTCAAAAATTTAATTGACACTTGGTCCGGAATATAACAAATCACTCTGTGCTCCCTTTCAAATATATATAAATTGAAATATATAAAAGCACTCTGTCACAAGACATTTGTCGATAAAGGCTATATTTCTGAGGGTCAATACGGTGACTTTTACTAAATATGTTTTACTGTATTTTCATTTTTCAAAAATTCATTTAATTGACACTTCGTAACGGAATGTGACAAACACTCTGTGCTGCCTTTCAATTAAAGGTGACTGTAACCATAGTAGTTGGAACAGATACCATCAATCAACTTAAGAGATGTATGGTAAATAACCAGGATATCTGTACCGACTGTGATGGAGATTGATGCCTGATGTGACCACCGTGCAAGTAGACTGGTTTGTAATAAACTAATCATAAACTGTCACTAGGGATTGTACCAAGACTGGCAGAAATGACCAGAATATACAACAACTCTAAATGATATAAACGGAGAGTTTTGTTGCTAATATTTTAATGAAAAGGCTACCATTTTTACGATATGTTGTATATATAGGGCGTTAAAAATTAAAGTTAGACATGAATCGTCTATTTCACGCCCTAGTCAAAAGTCTTGGGATTTTCAATCGAGGCAGTCAGAAGTCCTCGGAGGAAAAACACTGAACTTGGGACATGTCACTCCTCTGCTCACGTGACTAGGTAAAGAACCTAGATGGAAACCGGCACTGTGATCTACAGTTGGGCTTTAGAACACTGAGACACGGATATTCCGGGACTTAATAATATAAACGGAGATTTTTATTGCTAAAATCTTTGAACCTATGAATAGTCTTTGCTTTATTAATTAATCGAGGCAGTTATCTCTGAGATAATCAATAGCATTCAATAGATGTATTTGAAAAAAACCTCTTAAATTGCAGCAGTTCACTGCTCTTCTGAAGTAAGTGCTTAAAGCACTAAGGCGGTAACAGGCACTGTAGTTTAGAACACTGGAACACGCATATTCCGGAAATTAATAATGGCTAAACCTGAGCAAATATATTTTAACCATAATGGTCTACTAGTATTTGAATGTGTTTTATTCTCATTGTAACTAAACAAAATTTTCGAGGAATTCGATGGTACCGTCAAACCTGCCTTAAAGGTCACCTGTATATAAGGGCCAATAAAAAGGCCCCAAATGCATATTATTTAAAGCTGTTTATAAGGATCACCCTCCATAGAGTTGACTTTTACTTGGGTGGCGTTTAAAGACAGGTTTGACTGAAACCTTATACACAAGTGAAGTTAAAACCTCAAAAGTGCATTTCGATATCATGATCTAAATGAATATCTTCTTTTGAAAAGCTTTGATTTTTTTCAATAACTTGCTCAACGTTAAAATAAAAACCTTATGATAAAACTTCTTACAAGTTGACTATTTGTGCGCCTTGTTGTTTTGTAAATGCCAACTCTAAAATGAAACATTATTCAAAGTACAATATAGAAATATGGAACCGAAACAAACCTGAACCTGGTCCGCAAACAACAAGAACGAGGAAACCGAAGTAAATAAAGAAACAACAATAAAAATAGACATGCATACAGAATAAAGTGTTAAATTTTTTATAAAACATTTGAAGTACGGGTGCCTTCAAGTCGAGACGATAGGTTTTCAAAGGTTTGTTTCTTACATTTTGTTTGAAAGATAAGTTAGTTGAATATTTTATACGTAATTGTATTGTTGTGTATGCTAAATAAATCATAAGTAATTGTTAATGTTCCGCGGCACGACTAACTAGTGCTGGTACACGATATATTCACTTTTCAAAAAAAAAAAATTGTTAAGTTCAGAAGAACTTTTGTCCAGTGTATTTTATTGATTCCATCAAAAAATTTTTTGAATTTCTGTTTTCACTTAATCTTCTCGTAAATTAATCATACAAGGAAATTATATAGAATTCAAACACGTTAAATGAAATTTCATGAGAGGAAAAACAAAACCAATGTTATTTGTTTGAAGTGGAATATTTTTATTGAATTATACAAATATGTATTTTATATATATATGTATATTTTTGTATTTTACATTAGATAAATTGGATTGAGGAACACTTCAAATACATTTATTAACCCGTCTTCAATGTTGTAAGATACCAATGAGATAGTGACTTGAACATAAATTAATATGATTTTTGTTGTGATTTACCAATTAAGTCTCTGTTATATATTGATAGGTTTTTACATAATCTTAATTGTATAGTAGATATTGCAATAGAGTAATGCATTTTACAATGTCAGACATTTGAAAAAGAACCATTTAATATCTGGTTATTCCTTGTTTTCTTGTCATTATTATAAAATATAGCTTCAATCTCGGAAAGTCTTCTTGTACCTGTTTCAGCTTATCGAATGTGGCCTAACACGTTTCCGTGCATTTGAACCAGACGTCTTTGCCTAGTAATTGAAAAAACGGAGTTGCGATTTTCGCCATGTTTTTGATGAACCGTCTATAGTAGTTACACAAGCCTAAAAACATCCTGACTTCTTTAGTATTCCACGGTGGCGGAAAATTTTAAACTACATTCGTTTTTTGTGTCTACTGTAATTCCTTCTTTTGATACAACGTGGCCTAAGTATTCCAATTGTTTGCACGGAAATTAACATTTCGACGATTTTTGCGTTAAGTTTGCCTCCCAAAGTAGGCAGACGACAAATGTTCAAGATGCGACTCGAACGACTTCGAGAACAGCAAGACGTCATCAACATATATACGTGTGAATTCAAATTAAGATCGCGTAAAACCTTGTTCATGAGCATCGAAAACGCTCCCAGTGAATTTGCGAGATCGAACGGGAGGCAATTAAAATAGTAAACACCTTTATGCGTCACAAATCCTGTATTGTGTTTAGTTTCGTCATCTAACTCTGAAAGAATTTTTGTTTAGAATTATCCAAAATCCCAATCAATATAAATCCAGTTTTATGTTACCTCTGAAAGGAACTTAGATTTGATAAGTCATGAACGGATATATCGTAGATTAAATTTAATTAATGAATAAAAATGTTGGTGTAATGATTCATCTATCATTAACATTATGTTACCTTATAATAAATTTTGTCCTTCCTTATTGCATCGCGTATCAAATACATTTTTCCAAATATTATTGCTGATTTATTAAAATTGTTTTAACAATAAATGTTTATGCTCGTTAAAATCAGAAGGTATGTTACTATGATACGAAATATACATCAATATGTAACAGCGAGTGTTTTTTATGTTGTTGATATTGTACTGTTGATATTGTTGGGGTTATTGAACCCGGATGAAACATAAAATGGGTATTCAAACGAAATCAAACATAAAATAAACAGCGACATTGGCGATTATTGAGCACTACAACATTTTATGTTCATTTTTTATTCTGAGATTTAAACAATATTATTTTATCTAATTTATGATGTTAATGTTAAAAACTGACAAATAACCACATTTATATGCCCAGAACTCTACAATTTTAAAAACTTAACAGCTGACGGATTTTATCGATTTTTTTGCATGGCTCATACCGAAAAACAGTATCAATATTGGATGTCTCTGTTCAAGTTACATCAAATAATCAATGAACCATGGTATAGAAGATGTATTGTGTTATACTTTATCATCAATAACACATTAAAATTTATATTTATTTTGAATGCATAAGTTTATGAAAATTAAAAAGCACTAATGACAGACGTGTTACAATATGAATGTTGTCATTGCAAGACAAGGTTATATATTCTTCAATAACAAACCAATCCTGGAGTATCTTTGGATAAAACAATAAATAAAATTAATCAATCCCTTGTTTAGTTTTTTACATAATTTGACATTTGCACCAAGAACTTAATCAAGTGATGGTCTTACATTTTCAATCATTTTCTTTGCAATAACCTTGTCCTTTTAACGAAATATAATGTTCTCGATAGGGTTACAAACGTATTCCAACAAAATCTATTCGATTGGCATTGTTATATTACAAAATTTATTTCAAAGATTTATAGTTTTGTTCAGGTTTTTCTAGGATGAATTGAATTGGCATCGTAATACAACAACATATATTTCAAAGATTAAAGGTATTTTATTAGCCTTTCTGTGGCTAAAAGACGGCTTTTACTTAATACGTGTCATAAATCTTGCTTGTAATATAACAAAGCATCATTCATATGAGTTAATATTTTCCAGTCTCAAACGTACATATTCGCTGTAAATCATCTGTTCAAACTAAGAGCTTTCTAAAATTAAATCTAGAATATTTTAAGAAAAATACTATTTCAATTTCTTGATAAAAGCATCAGAATGCTTTTAATTTTTTGGAAAAAATATTCTTTGAATATTTAATTTTCATTTAAAACAAATATTGAACTATAAATTGTCAGATATAAGAAAAATTAATTTTTTAATGCAATACGGAATGATTGAAAATGTGTGCATTGAAATAATGCAATTTTCTTACAAATTGTAAATGATATTTCATTTTAAAGAGTATTTTAAAGATTCGATTTCAGTATAAAATAAGTTTCTTTAATGATTAACATTTTATCATATTGGAAACTCTAGATAACACCTGAGGTCTTAAGTAGAAATGGTAAATGATATCATTATCCGAGAAACTTCCTTGTCAATCGACACAAAAGCTATTCATATCAAAAAGTTTCATTTAAACATTACACAAATTGATTTAGACTTTTTGATAATCTCGGTAAAAAGTTATGTTTCTTTCTTATTAATGTTAAATCTAAGAAACAGCTGTCAATTTTCTTGTCACCCTTTACGTAACGTCACGATTTATGGATAAAAATATTTATTGATAAGTTCAATAAATTTCCTTTAAAAGTTATAGATATCATAAATCAAACCACATATTTCATCTGATTGTCTTAACATCCATGTTCCCCAATAGCAAAAATGATTCAGAAAAAATTCGAAACATCAGATCCATCAGTTTTAAAAAAATTATAGAGCTGTTCATCTCGTTTAACAACCGAGTCCACTTAAAAGCAAATGTATTTTTCTTTGCATGTTGAACAGTAATGTAAGCATAGATTAAAAACCAAACGGGTCTACAGAAAATACAAAAAAGTTTTAAGGAGGAATGAAACGGAACAATTTAAAAAAAAATTATAAAACAACAAGTACTCTTATAAGTGTTTTCAACATATCATGAAAAAGAATTGTCACATACTTAGCAAAAGCATACATGTGTTTTATTTTGAAACATTACATGGTAATAAACATTATTCTTTTATTATAACACTCGCGATGTTTGTCTGTTGGGACTTGCAATTACTGTTATGCAATATCAACGTTTTGATATTACAATTATTTATAAAATATAAAAAAAACCGGCATTTTTTCATTTTTTGCGAATCGAATTACAATATTACTGTTTGTACAGTCCATTTCATTTCACAATACTACCTCTTATTGAACCTACAAAGATTTCATTTTTTTCAGGATTATATGTTTGAATTCAAGCGAAGATTTTTCGTTTAAGAGTTTCTAACATTCCGGTGACATAAATGTTAGCAATCCTTTCTTTTATTTGAAATCGGTTTGTGCACTTTGTGGTAAAAAGTATATATATTTCGAGAAAGTAAATAGTTTATCTTAATTTATATGTCACAAAAACCGCTTAAATTGATATTTTTGGGCAAAACACGTAATGTTTCATTTGATTTCAAAGAACATCAGGGGATAAAACCGTGTATCGTCTGCTGTAAAGAGTTGTAATTGGTTATTTCACCTAGTCCAAAGTTAAAAGTCATGTGTCCTTCATCTTATCATGAGTTGCACTGAAATAATTTCTACTTTTTGACCACCTTGACGAGGGCATAACTGTTAATTAATTCTTTCGCAGGTGAATCATCTTAGACTGCTAAACAACCATATCTCTCATATTATCAACATATAATAGCAGTCAAACCTAATTAAAGTCCATTTGTTTATTAAGAACAACATTTAACATCCCATTGCTTCAAATTTTGAAAAAAATCAATAATCTGTATAAAGAGCACTGCGCTGCTGTATAAAGTTCATATTTCGTAAGCCCCATGGTGGTCTTTTCTCTTGACAGCAACTATAAAGCAGTGATAAGATCTTCCTTTCATCAAGGATTGAAAGGATTATGATATTTAAATAAATGGACTTTAAAACATCCGCTTGGATGAAATGGATTATTCTGCTTAAATCAACGTATTTAACGTCTCACAAAACTAATCACATCAAATGCTATATAATCTTAATGGTTATTAGAAGGACACAGCAAAAGTACATGATTATTTTACATTTCCGTAAAGCAAAAGTCCATGATTATTTAGCCTTTACGCACAACAAAAGTAGATGCTAATTTTACATTTGTTTAAAACAGAAGCATATATGGTTATTTTATAGGCACACAACATCGACCTGTCCGATTGACCTTTTATTAGAAATATTTATAGCGAAGGGTCCACCTAATAGATGATTTGTGTTAGGATTCGCAGTTAATACATATACACTTTGTCCATGATTAGTTTTCTCAAAATATAGACAAATTATACACGCACGATTAAACATAGAAAATCAAGGTCAAATTCAAGTATGATGAAAGAAAATTCCATGTTCCTTTGAAAGAAACTCTGATCAGCTCAAACACAAGATATTGAATTTGTAATTTAATAAATAATGGTTTTATAATTTTGGCACAAGCATTACTGATCAGGAATTGTATTTCAAAATTGTCGTCTAGTGCTGTAAAATAAAACTGATGTAGTGTGTAATTTTAACCCCTGAATATCTCTGCTGGTGGCTGGTGCCCCGAGGATATAAAAACTCACTGGGAAATGATTGTGTATTATTGTCAGAAATATACTATTGTCTAAATTTGCTGCAAGTTAAAGTTTGAAATTCCTTAAAACTAAGGTATATTCCCTCCTGCAAAGTATTTCCTTAGCTTAATTTGGTAAAATATATTTTGGTTCATTGGATTTCTTATCAACATGTTGATAACAATTTTGGTTTCATAATTTTGATCAAGCGCTACTGATGAGGACTGGTTTTCAGAAACGACCGTCTAGTGCTGTAAAAGTAAAATTGGTCATGGTATAATATGTAAACAAAATAAGTATAGTCAAAGAATTACCGCAAATAACATAATTTTAAACATTGCAAACTATCTCTGGTTTGATTCAGTATTGGTAGAATGCTGTGTTTCTTTTTCTTACGCGTGACTAGACTGGGTACCTCTGGCAAGAAAGAACCAATTGCAAATAGAACAATTAATCATTTTTATATTGTCTGATAACTTGAATTTTGTGTACAGAGTTCTGCTTAGTAAAAAGGATAATAAGAGTAATATGGCGTGATGTAACTTACATTACATTCCAAATATTCAACATTTCGAAATATTGACCTTTTCCGATACAAAAACTTGATGAGGAAAAAAATATTCCTCAAAATCATTTGTATTTAAAATGTTCCACTATTAATTCCAAACCTTTGAAGTTCAAATAAACAGACTGAATCTTACCCGGAGTAGTTTATTTTAGTTTTGGAAGGGAAACATCAAAATAAATTATCATTTTCATTATATTGTTTATCAAAATTTATTATTTGTCAAGCTTCTGATGAAACGTATCAACGATTTGACATAAACATTTCCTGTGAATCGTTTTCCTTTATCATTCACATGCGTTCAAAAATAAAAATGCTTTGTGATAACATTTGCGTGGTATCATTTAAACTGTCGATTTAAATATTCAGTTAAAATGTCAAACGTATCCATTGCATTTTTAGAAAGGCACATTTAAAAACCAACACTATTTTGATGTGTATTTAAAAGTGTGATTCTACGAGCATATTCTTCAATTATGAGACTCAAACATACTGATCTGATGTATCTGAATCTTGATTTATTCTGGATACATTTGACGTTCCGTAGTTTCAATGTTAATTTGAGTCTTAATATGGTTTCGCTGTTGTGGCTAACTAGACAGAAGGTGACTAACCTTTCAGAGAACCTGGCCTCACTTTCATGAAGGGAGTTTAAATATTTGTCTTGATTGTAAAGTTTTCAAAATTTTTTAATTTGCTTTTGCAATTCTAATTTAAATATTGACGGGCATAATTGTATTTGATTATAAACTTATTCTAGGGTCATTGATATAGCTTTTACCAACAACCTTTAGAATAATTACCTCAACACTTCATAAAATATAGCACAACTGTTATATTGAGAAAACTGACTTTAAGGCAAAATTAATACGTTCAGTAATTACCTGAAAATAGACCAGAAATACACATAAAAAGACACAATATATATAATTTATAAATTCTACAATTTTAGTCAAGGTTTCTATGACATAAAATATATTAGAATTATAATTCCAGATACGGCTTTAAAATCCAAATGTGGTTTTTAAAAGTGAATATGTTTAATTGAAACTCATAAAATTGTAGAATACCGGTATTATGTAATAACATGTTTTAAGGATTATAATTTCAGGTACCCCTTTGAATTCTACAATGGGTTTGAAAAAGTCAATACAATTAATTATTTTTGAAACCAATAAAATTGTTGAAAACCGGAACCACATATAAAAATAAAATATTTCATATGCGTTTTATCCACGTTTCACATACGGATCAATTATATCTTGTGTAAATAAATGCTTCATTTGGCAGAGATACAGAAACAACCTTTAAACCAGTCACATTGAAATTGAACCTTTGGAATAATTTTAGAATATAATGAAAATATCCTGATTTATAATAAAATCAACCGGTGTGAAGCAACGTGTTTAATGTAAAATTGAACACTCTTGTTTTCAATTAAGGGAAGTTATATCTAAATGTCTTTAGAAATAATAGATCGATCATTTGAGTAAGAAAGTAAAGGTCACGTACTTGGGCATATCCATTCTACCAATAACTCATGCAAATGATAGTTCGATACTGTGTCAAAGCACATGCAATTCATTAATCCGATATGAAGTACTGAACAAAATGAAAACTGAACCCCATCATGGAAAATAAAAAACAATAACAAATTGGTAATTTAATTACATCAACTAAGTAGGTTTGTTTAATTTTCTTTGATTTTCATCTATTTTTGTATTCTTTTAAGCACTAATCTTCAGAGTTCCATCTTTTGCCTAGAAGTTACACTTTTCATGTAAATCACAATCGAAGATTAAATCATATGAACTGGACTGTCATTTAAGTTGTTAAGAGTTCTAATATCAACATTATTCGAGAAAAATAATAATCAAATATTTCGCAAAAATATACTAAACCCAAAAAATGTATAGATATATTTTTCTTTTCTATTACTTGATGTTGGGTGGATGTCTTTTGCGACTTTTCATAACGGATACGTAATATTACCGGTATAATAAAATACGCCATCTACATATAACAATAGTCTTATGAGGTATGAAATATAAAGTTATTTCATTAAAATCTAGACATTTTATACCACAGACTTCTTACCAAGCAGTTACAACTGCCAATGGATCACATTCTCGTAATTTACTTGAAACAATTTCAATGTTCAGGAAATTAATTTTGATTTAATTTTGATCCGATTTGTTTTTCATTTTAGAGTTTCGGATGATATAATTTCAGAATTCTTTTTGTTATTCTTTTCTTTGGAATTAGCTAGGGTACATTTATATTTATAATGTAAAATATAAAAAAACTCTGTCCGAAGATACAGATAATTTCAGAATCCTTTATAATTTTTCTTTTCTTTGGAATAAACAAGAGTATATAGAGTACATTTATAAGTTATTTTTAAAAGCAAAAGTGTATGCTGTATTGTATATTGTCTTATAGCGTGTACACATATTTTGTGAAATGATATGTTCAATAAACGGTTGTTTAATATTTCAAAGTGTCACAAAAATCCAAAGTTATAAGGGTAATGAATTAAAAATAATTTAGGCAAGACATGCATACTTATTTTAACTTATTTGATTGATGCCCAGGACCTACAAAACAGCAAGTCGTATTTAGCATAGTAATGTAATATATATTAATTTATTGACGAAGACAGGACCGTTTTGCCAATTTAATTTGTCCCTGACACTTGAGTGTAGTATATATGTAGATACAGTCAAATCTATTGCACCGACCACATTAACTCAAATATAAACCTTTATTGAAATTTATAAAATATATATATAAAACAAATACTCGTCTATATTTCTGAAGGCAAATAGCATGGTCTTAACATACATGATTTACTATATTTTTTTTAAAAAAATGCATTAAATTGACACTTCGTAACGGAATATCACAAATCACTCTGTGCTCCCTTTCAAATATAAACTTAAATTGAATTATATAAAAAAATCTGTTACAAGACACTTGTCGATAAAGTCTGTATTTCTGTACATCAGTCCTAACTAAATATCTTTTACTGTATTTTCATTTTTTAAAAATACATTCAATTGACACTTCGTAACGGAATGTAACAAAGCGTTCTGTACTGCCTTTCAATTAAAGGTGACTGTAACCACAGCAGTTGGAACAGATACCATCAATCAACTTGAGAGATGTATGGTAATTTGCCCAGGCTATGTTTACTGACTGTGATGGAGATTGATACATAATGCGACCACCGTGCAAGTGGACTGGTTTGTAATTATATCTTGTAATCATAAAAAGTCACTGGAGATTATGCCACGGTCTGGAAGAAATGACCAGAATATACAAGAATACGTAATGATATAAACGGAGAATTTTATTGCTAAAATCATTATGGAAAAGCTACCATTTTGCAATGTCTTGTATATCTCTGCTCAAGTGGGTAGGTAAAGAACCTAGATGGAAACAGGCACTGTGATCTGTATTGGGCTTTTGAACACTGGGACAAGGATATTTTGAGATTTAATATCAGTAACCCTTATCAAATACATTTTATCCATAATGTTCTATTAGTAATTGAATATGTTTAAATGACCTTGTATCCAAACAAATTTTTTGAAAAATACGATGGTATCGTCAACCCGGCTTTAAAGAACATCTGATTATTGTGGTGACTATCCTATAAAGACCAGTAAAAACGTCCAAAATGCTCTTTAGACATGTTATTGAAACCTGTATATAAGGACCACTTGTCCATAGAGGTGACTTTTACATGTTTACTTGGGTGGCTTTTATAGACAGGCTTGACTGTAGCTTATAAACAAGTGAAGTTAAAGCGTCCAAAATGTTCTTTATTCATGTTATTTAAACCTGTATATAATGATCACCAGTTCATGCTTGACTTTTTCTGGTTCCCCTGGTTGGCCTTTATAGACAGGTTTGACTGTAACTTATACACAAGTGAAATTAAAAAGTAAAAATTACATTTTTGCATCATGGTCAAAATGAATTTCTTTCTTTTGAAAAGCTTTGATTTTTTCAATAACTTTCTTAACGTTTAGGTAAAAACCTGATCGATGACAGTTCTTAAAAGTTAAATATTTGTGCGCCTTGTGGTTTTGTTAATGCCAACTCATTAAAACATTATTTAGACTGCCATATAGAAATATGAAAGTGAAAAAAATTGAATAATTTCCAAAACCAACAAGAACATGACAAACAAAAGTACTTAAAAAGCAAATAAAGAAACAACAACAATAAATATAGAATTTTAACATGTAGAACTGTACATAGCACACAAACTAAAGTGTTAAAATATTTATAAAAGATTTGAAGTAGAGGTGCCTTCAAGTCGAGACGATAGGTTTTTTACATTTGGTTTGGTAGATAAGTTGAATTTTTCATACGTAAAGGTGGGTATTTCTAAATAAATAATAAGTAATTGTGAATGTTCCGATGGAATGACTAGTTCTGTTACACGATATATTCACATTTCAAAAATTATTTTTAAGTTCAAAAGAACTTTTATCCAGTGTATTTTATTGATTCCATCAAAACATTCTTTTGAATTTCTGTTCTCACTTAATCTTCTTGTAAATTAATCATACAAGAAAATTATATAGAATTCAAACACGTAAAAATGAAATTTCCTGAGAGGAAAAACAAAACCAATGTTAACATTTGTTTAAATTGGAATATTTTTTTATTTGAATTACACAAATATGTATTTCTTACATTAGGTAAATTGGATTTCGGAACACTTCACATACTTTTTTTAACCCGTCTTCAAAGTTGTAAGATACCAATGAGATTGTGAGTTGAACATGAATAAATATGTTTTTGTTGTGATTTACCGATGGAGTCTCTGTCATACATTGATGAGTTTTACATAATCTTAAACATATAGTATGCAATAGAGTAATGCCTTTTACACTATTTGGCATTTGAAAAAATGATATTTCATATCAGAATTTTCCCTGTTTTCTTCTTATTTTCATGAAGTACAGCTTTAATCTCGGAAATGTTCAATCATCCAAACTCCCAACTAATAGAAATACATTTTTTATTTTACCTATGAAAGGAACTTGGATTTACTAAGTCACAAACGGATTTATTGTTTTCTTCTTTTTTTATGAAGTACAATCTCAGAAATGTAGAATAATCTAACATCCCAACAAATATAAACGGAATTTTTTATTACCTCTGAAAGGCACTCGGATTTGCTAAGTCACAAACGGACAAACGGATATATTATCAAAAACAAACATACTAATCCATGGAACTGTGGTACGTCAAATATATCCAGGGCAATCCTGGACACTGGAGACTATATTGAAATAAAATAATGATGATAAATGTTGGTGGAATGTTTTATCTATCGTAATCATTTTGTTACCTTTTATTTTTTTATTGCGTTGTGTTATCAAACTTTTATCTAAATATTATTGTTGGTTAATTACAATTATTTTTAACAATAAAGGTTTAGACTCTTTAGAAGGTATGTTACTCTGATGCGACCTATACATCAACAAATAATAGAGTGTGTTTTTTTCATGTAGTTGATGTTGTATTGATATTAGGGTTATTCAAACCAGATCAAACATAAAATGGACAGCATCATTGCGATTAATGAACATTACAACATTTCATGTTCACCTTTTTATTCCGGCATTTACAAAATATAATTTTATCCAATTTATTATTTTAATAGTCAAAAGCCGACAGACAACCACATTGATATTCCCAGAACTTTACAATTGTGGAAAAACTTTGAGCTGAGGGGTTTTATCGATTTTTTGATTGGCCCACACCGGAAACCAGTATATTGGAAGTTTCTCTTCTTAAGTTACATCAAATAATCAATGACTTATGGCATAGAAGATCTTTCGTGTTCTACTTTTACCAAAAATAGCACATGGAAATCGGAGTTACTTTTGAATGCACAGGTTTACAAAAGATAAAAAAATACCAATGACAGACGTGTTTCACTATGAATGGTGTCATTGTAAGACATGGTTATATATTCTTCAATAACGACTCAATGCTGGAGTAAATTGTAAAAAGACAAGAAACAAAATTAATCAATCACCTGTTTAGTTCTTTACATGGGTTTTGCGACAAAAACTCAATCAAGTGATGGTCTAAAATTTTCAATCTTTTTCTTTCATAACAGCAATGACCTTTCATTTAAATATAATGTTCTTTATAGGGTAACAAACGTATTCCCAATAATTGATTCGATTGGCATCATTACATTACAAAACTTATTTCAATGATTTATAGTATTTTCGATGCTACTGTAGGATCGGTTAAATTGGAATCGTAATACAATAATTTATATATTTCAAAAATTTAAAGTATTTTATCAGCCTTTCTGTGGCTAAAAGATGGCTTTTACTTAATACGTGTCATAAATCTTAGTTGCAATATGACATAGCTTCATTCATCGGGGTTAATATTTTCCACAGTTTCAAAAGTACATATTCACTGTAAATCATCTGTTCTAACTAAGAGCCTTCTAAAAGTAAATCTAGAATACTATTAAGAAAAATATTATTTGAATTTCTGGATAAAAGCATGATTATGCTTTGAAATTAAAAAAAAAGTATTCTTTGAGTATTAAATTTGTATTCAAAACAAATATTCACACTATAAATTGTCAAATATTAAGTACATTTAATTAAATTTAATTCAATACGAAATGCATAAAATGTGTGCATTAAAATAATGCAATTTTCTAACAAATTGTAAATGATATTTTATTTTAAAGAATATTTTAAAGATTCCATTTCAGTATAAAATATCTTTCTTTAGTAATTTCCATTTTATTATATTGGAAACTCTAGATAACACCTGAGGTCTAAAGTAGAAATGGTAAATGATATCATTATCCGAGAAACATCCTTGTCAATCGACACAAAACCTATTCATTTCAAAAAGTTTCATTTAAACATTAAACAAATTGATTTGGACTTTTTGATGATTTGGGTAAAAAGTTATGTTTCTTTCTTATTGATGTGAAATCTAAGACACAACAGACAATTTACTTGTCACCCTTTTTGGTTCGTCACGATTTATGGATAATTTTTTATTGATAAGTTCAATAAGTTATAATTCAAGGTTAAGGATATCATTAATTAAACCATATATGTGTTCTGCCTGACCCAATATCCATTTGCTCTAATAGCAAAAATGGTTCAGAAAAAATTCGAAACATCAGATTCATCATAGACACACTTTAAAAAATATTATAAAGCTGTTCATTTCGCCGATAACTGAGTCCACTTAAAAGCAAATGTCTTTTTCTTCGCATGTTGAACGGTAATATAAGCATAGATTAAAAAGCAAACGTGTCCAATCCCTTTCTCAGTGGTTCTGTCGGAAACTACAGAAAATACAAAAAAGTTTAAAGAAGGAAATGGAACAGAACACATTTAAAACGAAAATTATATAACAATAAGTACTCTTATAAATGTTTTCAACATATCATGAAAAAGAATTGCCACATACTTAGCAAAAGCATACATGTGTTTCGTTTTGAAACATTACATGATAATAATCATTATTCTTTTATTATAACACTCGCGATGTTTGTCTGTTGGGACTTACAATTACTGTTATGCAATATCAACGTCTTTGATATTACAATTATCGGCATTTGTTCATTTATTGCGAATCGAATTACAATATAATTGTTTGTACAGTCCATTTCATATCACAACACTACCGCTTATTGAACATACAAAGATTTCATTTTTTCAGGATTATATGTTTGAATTCAAGCAAAGATTTTTCATTTAATAGTTTGAAAGATTCCGATAATAATTGTAAGCAATCCTTCTTTTATTTGAAATTGGTTTGTGCACTTTCTGGTAAGAAAGTATATATATTGCGTGTAAGTATATAGTTTAACTGAATTCATTAAAACCGCTGAAATTTATATTTTTGGCCAAACACGTAATTTTTTATTTGGTATCGAGAATTTAAAATCAGGGGATAAAACCGTGTATCGTCTGCTGTAAAGAACTGTAATTAGTTATTTCACCTAGTCCAAAGTTAAAAGCCAGTTGTCCTTCATCTTATTATGAGTTGCACTGAAATAACTTCTACTTTTTTACCACTATGACGAGGGCATAACTGTTAATCAATTCTTTGGCAGGTGAATCATTTTTAAACTGCTAAACAACCACAATTCTCGATTCATATAATAGCAACCAAACCTAATTAATGTCCATTTGTTTATTAAGAACAACGTTTAACATCGCATTGCTTCAAATTTTCAAAAAAAAAAAATCAATAATTTGGTATAAAGAGCACAACGCTGCTGTATAAAGTTCATATTTTTTAAGCCCCACGTTGGTCTTTTCTCCTGACAACAACTATAATGCAGTGATAAGATCTTTCTTTCATCAAGGATTGAAAGGATTATGATATTTAAATGAACGGACTTTAAAACATCAGCTTGGATGAAATGGATTATTCTACTTAAATCAACGTATTTAACGTCTCACAAAACTAATCACATCAAATACTACCTAATCTTAATGTTTATGAGAAGGACACAGCAAAAGTACATGATTATTTTACATTTCCGTGAAGCAAAATATACAACATTTCCGTAAAGCAAAAGTCCATGAATATTTAGCCTTTACGTACAACAAAAGTAGATGGTAATTTTACATTTACGTAAAACAGAAGTAGATGTTATTTTATAAGCAAACAAGATCGACCTGTCAAATTGACATATCATTAGGAATATTCATAGAGAAGGATCCATTTAATACATGGTTGTGTTAGGATTCGCAGTTAATGTATAAACACTTTGCCCATGATTAGTGTTTTCATAATATAGTCAAAATATACAATCATGGACGATATACTTAAACTATCTGGTTCATAATAAATATTGAAAATCAAGGACAAATGCAAGCATCATAAAATAAAATTTCACGTTTCCTTTGAAATGAACTCTGATCAGTTCATACACAAGATAGTGATATTGTGAGATAAGTAAATTATTGATTAAAATATGTAAGAGTTATGATTCATCTACTGTCATAATCATCATCATGTTACCTTCAATTAATTTTATCTGCTTTGAGATATTTTCAAATGTTATAACTTGTTTATTACATCGTTTTTTTTTCAAATATTACAGGTTGTTCATTTCATTATATTTTCAATCATGAACAATTTTTGATTACATTTTATTTTCAGGTTTTTTTATAGGTTGCTGATTTGGCCATTTTAAAAGATAATACAATTGTGTTCATCAATTATTAGTACTACCTTTCTTCATTTACCTTTTACACATACTAATCGAATAAATTTTCATTAAAACCAAATGTTTAAACTATTGATTGCCAGATATTAAGACCGTTTAATTTAATTCAATACGAAATGTTTTAAAATGTGTATTTTCAAAATAATGCAAGTCTTATCAATTAAAAACGCTATTTTATTTTGAAAAGTATTTTAAAGATTCCATTTCAGTATGAAAACGAATTAATTTATTTAGTCATTTCCATTTTATCATATTGGAAACTCTAGATAACACCTGAGGTCTTACGTACATTAGTAAATGATATCATTAGCTGAGCAACAGTCTTCTGAACAGACAGAAAAATCATTCATTTTAGCAGTTTCATTGAAACACCATATTAATTAATTTAGACTTCTTGACCATCTCTGTAAACAATCTTGTTTTTTTTTCTTATCGATGTGAAAACTAATAAACAGCTAACAATTTGTTTTTCGCCCTTTATGTTACATCAATATTTAAGGAGGACATTCTTCATTATATAAACTTCTCACTATTCCATACAATAAAGCTATGTCATATAAATCAAATTGCACACATGTAATATCGTTTATGTGACCTTGGTAACCAGTGCGAGACTGTCCAATATGCGCGCGCTATGACGCGGACTGTTGATTGTTTGAATGAGATACTTCATTTAGGCATTTCGAATCTCTTTAATATCGAAAAAAAGTTGCATTCTGTATTTGTTCTATCAAAAAGACAATAATTTATTTTTGACACAATTATACCTAAAAAAATAAACAAAGTACTTCTCTATGGACATCTGTAAACGTTTATACGATAGTTCTGGGTCAGTCAACTCGTTTTTTATATAAAACTCGTTTAATAAATTCAATATAAAATGAACGCTCATGCAAGATCCAATATATGTGTTATATTTCAAGGTTAAAAAATCGTAAACAAAACCACATCTTTGTTCTAACTGTTCAAATATCCATGTGCTCTGATAGCAAAAATGGTTAAAAAATTCGAAACATCAGAATCACCAGAGACACATTAAGAACAAATTATTTAAAAGATACCTAATTGTTTTTAAAGCAAATGACTAGATGCCTTTTTCCTTGCATGATGAACAGTAAGTAATGTAAGTGTGGATTAAAAACAATGCGTGTCGAACCTTTTTTCAACGGTTCCGTCGGAAACTATAGAGAAGACAGACATACAGACAGACAAACAAAACATATTTTATACGAAAAGGATCCTGATTAAACCCATTATTTCTAATATAAATGTTCTAAGCATTTCATGTTTGAGAATTATTAGTCGAATACTTAGGGAAAACAAACAGATGTTAATAGAAACTAATTAAAAATCTGTTTTGATTTTGCAACACTACATGGCTGATTTGGAATAGACATTATTTTTTCATCATAGCACTTGCAGTGTTTGACATTTGACTACTTACAATTACTGATATACAATATCAATGGGCTTTGATATTACAATACTCTTTTGCGTTATAAAATAAAACATCATTTCTTGTGAATCTACCTACAATATTACTGTGTCTACAGTCCATTTCAATACAAAACACTGTCTCTGATTTTCCATCATTGCATGTTCGTAAAAAGATTTTAATTATTCAGGAAATTTAGTTTGAATTCAAACAAAGAAGTTCGAATATTCCGATAATATTATGTTTCGTTTTATGCACTGTATGAGATCAAAGTATATATATTTCGTGCTGTGTAAATTGTTAATCTACAATCATATTGTCATAACAATCAATTAAATTAATATGTTAGGTCTAAACACATGTAATTTTATATTACTGTCGAGAATTTAAAAACCGGGTGATAAAATTTTGGCCCGTCTGCTGATACGCATTGTTACAGTAATGGGTTATGGGTTGTTTGACCTTGACAAGGTAAAAGCCATTTGTCCTTCATTCTCTGAAGCGATTACAGTAGTATTTTCTCATGTACTTAAAAAAACTTCTGTTTTTTACCATTGTGACGAAGGCATGACTGTTTATTAATTTTTTGCAACTGAATCTGTAAATTGTAAATGTTCATATCTCTATATAATAGCAACCACGGCTTTTTTAGTCCATTTTTTTCCTTAAGAAAGACGCTCAATGCCCCATTGCTTCAAGATTTAAAAATTCCTCAGTAATTCTGTATAAGGAGCACTTCTATATAAAGTTAATATTTTAGGTCCTATGGTGGTATTTTCCTTTGACAGTAATATAAATAATATTTAATATAACAATGCAGTGAGAGGATCTTCCTTTCATCAAGGCTTGAAAGGATCATGATATTTAAATGGACGGAACATCAGCTCGGATTAAATAGATTATTGTATTTATATCAACACATTTAACGTCTTGCAAAACTAATCACATCAAATACTACCTAATCTTCATGGTTATTAGGACACCGCAAAAGTACATGTTATGTTTACGTACAACAAAAGTGGATGGTTATATTACGTTAACGTACGACAAAAGCAGATTATTATTTTACGGTTACGTACAACAGAAGTAATTTACGTTTACGTACAGAAAAAGTAGATGTGAATTTACGTTTACATACAAAAACCATAATCATTTTCAAGCACATAAGTACAAAGAGAAATTCAATGGATACTAAACATTCCGGACATTCTGCCTTACTCCCCTATTGGAGGTTCATGTGTATGACTTAAATTTGAGTTTTAAAATCTGTACCTCGATTCGGGATATGCACATGAATTAGTATACTTGTTTTTGATTGCTGCTTTGTTAAATATTGCAAACGCTTCGTTTTCTTCCAGTTAAGGTAACTATATATAATTATCTTTGATGAAAATGATACTATCACACTGAGTGTCATGAGAGATGTACATTTAATTAAGACAAACTTTTTTTTACTGAAGTTGACGGAGATTGAAACTAAGCGGTAAGCTTTATTTGATTACCACACAAATAGACGCTTGTTTGTAATTATAGCTTGATATCATAAACAGTCACTTGGGATTTTACCACGGTCTGAAAGAAAATGACAAGTTTGTACGTACCATAATTCTTAATAACCAACAATTCGTTTGACTGAAATAGAAATACAAACACTCCCTGTTGGAAGTGCACTTTGTGTAACGTAATTTGCTACTTTTCAAAGTTTTGCTTTGCTTTTAATTTTGTGATTGTGATAAACATTATTAGAAAACCCTTGTTGAAACAAACCAATATACTTTTGTTAGTTTTCTGTTATTATTAATATTCTGGTAGAAAGGACTCAAGAATGTTTAATCATCAATTTATAGGATATACAACAATCTTTGTCATGATTTCTTCAAGGTATAAATAGTTACATGTATTGACATTTAAATGATAGTTAATTAACTTCTATAAATCTTATCGATGTCTGAGAGCTAATCGATATAAAGCAAAACTAATCAAAGACAATTACAACAGCCACTGTTAGAGTTCACATTGTATACGTTACAGATAAATTCGTTTAATACTGGAGATAATAGATTTGAGAAATAATAGACTGCAAGTCATCTTGTAAAACAAAACTGCCGTAGTATAGTAATAAGTTTTACGCCCCAGTCGAACTTATTTTACTGATATTGCGGCGGTTAGTTCATATTAATGGATGAAAACAAAACGGAGTTCATAGGAATTACCAAACGTTCTAATACTATGACGTTACGCAAGATTAGATTAACTAAGATTATGTTAATTGTTAATAGATTATGTCGATCCTTACGACAAACATACTTAGATGCTGTTAATTTAAATAAAAATATTGTAAAAAGCTGTATGTTAATATAAGAGTGTATACAACCCCAATACCAAAACTTCAGACCATAATATAATAATTAGAGTATCTTCCAAAGCGAGTATGTTTTAACACGGAAGGTAAGTGCTTGTTTTTCCATTTCATGTTAGAAAGTTGTAACAGTGATTTTTTTTTCAAATTATTGTCAAAACCACTTTATACACTCATTAAAACACCATTGAAATTTTTATTTCAATAAAACTACTTTAAGGCTTACTACCAACGATTTTCTTTAGCTCCATTCATGGATTTATTTCTGGTAATCATTTAAAAGGAAAATGTATTGCAATAACGTAAACGTATTTTTCACTGCTTGACATTTGATAAATGACAAATTTAGTACCTGAATTTTCCTTGTTAACCTTGTCATTATTATATAACATATTTTTGATCTGTGGAACATATAAAATCAAGGAAAAATTCATGTATCATAAAAGAAAATTTCATGTTTCCTTTGAAATGTACTCTAATCAGTTCACCACAATATACTGATATCGTAAATTAAAGTAAAATATTGATTAAAATACGTAGGTGTTATGATTCATCCGCCATTACCATCATCATGTTACCTTTCAATTAATTTTATCTTTTTTGAGACATTTTTATACATTTAAACTTGTCAATTACATCATTTTTAAACATTTTATCTTCTTCGTTGCACCATGTTTCTAAAGATTAAACACGTGACGTGGCGGGTGTAGCTTACTAAACAGGAGTTGTTTACCTTTCCGGGGCACCCCTCCCCATGTCCATGATGGGATTCCACGTGTTCAATTTAATTTGTCAGTTTTAAAGTTTTTACTTTGCTGCTGGTTTGTGATTTGCAAATGGATTAGTATGTTTGTTTTTAATTATAGCTTCTCCATATCATTTTTTAAACATTATATTTTGTTCATAACATATTTTAAAATATTTAAACATTTTCATTACATAATTTTTCAAACATGTCAGTTTGTCCATGACATCATAATTTCGAATATTGTATATGTTCATTACATAATTTTTTAAAATATGATAACTTGTTCATTACATATTAGTTTCAAACACTATAGCTTGTTCATTACATCATTTTTAAATATAGTACATTGTTTATAACATCATTTTTTGAAACATTACACTTCAGTAAATCGTTATTGAAACATTATAGCTTGTTCATTACATCATTTTTGAAACATTACATTTGTTCACTACATTGTTTTTGAAACATTATAGCTTGTTCATTACATCATTTTTGAAACATTATAGCTTGTTCATTACATCTTGTTTAAAACATTATATATTGTTCAGTACATTGTTTTTAAACATTATAGCTTCTCTATTACATCATTTTTGAAACATTATAGCTTCTCTATTACATCATTTTTGAAACATTATAGCTTCTCTATTACATCATTTTTGAAACATTATAGCTTCTCTATTACATCATTTTGAAACATTATAGCTTGTTCATTACATCATGTTTAAAACATTACATTTGTTCGCTACATTGTTTTTAAACATTATAGCTTGTTTATTACATCATTTTTGAAACATTATATTTTTAAATATTATAAGTTGTTCATTACATCGTATTTTCGAATATTATAGCGTATTCAGATTTTTAATATACTACTATTGGATTTTTTAATAACTAACGCATTTAGAATGACACAAGCATATATGAGTTACTTTTGAATACATTAGTTTATAAAAATGAAATAAGTATAAATGACACACACGTAACACTAAGAATAGCATCAATACAAGACATACATATATATATTTTAAAATAACCCAATCTTTGAGTAACTTTAAATAAGACACGAAATAAAAATTAATCAATCTTAGATCCTTACATGTTTTTACATTTGCAACAAGAATTAAATAAGGTGGTCTAAAATTCTGTATCCCTTTCTTTCGTTACAACCAAAACTTTGTCACAAAAATGTTATTTATTTAAATACTGATGTATTTCAAATGTCGGATTGGATTAAATCATTGGCATCATTATATTACAAAATTTATTTCAAAGATTTATAGTTTTGTTCAGGTTTCTGTAGGAGGGATTAAAGTGGTATTATAACACAGCAACACATATTTCAAAGGTATTTTTATCAGCCTTTCTGTAGCAATAAAAGATGGCTTTTACTTAATACCAGTCATAAATCTTACTTGCAATATGACATAGCATCATTTATCTTGGTTAATATTTCCCACTTTCAACTACTATTTCAAAAGTACACGTTTCTTCTATATAATCCCACTAAGAACTATTTTTCTTAAAAAAGATAATATTAAAATTTTAAAATAGTATTTTATGTTATTGAAGTTTTTAAAGCATCATGTATGTCAAGTTATTACTTTTGAATTTTTATTAAATGTGTGTATTAAAAATTACATAATTTTATCTTCTGAAATTTGAATTGACTGAATTTGTGTATATCACAGTACCCGGTGTCTTTCACATTACAGTTTAAAGATAAATTGGCGCTGTAAATAGTACAAGTATAACAAATTTGCTTTTGGTCACTTGCTGAATACATGTTGGTAACAACTATTGTTAAAAGTACTTTATACACAAAAGCCTTATTGAATACGGATGTACTAGCCTACTTTTTATGACGTCATCTAATTTATATTTGGCGTACATATCACACAACAAGGAATCATTCATACCGCTTATGTTCTAATCAAAATCGCAAAAGCAAAGTAGAAACTGGCAAATTAAGTTCATTAAGTAAGACATGGATGGGTATCTATGCTTTTGTTTAAAAAGATGAATCAGGAAAATGATGTGCCAGGTGGTTTTCTTCTACTACTGTGCATAAAGGCTATTTTGAACATGGATATTTTTCGATTAAATATTGAATTCTAATTTTTTTGTTAAAATTTTAATTATATTTCAGCACAGAAAAGAGAAACCTAAGTGGAAAAAAATATGTTTTGTTTTAAATTGGTCTATGTGAGTGTGTACATACCGTAAATTTTGCCATTCTTTCAAGAATATCAAAATGGTTAAGTACAAATACTCCCATTAGGTGCCTCATTATTTTTTGGTTATATGTAGGCCGACCAGGTGTGAATTTTTTTTAATCAATCACGTAGGTGAAAGGTAAATTTTTACCCAACATTCATTTGTAATTTGAGGCTCAAATGGTTAGCTGGAATACATATTTTCTGTCAAAAATGTGATTTTTTCTATATACAGACGTTAACCAAAACATGCAGCATTGACAAAAATATACTTTTTGGTTAGGTCTCTGAATAATGAATAAATATGCGCTGTTAATTTTTGCAAGCACTTCTTTATAAAACGTAAGTTTCAATATTCCATGTTCAAAATAGCCTTTATGCACAGTAAGTAGCTAGCTAATTAAGCTACGTTTGTATCAAAAGCCGAAAATGTAAATATTTGCCGTGAAAAACGGATTTATTTTAAAGTTTTTTCATTCAATTTTGTTATAGAATTCTAATTTATTTTGACCGTACATGTAGGATGAAAGGACATCTCATCTGTGATGTTGTATATTTCAGTCAAGAGGCATGGCATGCCAAGCCTCTGACCTTCGGAGTTGTAGTTTCCTATTTGGCATGGAAACACTTATAATGTATTCTTTCTTTGACTTTTAGCTTTAAATGTTCGTCGTCATGTTTGTATCTATTGTTGTATCTGAACATGTTACATTTTTTTATCAGCGGTAGCTCGGAAGAACAAATGTCCAATTGAAAATTGGCACCAGTTTTGTAATTAGTATATTTGATACTTTGGACGTACAACAAAGAATGAGAAGATGTAAAACAAAAAGTGCGATTATAAAACCGAATCTCAGAACCAAGGAAGCCACACCGTGTATTCTTAATTATTAAGTTGTATGTTACTAACGATATTTGCAAACCCCAATAACAATTCTACCTGCCAGCAGTCACCAATAACGAAGTCCAGAAATATCGACTAGAGGCATTCCACGTGAGAATCGCAATTTTTCATGCATGACCACGGATGAAAACCGAGTGAATTAACTCCTTGAAAATTTAATGTATTTTCAGTTACATTACAGATTAATGGAAGATTCCCTTTTTACAAGACGCCAATGGCACCATTTCTTGTTCTTTAACGACAGTATCTTACGTTAATGTTTATTGCGATTCGGTCAATTTCAGTGAAATAACTTCACTCTTGAAACATTAATTATGACTTAAGTGCCATTTGGTTTCAGCTCATCGTTCTTTTGCCATCTTTGTCATGGATCTCCATAAAGATGTACCTCTATGGGTAATAACCGCTTTAAATATCTTTAGTTGTACTTTTGTTTTATCCCGTACGATGCCAATGATTTTACTGTCCAAATTTTCCGTTTCACTGTTGCATAAACCCGTTATTTTTCAAGTGGATAGTCAGTCTCTAGTCAAGATAGAAATTCTCCTTTGACAACAGTCGATGCAACCAAGAATACCATACATTTTTTAAAAATGTAGGAGACAAGAGAAAAACATGGATAAAGAGAAAACTAGATATGTCCTTTTTCACTTTGGGTATAATGTTAAAAACAAAAACACGAAATCAATGTTAACAAAGTAAAATAAAAATGTGAAAAAACTTGGAAAATGCAGTTAGACAAATGAAATTTAGGAAGAAAGTGAGGCTGGGCTCTGCAGAGGGATTGGTAGCTACTCTCTAGCTAGCCACATCCGTCATGTGTAAATTCAAAATTTAGAATGAATGAAATATGAAACTATGGGACATCAGACATCATGCATATTCGGAATAGTTCATAATATCATTAACAACAGTACTGTAATGCTAGTCATTTAACTTGTCGAGGGCCTTGATAAGTGGAGATTTACAATATCATAAAAAATCAACAATTTATTTGTAAACAGTTTAGATAAGACTGGACCGTTTTGTTTTTTTTTCTTGAAAGTATATGCGATTGCTAAAAAATTACGTATTTATGTTTCTTGGATATTGTATAAAAATAATATTTATGAAACGTTAACACACATACATCACGGTAGACAAGACTGAACCGTTGTTTTTCGTGAAAGAATATTTCATCGCTAAAAGGTTTGAAAAAAATACTTGTTTATGTTTCTTGGATATAATATAAAATTAATATTTATGAAACGATAACACACATACACCACGGTAATCTTTAAAGGAAGTAATGTCATTAATTTCTCTTAATTTGTCTTTTCTAAAACGGCAAATGTTTACCATAGACCCGATATCAATTGATGCTAGACGTGTGAATTTTCTATTTTTATCATAGTGGTAAATATGTTGCGTCTCACATACACTTGCGATTAGACATTTTGCCGTATTGTTTCTGTGAGGATTGATCAGGGAAGTTGAATGTTTGTTTACAGCGATAATCAAAATAAATACTCCTTTATATGTTATTAAATGTATTTTTGACGACCGTTAATTAAATCCTTGAGCTTCTGGTAAAAATAAAGCATGACGTGATTATTATATTGCTGTTTGATTTATTTATGGATAAATACAGTACAGTCTCATCGAAAGACTAACACTAAACCAACAAATTGGTGTCGATTCGGTAGTTCAATCCCTTCCATTGCATTTTTGACACTGGCTACATTCATATCTCGGTCACTTGGCAGTCGAGTTTCAAACCCTTTTCGTTAGCTCAATGATAGACTTTCGACAGATCTGTACTGTTTGTCTTTAAACAGGAAAATGTTATCTATTAGGTGTTATCATAAAATTGTCGGTGAAGGAAATATTTCTTATCGACATAAACATCAATCTGTTTTGAGAGTTAATGAATCAATTTAGAAAATTCTTGTGTAAGGTAAAAAATATAAAATAATAATTTAAAGCTGTCACAACTGATAAAATTTTGATTAAAAATTGACAACAGCAAGAAGGACCGTTGTGGAACGACGGTGTTTTGCTTATATCGAGGCGGTTAATACTATCCGGATCTTATCACTTATATGTCGATCATGCAGAAAAACGGATTTAAAGAATCAAAGCTTATTAAATATACTTTGCAATACATTGTATCACGAAATAAGTGATAGAAACAAAACCTAGAAGAGCCAAACATGTTGCAACTAATAAATAGTATAATGAGCAAGTTTGGAGATTGGAAACTGCCATAAAACTGATTGCATGGTTCGATTCGTAGTTGTTTCGTCGTTGTTGTATTATTAAACTGATATTCTTCTATCATCTCATCACACATTGTTTCTTTTATAATATCTTATTGATAGCATATCATAAATGTACACATTGTTCGTTCGTTTTTCATAATAACCTCAGTGAAACATCTACCAGCAGAGATACCACCTCAGTGGTTTAAATTACGTATTATACCAGTGTTTATTTTACAGCACTAGGCTGACATTTCGGAACACGTTCCCTCATCAGTAGTAGAAATTCTCCTCTTCACAACCGTCGATGCTGCTAAGAAATTGTAAATTAGACATGGATTGGTATGTTTGTTTTTTGAACATGTGAACCAGAAAAGTGAGACCAGGTGTTTTGAGTGGTAAGTACACTTCCTAATTAACTAGCTACACAAGCAACGTATATATATAATAAATACATGAATAATTCTGCGATGAAAAGAAATTTTTAAAAAGTTTTTTATTTCTGTGATATTTCATTGAATTTGGTTACCGAATTATTATTCATTTTGTCCGTCCATGTAGTATAAGGACATCTCACTGTGATGCTATAAGTTGCAGTCAAGAGACATGGAATGTCGAGCCTCTGACCTCCGGAGTTATAGTTTCAAATTCTACATGGATACACTAATAATGAGTTGTTTTTCTGTGTGAAAAATTTTGGCTTTAAATGGCCGTCGCGATGTTTGCATCTCTTATTGTATCTGAACACGTTACATTTTTGTATTAGCTCGGAAGAATAAATCAGATTGGACAATGTAAAACTGAAACTTGACACCAGTTCTGTAATGAATATCTTGAATACTATGAACGTACAACAAAAATGAGAAAGATATTTAAAGAAAAAAGTGCGATTATGCAACTGAAGAATGTATGCGTCTCTCAGAACCGAGGAAGTGACGTATTCTTTATTAAGTTTTATGTTAATAACAATATTTGCAAAACCCAATAACAATTCTGCCTGCCAGCGGTCACCAATAAGAAAGTCCAGAAATATCTTCCAGAGGCATTCCACGTGATAATGTTCTATCTTTTATGCATAACCACAGACGAATACCGAATGTATTAACTCCTTGAAAAATTTCATGTATTTCCAGTTAAATTACTGATTAATGGAAGATCCTTTTTTAACAAGACGTCAATGGCACCATTTCTTCTTCTTTAACGACAGTGTTTGACATTAATGTTTATTGCGGTTCAGTCAACTTTAGTGAAATAACTTCACTTTTGAAACATTAATTACTACTTTAGTGCCGTTTAGTTTCAGCTCATCGGTCTTTTGCCATCTTTGTCATGGGTTGCCATAAAAATGTTGCTCTCTAGGCTATAACTGCTTTAATTACCTTCAGTTGTACTCTTCCTTTTTATTCACGTACAGTGGCAATGGTTTTTTCTATCTCAATCTTAAGCTGTTTTATTTTTGCAGACATCTGTTAATTTGTAAATGGATAGCTAGTCAAGATAGAAAATTATCCTCTTGACACCGACGATACACCAAGAATACTCTACAGCTCAAGGAGACCAAAGAAACATGGATAAAAGGACAACTGGACAACAAACGAAATCACTATCAAAAAAGTAAAATAAAAATGTGACAAAATTGGAAAAATGATGTTTAACACATGAAATTTCACCAGGGCAGTGAGGCTGGGTTCTACTAAGGGATATGTACCTACTTTTTCGCTAGCCACACCTGTCACGTGTAAATTCAAAATTGAGAATGAATGAAACATGGAACTATGGGACATCATGTATATCCGGGATAGCTGATGAAACATACATTATCAATTGACAATATTGTGATGACAGCCATAGAACTTATTGAAGGCTTTTGCAAGTAAGGGTTTACAATATCCAAAAAAATCAAAACATTATTTGTAAGGAGTTTAGATAAGACTGAACCGGTTTATTCTTCTTGAAAGTATATGCGATTGCTAAAAAGATTGCTTGTTATTTTTTCTTGGATATTGTATAAAATAGATATTATAAACTTTAACACACATACATCACGGTAGACAAGACTGAACAGTTGTTTTTCTTGAAAGTATATGTCATCGCTTAAAGGTTTGAAAAACATATTTGTTAATGTTTCTTAGATATTATATAAAATGATTTTTTTATGAAACGATAACAGACATCCATCACGGTAATCTTTATATGCAGTACTATCCTTAATTACTCTTAATTTGTCTGTTCTTAGAATAATCGACAAATCTTTACCATAGACCCGATTTCAATCCATGCCAGACAACTATTTCTTGTATTTTTATAATAGTAGTAAATATGTTGCGTGTCACATACACTTTCCAAACAATATACGATAATTTGCAGTATTGTTTTTGTGAGGGTTGATCAAGGAAGTTGAATGTTTGTTTACAGCGATAATTAAATTAAACGTCCCTTTATATGTTATTAAATGTATTTTTGACTGCCGTTAATGAAATCTTAGAGCGTCTGATAAGAATAAAGAATGACGTGTTTAATATATTGCTGTTTGACTTATTTATGGATAAATACAGTACAGACTCATCGAAAGTCAAACACTAAACCAACAAATTGGTGTCGAATCGGCAGGTAATTTTGGTTTTTTTATACCTATATTTCCAGAGCTTTTATCTCGGCCTCTTGGCAGGGGAGTTTCAAACCCTTTTCGTTAGCTCAATGGTAGACTTTCGACAGGTCTGTACTGTTTGTCTTTAAACAGAAACAAAGTTATCTATCAGATGTTATCATAAAATTGTCGGTCAAGGAAATATTTCTAATCAAAACAAACATCTGTTTTAAGGTGTGTGATTGTATAAATCAATAAGTGAAATTTTGTGTGAGATAAAAAGTATAGAAGAATTATTTGAAAGATTGTAGTGGAAAAACGGTGTTTTTCTTATATATCGAGGCGGTCAGTACTATCCGGATCCTATCACTTAAGTGTCGGTCATGCAGAAAACGGAATTAAGCAATTGAAGTCAAAAACAAACATACTAATCCATGTCTGAATCACAATCAAGAAGCAAAGTAAAAACTTTGGAACTGAGAACGTGAACTTCCACCAGGTAAGCGAGGCCGGGTGTTCCGGAAGAGTAAGCACCTCCTGTTTAGCTAGCTACACCCGCCACATGTGTAATCAAAATTAT
The DNA here is from genome assembly GCA_021292105.1 of Anadara kagoshimensis. Classification (NCBI taxonomy): domain Eukaryota; kingdom Metazoa; phylum Mollusca; class Bivalvia; order Arcoida; family Arcidae; genus Anadara; species Anadara kagoshimensis. The sequence goes on from CM037861.1 coordinate 29,484,263, forward strand.
GTGAAATCACATAGCACTATGGAACGTCAAATATATCCAGGGCAATCCTGCAGAGACATCAAACATATCAACAATACTGTGATGACGGCCATATAACTTTTTACGGGTCTTGATAAGCCTAAGCATGCAATATCTCTGAAGATAATAACGTATACTTTGCAATAGATTGTAACACGACAAAAATGATAGAAATAAACACCTAGAAGACTCAAATTGCAACTAATAAACAGTATAATTCATATCATAATTTTGAGGTGGGAAACCGCCATATATTGGACAAAATAAAAGTCTTTTGATTGCATGGTTGGATTAATGGTTCTTGTGACTTTGTTGTATTGATACACTGATATGTTTCTATCAACTCATCATACTTTTTTTTCTTTTAAATTTTTTATTGATAGCATATTATAAATGTACATATTGTTCGTTCGTTTTCAGTGTTATCAATTGAGAAATTACATTGTTTTGGGGTCATTTCATGCTAGTATGATTTCACGTGATCCGAGTACAAATTACATGAAGAGCGTCTTTCCATGTTAAAATTGTACCTGAAACACCCGGTATTATACTAGCATGAAGTGACCCCAAAGCAATGTCATTTCTTATATTAACAATTCATTTTATATCTAATCTGCTATGTGGACTAAAAACAATTACTGCACAATTTACTCCCTCCGTTGGTTTTAAGTGCATCGTGCTACCCGTCTGACTCATCTCAATGAAGGATGACGCTATCAATGAGTGGGATGAAAGGTGACCCCCGCCTACTTTCATTGATGAAAAATCATCAGTTAAAAAGGTCAGACAAATATTTTCATGGACGTTTGAAACAGATTTACGATAATGTTGAGAAATAGCTTTCATAGAGGGAAAATGTGTGCTATTGTAAAGTTTATATATGCAAGAAGTTATGAAGCATTGATATTTTGTGAATTAATTAAGTACCCCGTCCAAAGTAGAGAGCCTTAAATCCAAAGGGCCAAATTGCAGTATGTTTTTGTTTTTTATTCGTTATATTACTTTAGCTGTTATATAATTTAAGTTATACAGGGTTTTAGCAGGTTACACGGCCCCATCTACCCCGTCATGCGGCTCAGGGTACATTCATTTTTGACGGGGTACATGGGCCCGTGTAACCTGCAAACGTTTTTGTCGCCCTTCAAAGCGGTAGTCGTTTGATATATTTAACTCTGTGTGACTTACGTACGTTGAAGGCATGTTTGTTTACCGTTACTATACGTCCACAATATACGAGTTACTTCCCTTTTACCACAAAACGTCGCGTGCGTTAATGTACCTCTGCAGATTTCCAAACATAGTTTTATGTACCCAGGCAAGTTAACAAATCGTTATGCGAGAAATTTCTTTTTGAAGGGTTGACAATTTATTATGTCGAGTTTTTGGTTGTATTGGTTTTTGCCAAGTATAAGTGATCCAATCAAACATTTTTTCTTCCTGTTATTCAGAAAGTACACATGTTCACAGCTTATAACGCCTATAGTCTGATAAAACCATAACTGTGAGAAAGCTAAGAGCCTTCAAAATAACATTGTCCTCTAGGGTACCGACGAGTGTATGACAGAAAGACCATTTATTACATATAGAGTCTATAAACATAGAGTCTGTACCATAAATCTTGATATCAGGAAGAGGTTTAATTAGAGAAAGCCATCATGTTTGACATGCGGCCAAGATTATATGTGGTTATGACACGGCTATATTTGTCTCAAACTGGTGATGTTTTAATTCCTGTTATCATCAGCCGTCTTCCATAAAATGACTGTAAATACAGCTTTACAAATGATATTAAAAATGTTTGATCTACGAGAACTAAATACATGATAAAAATCCGATATTAACAATTGCGGTTTAATTTGAGACGTCAATATGAACGGATAAGAGCGATAGTTTTGTACCGCCAAGTCAAGATTCCTCTACTTACATCGAAGCTGACGGTTCAGAAATGATTGAAGAAACCAAAGTGTTCAGTGAAGCTACCAGCCGTCAGAAGGCCATCTGATAAACTTTTTTATAGTAGGGTCTGAAGTGGAATTCTAAGCCAGGCGGCAAGATGCCATTTGAACCGTTAACAAACGCTTCAGATCACTTTGTCACCAAGACCCCCGGTCAATCAAAAACAAAAACATAGGTCAAGTCTGAAAAAGTTAATACAAATAAAAAAACTCGATAATCGGTACCTATTGTAGATGCAATACACTACATAACGTTGTAAAAACTTCAACCATTAGTAGGTAATAATAATAATAACGATTGTTGAAGCTAGCTAAACAGGAGGTGCTTTCTCTTCAAGGGTATCCGGTTTAACTTACATGTTTAAATTTCTCATGTTTAAATAACTTAAAATAACAGTTTAATTTTCAAATGTTTATCATTATTTTATTGCGATTTGAACATAGAATGGTATGTATGGTGTTGATAACATTTATCATATTTTAATATTGAAGTTTGTTGACAAATTCATTGCTAGCTGAAACAAGAAACTCTACTTACTAACATTTAACGGATGTTTGAAAACAACATGGAGATAAAACGTAGAACGCCTCTCCGATACACTGATATTATGTAATATCAGCAAATAGAATTAAACAGACGCTTTTTATATATTTTTTTTAAATGTGAAACTTCTTTAAATTATAGGAAGAAATAAAATATATATTTATCAGATTTTGCAGGTTGATAAGTTTAATCTGAGTCAAATCAATTATTTTTTATTTTGTGCAAAGAACATTTTCCAATTAAGTTAATAGTTAGTGAATTAAAATATTCTAAAATAGTTTAATTTACATGCTGCATATGACTTGAGTAACATTGTTTGCTAATGAACTAAAAAAAAAGAAAAGCCTTTAAATTATTGGAAGAAATTAAATATATGTTTATCAGATTTTCCAGGTAGATAATTTTAATCATAGCCAAATCAATTATTTTGTGCAAAGAACATTTTCCAATTAAGTTACCAGTAACATGAGTAAGTTAACGAAATATTTAAAATAAAAATACTTTCAATAACACGTTGCATATAACTTGAGTAACGTTATTTGCTAATGAATATACACATCGAATTTACATCGAGTCTATATAACTAATGAATTTGATTAGACTTTATGCGTTCTTTAAAGTATTTTACCAGTTCAACTTTAAACGCTAATGTCTGCAATAAAAATGACGCAATTTTTAGCGACAAATAAATCTTCTCCAAATTGCATACGAATGCAAGTATTCGTTTGACAATAATGTTCTTAATATAATTTATAGCATTTGGTTTGGTTCAAATTATTTAAATTGTTAACTGGAATGGTTGCATTAAGCCGTCTTGGGGTTGAATGCTTTTTCCTTAAATATGTTTCCACCACAACCCTGAATTGCAATGGAACTACTTACTAGCGAGTTACTTTTTAGAGTTAATACGGTAAAATGCATTATCTTAATGTTGTTAGATATTTTACTAATGCAGTCTTCAGCAACCACTCGAACTGCAAAACTACATACGATTACAAAATATTTAGCCTCACTAAATAGATTTAACTTAATATTCGCATTATTTCATTCTATACGCAAACGATTGCATAAACAAAATTTCTCCTAAAAGCAAAGTTAAAGCATTATGGTGCATTTTAAATTCTTAATGCAAGTATCAATTTTACAAAACTTCGGATAAACTTTGCTAATATTTGATAGAAACACCGGAGGCCCTGTCCATAAATTAACGAACTAGTATGGAATTTAAAATATTATAATTTACATGTAAACGAAAATGGTTGCACTTCATCTGATGCTGCCTTAGGCAACGATTGTTTTGGCGATGTAACAAATGGATGCAAAACTCCAAGAAGCCATTCACAAAACTTTACTTTCCTATATAGAATTAAATAGACATTCTTCACTCTTGTATTAACGAACTCGTATGGTACGGTGTTTTATGTATATGTATATTCGAGTAAAAAGGAAATCAGCTACAGTACATTCATGCATACATATCCTCTTCGTGTTAGGTAACACATAAGGCTTCCACCAGGGTACACCATCCAGCTCTGTCCTTTGTCTTTCTTTCAAGTTCTCCCCAGCTGTATCCACAATCTTTCATATCTGTTTCTATTGTCCTCCTCCAAGTACATTTTGACCTTCCTGGTTTTCTTTTGCCAGCTGGAGTCCACCTTAGTGCTTTTTTAACATGCCTGATGTTGTCCATTCTTAAGATATGTCCTGTAAATCTCCACCCTCTCTTCTTAATCTCACTGTTGATGTTACTTATTCCTGTTCTTTCTGTAAGTTCGATGTTTGATACTCTGTCTGTCCATTTGATGTTCATAGTTTTTCTTAATAACCTACCTTCTACCCCTAAGTTTTCTGTCAGCTACATTACAGACCTGTCGAAAGTTTAACACTTAGCGAACGAATTAGTGTCGAATCGGCAGCTCATTTCGGTCCCCGTTAGCGAAAACTTTTTGGTATGTGCTATCCATTTCTCAGTAGCTTTTTTACAACCAGCTTTCCATATCTCGGTCACTTGGCAGCCTAGCTGCGAATCGTTTTCCTATTCTAAGTGTTAAACTTTCGACAGGTCCGAACTGTGGATTCTATTATTCGTTTTTTTTCATGCATCATGGTTAAACGTTCTGTTATTGACAAGGGATAGTATTATCATAAGGAAATAACACATTAATTCGACGCATGGATGACCTCGATAAGTGATAATAGGTCACTGTTAAAATCTCATTAACTTTATTAATTATCTGTCAATTGCATGATTGTAGTCCGTGCAATAATCAAATCATCCAAACAAACACTACATCTCTATATCAACGTTGTGCCATATGTAAATATGTAATATTTTGGACATGGGCTGGTACTTTTTTGCATTTTAAGGAAACACATGTAAAAAGTGAGATTTTTTGAGCCAACAAAAGTACTTTAAGCTTCACTTCACCAAATTTGAATTATATTCAGCGAGTGTCATATCAACAGTAGGACCACTTGATGGTCAAATGGTCAAAAGTGCCGTGTTACGAATCACAACAGCTTTCATGGCTTAGAGCTGTAACCTACTCAGAGGGATTCAGATCTAGTATGTGAGAGTAGGACAGTTTGTTTCCTGAAGGTCGGTGGTTTTGTCTGGGCACTCTTATTTTTTCTCAATGTCTGAACTACCCTTCTAAAATGAAGATATGGAAGACTGATTGAAAATTAATACGGATTTTTAAGATTCTATAATAGCATAATAACAACCACGGTTTTTGTTCCAGTGCCTGTCCAAAATATTGGATTTTATAATGGAGATATGAAAAACTGATCGTAAAATTAAGGCGAGCATTTAGAAATCAAAAATAGCACAATAACATCCACGGTTTTTATTCCGGTGCTTGTTCCAGATAGGACATTTTATAATCAGAAGGCCGAGTGTGTGTTTGTTATTTTCTTGACTCGTTTTGTTTGTCTGTTTCATTAATTACTTGACGTATTATTCTATGTGCTCGATTGCATAGGTTGTTGGTCCGTTAGTGGGAGGGTATTGGTTGGAACCCCGGCAGGGTCTGACCCAAGACTTGAAAGTGACTGTTCTTTCGCCAAGCACTCGACATTGGGTAATGAAAGTCACTGTCCTTTCGGATGGGAACTTAATATAAACGAGGTCCCGTGTCACGGTGGGCTTGGCACGCTAAAGAACCCTCCTATATAATGCCATCAGCGCAAAGCACGGGCAAAATGTCTGCACTTTCGCCTATAGCTGGCGACGTGTCGATATAAGTGAAATATTCTTGACTGGGACGTTAAACACCATTACTCAACTCAACTTAACATAGGTTGTTGCCAAGTACACGTTAGTAGTGTATACTATTTGATGATAGTTAAAATTTGACACGCCCCAAAAACTAAGCTATACTACCTCATGCAAAGTATTGTATTAACTAAATTTGATTAGATTAATTTTGGTTCTTTTGGTTATCTTTTCAGCATCTTGAAAAAGTGGTTTCATAACTACTGATGAGGATTATATTCCGAAACGGTTGTCTAGTGCTGTGAAATTAAAACTGGTAACATTTGTAATTATCGTTTACTTGAGATATTTTTTGTTCTATTACCTTAATTACATAGGTTGTTGCCATCTGGTGTATTGTGTCTATTTTGCTGCAAATAACCTTGTATCTAATTGAACAGATAGAGGTAGGATCATTGTTTATAATTAAAAATAAGTGGCTTTGTTTACCACACTGTCCGAGTACAATTAATTACAATTGGATATCAATACTATCCCCATGTTTGTATGAAGACGTTTCTGTACTTGCAAGTATTCAACAGGTCAATTCTTTTCTTCTGATGAAACCTTATTGTATTATGAATAACAGTACAGGCTTGTCAAAAGTTTAACATTAAGCTAACGAATTAGTACCGAATCGGCAGTTCATTTCGGTCCTTCGTGAGCTGCATGTCGACACCAGCTGTGATCTATCTATCGGCAGCTTTTCGGCCACTAGTGCCCATATCTCAGTCGCTCTGCACCCAAGCTTCGACTCCTTTTCGTTTGGTCAGTGCTAAACTTTCGACAGGTCTGTACCATAATTGCACTTACTGGATTTCCCAGATTACATAGAAATGAAGAAAATATTTAATAAGTAAATGGGCTTTAATGGACATGATCCTTTATCCATTTCTTCATAACCAAGATGTTGCCAAAAGATACAATTAAACCTTATCATTAGTCTAATAACTAAAGGTGGCTCAGTTGGTAGAGTACTCGCTCCGTAAGTGGAAGGTCGTGGGTTCGAACCCCGACCAGGTCTGACCCAAGATTTGAAAGTGGGTAGAGACTATTCTTTCGCAAAGCATACGACAATACGAAATAAAAGTCACACGAACTTAGGATAACAAGGCTCCGTGTCACTGTAGGTTTGATTAATTAAAAATTAGGAGATCCCTGATATACAAATCATTTTATATTAAATTAATTATTTAATTATATTAAAAGTTGGATGAGTTGGTAACGGCAAAAATCATTAAAAATTCTTAAATGGAATGAATGGTGAAAAAGTTGGAACGAGTTGGTAATTTAGTTGGAACGAGTTGGTAATTTAAACACATTTATAAAAACTCTGCATAAAAATGTGGAACGAGTTGGTAAAAAAGATGGAACGAGTTGGCGAAAATCAGTTGGAACGAGTTATTTATATAAAATATAGCCGAAAGTACAATTTTGAAAACTAGAAAAATATTTGGGTTTATTGTTAGATATTTTCTTATATCATTACAAATATCTCGGCAGGTTTTTCGGCATCTATGTATCGTCAGTTTTTCGGTCACTAGTTTTCCATATATTACTTGGCCACTCGGACGCCGAGGTTCGACTCTTTTTTTCATCAGCCGAGTTAAAATTACGACAGGTCTGCACTGTACTGACTTTTTACATTTTAAGGGTGACTGATAATAATGGAGATATACATAAAATGGCTCCAGTTTAAATTTTAATCTGACAAACTCTGGCAATCATTTATGGTATTGACCACTGATACATGAAATTTAATCATGTACATAGAATTACATCATTCTTATTGAAACGCGTTCAAGATTATTTTAGATTGAAATTTACCAGTGGTAAAATTAAATTGCAACATTTTACTATACATCTTTAAAGAACGTTTCAGAAAGGTGATATTTTGAACAAAATATCTGAAAAAGTTAATTAATTTGAGTATTTTTCTCGTTCATCCTTCGTTATGAATAGTAAATTATTAATTAAAGCGGAACTAATTTTGTTATAAAGATTCTGTTTTCTTTGAACGTATTTACGATTTTTTGATTAATTAAAATGCCACAACGCCTTTGCCATGCTTTGTTTGATTTTGGTGTATATTTTTTTTAATAACTGGCACACCTTTAAATAAATTAGTATCTTTAAAAATAGTGGTATTTAATAAATAAAAATTAAATACATTTATCTAAGCAAATGTCTTGTTATTTGTTGCATATGTAATTGCATACAACTTATCTCCCTTATCTTAATTCTCTAGTGTTTTAACGATATAAAAACTGCGTGCAACTACCGTGATTGTCATTGATCTAGAAGACTTTCAGCAAGAAAAAATGCCTAGAGTCAGGGTTCGGGGAAGGAATGCTAGACGTGTCCAAGATGTCAGACCACGACGTCGCAATGCAAATCATGCTCCAGCGCATGATGAACCAGAGCAAGTCGTACAAAATGTTGATGCCAATTTACCCAATCCTGGACCCCCTCATGTACTGCCTTTACATGTCGAAGCCATTTCGCAAGAAATAACAAGAAATGTGTTGCAGCGAATTCAAACCATCCAGCCTATCCAAGCCGTTGCAGCGCCTGCTAACATTAACATGGAGCAAGGTAATACAGAGCATGCTAATAACTTGCAGATTTTTAGTACTTTGCATGAATTAGGATACAATGTTCAAAATAATGTCAAAATCAAGATTATAAATAATGAGTATATTGATCTTGGAATACTGATTTCCAAAGTATCCAATCTTGATGACGATTCAAAAAATATTTCTATTAAAGATGGAAATCTTGTAATTACTAATAAGTCTCGTCCTACTAAAATTTCCGATTTTCAACAGTTGACTGACGCCATGCTTATATTTGCTAGCATTTACACCTCGGCCCATTCATTAGAATTTTCTGGTTTATTGAAATATATCCATACAGTATGGCTCGGTGCATCACGTACACCAGGCTTGGGATGGAAATCGTATGATATTCAGTTTAGACTAAAAAAGAACGGAACCCTGAGAAGTCCTGGGCGGTTGTCGATCAGGAGCTATGGTTGCTTTATATGTATGCAAACTTCAATACCATTCCTAATACAACTGCTACCACTTCTAACAGTATGTACAAATGTTACGACTATAATTACAAGGGTGTTTGTAATAAACTTAGATGTTTTTACTTGCATTCTTGCATTAAATGCTCCATGACTCATCCTCAACTTAGATGCAGGGTAGTGAATGCTAGCAATATTAAGTTTAGGTCTGAAAATCAACAACAGCAATGGTCCTCTCGTGCGGCAGCTGTAGCTACTAGCAATGATAAACTTGACAGCACAAATGTCGGTAAACCAGCACAGTCTGCTAATCAGTCTCGCTAATAGTCCAATTAAAGTTAATTCACTAAAAAGTTTTTTGAAGTTATATCCAAATTTAGATGATGCTGAATTACTATATAATGGTTTTAACCATGGTTTTAAGTTGAATTATCATGGTCCTCGTCAAAGGACTATTTGTTCTAATTTATCTTCTCTAAAAAATCGTGAATTAGAAGCTATAGAGATAGTTATGAAAGAGGTTAATTTTGGCCGTGTTGCTGGCCCATTTTTATTTAATCCTTTGCCAAATTCAAGGCTTTCTCCAATCGGTTTAGTTCCAAAGAAAGATGGATCTTGGCGGGTAATACATCACTTATCATACCCTAAGGGGTCAAGTATAAATGATTTCATAGATCAAAATTTATGTTCAGTCAATTATACATCTTTTGACACCGCTTTGTAGGATCTGACTAAGTTGTGTAGCATTACTTCTGGTGCACCCGTTAATTTGTGTAGCATCAATACTATTGACGTGTTGCTGTTGGAGCTGATGTTAGCAAAAGTAGGCAAAGGTGCATTAGCGGCCAGGCTGGATGTAAAAAGTGCATTCAGGTTACTTCCGATTCATGCGTCCGATTTTGAACTTTTAGGTTTTAAAGTTGCCAATTATTATTTCACTGATAAATGTTTACCATTTGGGTGCTCTATATCGTGCTCATTGTTTGAAAAATTTTCTACTTTTTATAGTTGCTTTTTAAACACAGGTCACAAAGTGATAATATAGTACATTACTTAGATGATTTTTTATTAGCTGGTAGGGCAAATAGTGATGAATGTAAAAGCTTAATGGAATGTTTTTCAGATATGTGTAATGAAGTGGGAGTATCATTAGCTCATGATAAAACGATTGGGCCATCTCCTATATTAGTTTTTCTAGGTCTTGAAATAAACACAATAGAAATGAATGTCAAAATCCCTTCCGAAAAGCTTATTACACTTAAACATTCATTAGTTTGTCTTTTGAGCAAAAAGAAAACAACTTTGAAAGAACTTTAGTCTGTTGTTGGCTTACTTCATTTTTGTACCAGGGCCATTTCACCAGCACGTGCGTTCAACAGACGTTTTACGACACTATGACGGGCCTTTCAAAACCTTTTCACAAAATAAGAATTAATCTTGAAATGAAGGATGATATACGGGTATGGTTAACATTTTTTGAGTTATTTAATGGTATCGTAAGTTATGATATCTCTAAATGTGTTTCAAGCTTTGAGATGAATCTCTTTACTGACAGTGCCGGTGGGTCAAAGTTTGGCTGCTCGGCAATTTTCAATACGCACTGGGTATATCTGCAGTGGCCTGCAAAGTGGTATGATAAGCCGATTTTAAAGGATGTTACATTTTTAGAACTGGTACCGATATTGATGGCTTTCCATATTTGGAGTTATCAATTACAAAATAAGAAATTTATCTTCAATACTGACAATCACGCCTTGGTTTCCATTTTAAATACTAAAACATCAAAATCCAAAAGAGTTATGTATTTACTTAGACCGTTAATCCTTCATAGTATCTTATACAATATTCAGTTTAGATCTGTACATATCAGAGGTAAATATAATGTTGTTGCTGATGCTCTTTCTCGACAGCAGTGTTCAAGATTCCACCAAGCCTTTCCACAGGCGGATGCATTTCCATTACCAATACCGCAAGCGTTTCACCAGCTGCTATTGAACGTCGAACTAAACAAATTTTAGCTGCTTCTATTTCTGTACATACTGCAAAAGCCTATATAACTGGACTTAAATCATTTCAGTAATTTAAATTGTCTCGTAAATTTCAAATTATTTGGCCCCCACTCATATCGCATGTTGTTGATTTTACATCATTCTTATCCGTCAAGGGGAATGCTTCAAGTACAGTTAGAACGCATGTTTCTGCTATTGCGTACCAGTGTAAGATGAACAGTGTTACTGATGTTACTCAGTCGGTTTGAGTCGATTAGATAAGCGTGTTGATACTAGAATGCCTATAACTTTAGACATTTTGCTAAATATTCTTAAATTTCTTCCTGATATTTGCGTTTCAAAGTATGAATCAATAATGTTTGCTGCAATATTTTCTCTTGGTTTCTTTGGATTTTTCAGAATTGGAGAATTGTTCGCTACGCTAGCTCACTTAGTGATCAAGGTCATTCATTGCAGAGCTATAACATTCGTTTTGTTGATTGTATCAAATCACTAGAAATAGTTCTCCCACACTAAAAAATCACTAGAAATAGTTCTCCCTCACTCATAAATGATCAATCTGGGCATGGGCATATAATACGTATCCCAGAAACACGCATGTGTACTTGTCCTGTTAGGGCCGTGCTATCTTATTTGTCTATAAGGCCATGTTATGTTGGTCCTTTTTTCTGTCACTTGTCTGGTAATCCAGTAACCAGATACCAGTTTGTCTGTATTCTTAAAAAGACCCTTACTGCTGCTGGTATTGATTCTACACTTTATGGATCTCATTCGCTTCGAATTGGTGCAGCAACCACAGCTGCTATGGCTGACATTGATAATGATAAAATTGCAGAATTTGGTCGTTGGAAATCTGGTTGTTACAAGTCGTACATAAGAATACCTAGTGTAAATATGGTCTCATTTAGTAAATAAATATACTAATTCAGTCAAAGATTTTCAGATTTACACACAAATGTTTGGATTGTTGGATCTTCATTAGTGAAGCATGCATTTATAAGAGCTATTCAATCGTCATATGGGAAGGATTTGCAGCTGGGGAGTCTTAATACTTATATATTATGGCAAGGCAAAGGCGGAATGAAGTGGTCGGAGGTGTTATGTAAAATCAAACATTTACTTAAATTTATTGACCCGCCAAATTTTATCATTTTGCATTGTGGCGGTAATGATATTTGTGATTGTAAATCTTTGCAATTGATTAATAATATTATTTTTGCTTTGAAAACTATGTTTGAACTTCTTCCAAATACGAAAATTATTTTGTCACAAATTTTACCAAGGTTAAAATGGAGATATGAGAAAAATCATGTTGCTGTTGACAAAATCAGGACAAGGGTAAACAGCAAAATAGCTACATTTCTCCTTAAAAATGGAGGCTATTATATTAGATACCCAGAAATTACTGAACTCAATACTGGTCTCTTCCAACTTGATAATGTGCATTTAAGCATACAACGTGAATTTATCTCCCCCTTTGTTTGAGTCTTGTCCATGGCTGTGATTTACCAAGTCAATTGGACTTGGGTATTGTTTGACCTTTGGGTCCATTGTATTGAATTGCAATTGATTATTTTTGTAGACTTTGTGTCTACCATTTTTATAGACCAATTGGGTCTATCTTTTATCTATACTGCAAAATGTTTGTGGCATTTTTAATTTCTTGCTTGTTATCCTATTGTTTACATTTGATTTAAACTTTTGGCAATTTAATTTCTATTCTGGTGGCGCTGGATAAGATGAATCTTATCCATATGGCGGTATTGATGCTCTCACCAGTATAGAAAAAAGACACCTTTTAAAACATTTAGTTTTAAATAAATTCATACTCAGTTTGGTAAACATCTGCTACCAGGGTTTACCTTTATCTATTTAACATTTAATTACAATTTTACCTATTGTTGAGGATGCCCTTTCAAAGATTCAATTTGGAGTCTTGGCTCCTTTATTTACACAGCCGTGGCCAGATTATGCCAACTTAATAATAAATATATAAATTACACATTATGTTTATTGGTTATTTTTTATATCATTTAATGACAACTTCAGTATGCATTGTCCAATTATCTCCCCCTTGTGTTACAACCTGGTCTTAGATAATAACATTTTTGAAGAATTAAAATGTCTTAACCACTTTATCATGCATTGTATTAACACGTTGTTTATTCAAAACCGGGAAAAATAAAAAAATAAAAAATGAAAAGATTAAATAAGTAGATGGGGGTACTGAAGTAATATCGGTTTATTGCTTTAAACGTTCTGTCTGTAACTGTTGTGTGATCATAGTAATCACGGTGTAAAATTTGTAAACACTGTGCTAAAAGACAGTCTATTGTAAAAATACGGCAATTAAGTGTTAAGTGTCAACAGTGAATAATACTGCTTCGTTTTCCGTTTCTAGATCTAGATTATTTCTTAACGCGAAAAACAATGTATAATGAAAGTGGCTAAGTATAATGTCATTATCATGAACATGTTTATTGTTTACAGAGAAAGGGGATAATATTGTTGTATTTTCACAAATCGACTGCCTTTTAGCACACAATTTATACAATTTTACATCGTGATTAGTATGATCAATCGACAATTATAGACAAAACGTGGGCGTTTTAGATGTAAACAGTGCGTACAAATAGACGCATTGGGTGTTTTTTTTTTTTCAGACAAGTCCTAAAAATCAAATTTAAATTACATCTTGTTTTAATTTTACAGAGCCAGACGGCCGTCTCGGAAACAATTTTTTTTAAGATGTTAAAAAAATCCAAAGGTCCAGGTAATTTACTAAAATAAGCTAAATACTTTGCATGAGGGGGTGTACCTTACATGTTGAAAAATTTCAGATTTAAACCGTCAATAAACTTAAAAAATATTTCATTTCTGACAATACAATATTTTTGCCTACTGAGTTACTGAGCCTACTGTATTTAACTGAGTTGTCAACATTATGGTTGGTTGGTTGAATGTTGCATCATCAATTTTTCAGCTATTCGCGACGAGAACTATTTTATTAATCTCTATGGATGATTCTATGAACAATTTTGTGTGTACATGTGAACTGTGACCCGTTTTATGGCCTGCCTTGTACTAGCGCGCACTCAGGACGACTTTTACGTGCTCACAGAGTTAGCACGCTACAAACAAGCCTACCATTCCCTGAGTCACATTATACGGACCAACGGCAAGGAAAATTCACTTTCCCACATGTGGTCTGAGCGGGGCTCGAACTCACAGCGGTAAGAGACCCTGGATTTGTAGACTGACCTCTTATCCATTAGTGTCATCTGGGGGTTGCCAGTGTACCATGTGATAAATACCCCTTACGTTTTGTGCGAGACATTTAAGAAAATATTTACATCACAAATTCACGGAACAAACCGTTATTATTAATAAGCGTCAATTAGCGTGATTCTATTTCCGATGGAAATAAATGATTCACAACAACGTTAAGAGTATCACATGGTACACTTACACGCCTCATTATAAAAGATTTTTACTTATATCAAGCATGCATTTATAAGAGCTACTCAATCGTCATATGGGAAGGATTTGCAGCTGGAGAGTCTTAATACTTCTATATTATGGCAAGGCAAAAGCGGAATGAAGTGGTCGGAGGTGTTATGTAAAATCAAACATTTAATTAAATTTATTGACCCGCCAAATTTTATCATTTTGCATTGTGGCGGTAATGATATTTGTGATTGTAAATCTTTGCAATTAATTAATAATATTATTTTTGCTTTGAAAACTATGTTTGAACTTCTTCCAAATACGAAAATTATTTTGTCACAAATTTTACCAAGGTTAAAATGGAGATATGAGAAAAATCATGTTGATGTTGACAAAATCAGGAAAAGGGTAAACAGCAAAATAGCTACATTTCTCCTTAAAAATGGAGGCTATTATATCAGATACCCAGAAATTACTGAACTCAATACTGGTCTCTTCCAACCTGATAATGTGCATTCAAGTAAACTGGGTAATGATATTTTCCTATACAGAATTCAGCAAGCATTACAACAATTTCTGTTATACAACGTGAATTTATCTCCCCCTTTTTTGAGTCTGGTCCATGGCTGTGATTTACCAAGTCAATTGGACTTGGGTATTGTTTGACTTTTGGGTCCATTGTATTGAATTGCAATTGATTGTTTTTGTAGACATTGGGTCTATCATTTATCTATACTGCAAAATGTTTGTGGCATTTTTAATTTCTTGCTTGTTATCCTATTGTTTACATTTGATTTAAACTTTTGGCAATTTAATTTCTATTTTGGTGGCGCTGGATAAGATGAATCTTATCCATATGGCGGTATTTTTGCAAATACAAAACATGCAACAAAATGACGTAATCCAAAGACATTTCATCCCTTTTAAATTGGTGATGTTCCTTTACTTCAATAATTTCTATACAAATGCAACTCAAATTTATGTATTAAACAAAACAGCAATGATAAACTCGTTGCCATTCATAAATAACTATACAAAATGTATTTGCCAAAGGTTTATTGATTTTACATGCCATTCATATAATTGGAATATTTAAGAATCTGCTGCATTTCGAAGTGAACAACTTATTTAACTAAATACACATACATATGCAACATAAATAATTTTTTTCTTGAAAAACAATTTCCTTTAAAATTGTTAGAATGATGGGGAAATCGTAAATGTGGGAACTTATTTTTTAAGATAAAAACATTATTTTAAATAAAAAAAACCCAGACTCATCAGAATGATGTTGTCAACTATTTAATTTTCTCAAAATTTGTCGTCTTTAATGATTTCACCAGTTTAAACATGTATAATGAATTTTAACGATGACAGTGTAAAGGTAAAAGTAATTATTTCGATAATGAACTTATGGTTCAGAATAAAATGTTAACTTTTGCTGGTACTACAAAGGGTCAAGAGGTTTAATTTGGCAAAGCAACAGTATTTGTCAAGATATAACATAATCAAAACAAAGATACCAGTTTTGTCCAAATTACAGTCCTAAAAGCAAGAGTCAAAACTTAAAAAATGGTAAATTATATGAACTTTCACTAGGAACTAAGTTCCGATGCTCTAAAAGTGTAAACTCCTCCTATATACCTAGCTAAACCGATAACCTGCTAATTACTTCAATACTTACATTTTGCTCAAATCGAGGTTTCTAATGTGCATAAATATTTCTTCTTTACAAGTAAGGATATGATCAAATCCTTTGATTCATTTTTAGCCTGCTTAGAAAGTGTGATGTAACTAAAAATGAACGGCGTTATTTTGTTCGAGAAAAATTAAAACGTTTACTGTTTCAAGTATTTTACACAGATTTTACTTCGTTTTTAGTAATACCTTGAAGTGAAAGAGTTTTTTGTTACTCGTCTTTACAGAAGTCAACGGCGTTCACAATCCACAAATGTCTTTATTTTTTAATACAATTTGTTTGTTAAATCGGTAAAAATTTCCTAAGATTATACATGTGTATGTCCTTCAAGAGTGTCCGAGTTATATTTACTACATTTGAAAAATTCTCGAAAACTAGCATTATACACAAGAATATGAACACATCTTCTAAAGGCCAATAAATGTACAATATTGTTCATATTAACACAATTAACCTTACGGAGCACCCGGTCTCACTTCCATGGTGGAAGTTTACTTGTTTAACCTTATTTTTCAGTTTTTACTTTGCTTTGCTTCTAGATTGTGATTCAAAATTTTTTTGATAAAGTTTGTTTTATGATAAAAAAGGTTTTATATAAGGCGCCAGTGTTGAGAAACAAAAGACGCCATATTTCGGTACAACTAGTACCGTAGAAAAAAATATCTATATGAAAAAATTACTTGAAAGTAAAACGTAATTTATGCCATTTATATATAATTTGAATTCAGTTTTAAGGATGTACAACTGTATGCTTCTAATATTCTAGTCTAGTTGTAATTCGTTTGAAAATAATTTCTAAAATATGTAGCCATGTTGGAATTTTTTTATAATGAATATAACAAAAATTATGATCTCAGTAAATTGTGTGAAAAAATATGTATTTACGACATGTAATTTTTGTGTATTGTAATTTCAAGTATAATCGTAAAAGACTAAAAAGATATAGAATCAAGCAAAGGCAAAGAATGGAGAAAAATGAGATAGGTCTACAAAAATTGACTTGATGGCATCTCATTTCTAAATTTATGATACACATTTTTACAATCATTTATCTAGAACAAAGTTGTGTTTAAATCCACTTAGTCTAAAAAAAATGAATTTATAAAAACAGTTTTCAACAGCAAATCGCCATCATTGATTTCGAGAAAAGAAACCAAATTTGTTATATTTTTTATTTTAACAATAACATATAGTGTTTCGCTCAATAATTATTCAAATTTATGAGATCCATCTTACGGGAAAATATGAACTAAGTTTTATGTAAGATCTTAATTTTATTAGAGAAATGCTCCAATATGGATAAAAATAGGCGAAAAACGGGAATATTGTCAAAAAAGAGTATGTTTAAAGGTCCTAGGGAAAAGAGTAGTCTTACGTTCTGTTAAAAAGTGAATAAAAAGATTATATATTTACCACGAGTGACCGTGTAATATTTCCCGCGATTTAAACACCTCGAAGTCTGGCTTTATATTCCTAAATATGGACAAATCTACTCCTAAAGGGAATAAATGTACAATATATACCATTAAAAACTCTAAAATATGTTGTATTTTTTTGCTTAAAGGCGCCAATGTTTGAGAAACAAAAGCCGCCAAGTATTAGATTTGAAAAGAATAATCTTAAAAGTAGCAAAAAATTAAAGTACAATTAGAACTCAGGGACAAATATTTATCTGTATCAAGTTATTTGAAAATAAAATGTAAATACTGATATTTATGTGTCATTTAAAGTCGTTTTTAAGAATGTATGCTTCTGGTATACCGGTCTAGTTTGAAAATGATTGTAAATAATGACATTTAAAAGTGATTTAAATTTTGTTTTATAACTATACAAACACAAATGTTTTAATCGCACGTTGTGTTTAAAAGTATATAAAAAATTTCACATATATATATTTCTCACGAGTGCCCGTGTAATATTCCCAGCGTTTGAAAAAATCTCGAAAACAAACTGGCATTATACTTTAAAATATAAGTTAATCTTCTCCTATAGGCAATAAATGTACAAAATATTTTATATAAACTTATTTAAAATCTGTGGTATTTTGCTACAAGGCGCCAATGGCTGAGAAACAAAAGACGCCAAGTATCGGATTTGAAGATATTTATCTCAAATAAATGCTAATTTGTGACATTTAATATCTGAATTTACATTTATATTCATGTTTAAGTACGATATTCATGGATTAAAACGCATGCACACGGAACAAATATATCTATTTTAATCGAATGCATGAAACAATAGACTATTTGAAATTAAAATTATTTTTTACACAAATAAATGGGTATATTTTGTTTATTTTCAAAATATTTGTCTCATGTGTTTGGATTAAAACGAGTCAGCTAAAACATATACCAAATGAAACAAAATTTAAAAGAGTTTTTTTTTAAATGTATCATTTTTCATTCAATGCATTACACGTTAGACTATTTGAAATAAAACCCATTTTTCACAAACATAAAAGAAATTATTTTGTTTATGTTTGAAATATTTCAATATATGACGAATATTTTTCAATAAAATCCCCAGTTAAAAAAATTATATAAAAATATTTTGCTTTCCGAATGAAAAAATTTTATAAAAATAAGGTATACTCCCTTATTTGAAGTATTCTCTAAACTACTGTAGATCACTTATTTTTCGCGAGTAGAAAATTTCGCGCCAAGAAAATCTTCGCCTTATTCGCGAATATTTGAATTCGCATTTGTTATCTTATTGAATACAACATATGTATGTTAACATAGAAATATCTGTTTGCTGGAAATATTCGCGTGATAATTAAATTCGCGAATGGGATAGGTCGCAAATTTACGTGAAAATAAATCTCTCGCGAAATAAACGTGATCTACAGTATTTGGTTAAATGTATTTTGGTCATTTGGATATTTTTTCAATCACTTGGGAAAAATGGTTCCTAGGTACTAACTATCCATAACTCGGCCACTCGATGATTGGTTTTTCGTTCCAAAAGTTTTAAAGTTTCGAGCGGTAATAACCTACGAGTTCGAGCATTACTGATTATAATTTGTGTTAATTCATTTGTTATTGAATTAGCGTTAAAGGTCATAATCTCCTCCATAATCAAAAACAAACATACTAATCCATGTCTGAATCATAATCAAGAAGCAAAGTAAACACTTTGGAACTGACAAGTTAGGTTAGACACGTGAACTTCCACCAGGGAAGTGAGGCCGGGTGCTCCGGAACGGTAAGCACCTCCTGTTTAGCTAGCTTCACCCGTCACGTGTGTAATCAAAATTGTGTGAAATGAACATGGAACTATGAGATGTCTAATATGTCCAGGGCAATCCTGGACACAGAGACATCAAACTTATCAACAATACTGTGATGACGGCCATAAAACGTTTTTAGAGCCTGTAAATAATATAATCCTTTTGGTTGTAGATTTGAATTAGTGAGACAATACTATTGCAAAAATCGCTAAAATTAATATGTGTACAGTTTATATATTAAAAAAAATAAAACATGAACATGATAAAAAAAGTCAAAGCAAACCAGTAACAAGATAGCCATATACCGAGATCTCTGAGTAAGACAACGCTGGGTAGATATAATTACAATAGTATCTTTTAGTGCCATTCAAGCATTTTTGTTGGTTTGTTAAACACTATTATTGGAATTATTCTGTTTGGGAGAGTGATATACTCTTTATTTTCATAGAAAATAAAAAATAACTTAAATACAGATTGATATTTTACACTACCTAGTCGTAACAGGAAATCTATGCGCATCCGCGATTGTCAGAAAGTATTTCTGTAGAAAGAGAAATATTGGCGCTTTGGCCAAAATGACGGTGTTTACACCGGAAGTTACGCCCTTGGTGACGTTTTACATCATATGCGCAACAGGATCCCCAATTTTCCTGTCAACATGTTATATTTTATAGCGCCAAAAATTTTACCCTGTGCAGATATATTCTAGGGTAATCGCGGATACGCATATATATTTCTTGATACGACTAGGTACAAGTGAAATTATCAAACTTTATTCAAGTTTTTTTTTTTTTTTTGAAATAAATTATCTTGCATGATAAAATATTTATAACGTAATGACCACATTAAATGAACTCTAAACAGGTTATAATTTTTCTATCAGAATGAATTACTAAATGACGACATCACAGTGACTGCATCACATTACGTTGAAATTATTTTTCTCTGAAAACTTAGGTGAATAAGTTCATAAAAATTGGATTTGATCATAAACAAAGAAAATAGTTAACCATTTCCAGTCTTGTTGGAAAGGGTCAGCCGATTGGTGAATCTGCATTTTCCAATGCATTCTTTAGGAAGCAACTAGACTCCTTAACGTAAAAATACATTTTCTGACGAGTGATGTAATGATTTTACTTCAACATTTGTAAAAAAATCCAAAATCTTAACAAGCAGAAATAAAAGACGTATATTAGTGATTCTTCAGTCAAATCAATGTTTCTTTAAGTTTATTGATGACATAACGATTATTCATTCATTACTTTGGTTTTGCGAAGATAATATCAATCTGAGCGCTCAGTCCAGCGAAGAAATAACTAATGATTACCGAACACATGCCACCAGGTTGGCATATAGATAGACAGATTTCCAATGTAGACTAACTCGTGAATGACAAATAGCCTTCATTGTTCTCGGAGGAGTAGACAATTAATACACTGCAAAGACGTTAATCAGTTTCAGAGAAAAATCCCACTTTATTTAAGCTTGGGGTCATGATGTTTTTGTTTTGTATTCTTGGTTACTTTAGTTGAAGTTAATTACAAGTAATTCAGCTATAACTTAATAGGCTCCTTACTAACTCAACTCTCGTTAAAACAAACATAAGTTTTCTATTTACCAGAAAATTAATTACTCAAAACTTTAGTAATTCAATTTAGCCGATGGGATAACATCATTTTGTGTATATCTTATAGAATTAAGCTAGCAAGGTTGTGTTATTAACCACAGCACAATTTAGACCATAGTTGACCTTTGGTACATGTTACAATTCCAGACAACTTTAGATATGTACCATGTTAAACTAGACTATTTCTGTTTCTAGCTAACGTTATAAGAGAAAAATAGTAAGAGAAGGCTACTTCAATTAAAAAGAATCTAGTTATCAATTGAATACATTCACTCAACATGAATTTTCATTTTATGATAAAAAGCGATCACGATTCAATGCATGGTGTTTTACAAGTGAAATGTAATTATATTAAGAACTATCCTATCAGCACGAAATGCAAAACATGTTTCTCATTGTAGCAAATATATTACATCTAAATGTTTAATTACCTAGAAAATTTACTTTAATATTTCTACTACATGTATTTGATAATTTTACTATATTCTCATCATCAAAAAAATATATCACATGTTGAAAGATGTTTTCCCAATTACCTAGAAACATTATCTTTAATATTTCCGTCATTTAATGCTTACACAAAACGCGATAAGTGAAAGAACCGAGGACTTAACAGACATCAATCAAAGATTTGATGCATTTTTAACAACTCGCTTCTTATTCAGATAATTAATAGGTCTATTTTTTATACATTGCTAATTGAGGATGCTTTTATATTTACACCTTTTATTGACAACCCTCTGAGTTTCTGCTTTTAACTCGAATAATGCAAACACGTTCTGCATGCAGACTTAATTTTAAAAGTGTAAAATTTGTGTTTAGTTGCCCGAATTACCCACTTACCATTACTTATTAGAACAAGAGAAATCTACAGAACAGACATGTTTCATGAGCTAACACAAATGAATTATAATGACATAAACTTATAGTTATAGACATTGAAAGTTGGTTCCTGATTTCTTTAACCCTCTACCTCATCTATATTTCAGGTTTTTACATCTAACATGTCTTTTTTTCTGTGACTATTAGGCTGTGTAAACCAGCACACCAGTTTGAAATTAGTTTGGTCAATGGAAATAAAACCAAAAGTTGTAACATTTTTAAACACCCTATATCATCTCTATTTCAAGTTTGTTACATCAAACATGTCCTCTATTTGTTTCTGCTACATTAGGCTGTTTCTTAACAGTACGACAGTGCGAAATTATTATGGTTATTGGAATTGGAAATTGAACATAGGTTCATGTTTAAGATTTTTACATCAAACTTGTGGTCGAGTTCTTTCTGTGACTATTCGGCTAATTAAATCAGGACTTCAGTGTGGAATTAGTATTGTTGATGTAAATAAAATCGAAGTTAGAGCGTGTTTTCTGAAACACCCAACATCATCTATGTTTAAGAATTTCATTTCTAGCATTTGTTGGAATTCTTCCTGTGACCATCAGACTATTTACACCAGTATGACAGTGCGAGGGACAATAAATGTGATGATCGATCTCCTTAATTTTGTTTAAGTTGTGATATAGATGATGAAAAGGTCAAATAAGTCTCGATAAGTATTGTTGATTCAACATAAATTGTTTCGTTATCTATAATGAATACTACTTTTCCAAGTAAATGAACAGAAGGCTGGCAGTTGATGAAAATAACGATGGCTGGACAAAAGAGTCAGATTGGCTGTCCTTTACAATTTGGTTTTATTTGTATTGATTAGAGCGTTATCTATCAGACTCTTCAAATGTTTTCAATTACCGTATGTATTTTGGAGATATAACGACCAAAGATGATAAATGTAGTTCTGATACTGACAAAAATAATAAAACAAAATGTTCATAACAAATATTTAAAATTAAAATTTAGAAATTAAAGTGATTCATTTCGAGAGTTATATAAAAATAATATCACAATTATAAAAGGTAAGTTCTGCAATTAAGTTTTATTTGACTAAATATTGCTTCTTTCCTTTTTAAATTTTAGATTTTAAGTATGACGTAAATTGGAACAAACAGCTTAGGCCTTTTGTACGACGTATCTTTTTTTATTATCCTTAATTCCCTAATGAACCTCTTTCTTAAATATTTATAACTGATATTGATTAGATTTTATTAAATTATGAATCTCAATAATAACAATTTCTGGGTTTGATGAAACATTCTACAAATTCTACAAATTATTTGGAAGTCTATAAACGGTAATGAGCCAAACAAAATTTTAAAACTCCTTATCCTAATTTAAGTATTTCGGAAATTGGAACAACAAAGCATATAGCGGAAAACTATAGTAGATAAATTATCCAATTAATGAAAGATTTTGACATTTTAGTTAGCCAAATTTGTGTCTACCACAATAAGAAATTAAAACAACATTGCCTATAGCTGGAAATAAAATTCAAGAAATGTCAATTTAGTAGTGGTGACGTTTTTACAGTCCCAATTAATTATGTTTAATTTCAAATAAACTGTAGTAGAGTTCCGTAGCGAAAGTGTGGTTAAAAGAGTTGAGCATGTGCCTCAACACAAGAAAACTAAACTTACTCGGACACTTTAAGGATGGCCAGACTAAGAGCTCCTTGATTTGGCGTGACTTAACTAAAAAGGTAAATCTGGTTTTAATATTAAAACGAAAGATTGACAAGGTTTTCAATAGAAAAGGCTTAAAAGCACATGACACAATCCAAAGCATGGAGAAAGATATATAAAATGATGATGAATAGATTACAACAACTGTTAACAAAACATTGCTGTTATAATCATATTAAATGTCAATTCATAAAATGAAAACTCAATTATTATAATTTCATTAATAATCAACATATACCCGTAATGTTTACGACACATCGTTTTACGTCACTGGCTAAGTAAGCGAGTACGTAAGGTAAATGTAACAAACGTATTTACATCGTTTTACCAGAGTTGGGTGTCTTCATGGTTCATATGATGGAAAACGTAGGTCATATCACCCAAAATGAATTGCCAATTATATGACGTTTTGTTTCATGCAATACTTAATATCCCGTCAGAGGTATGTTGTGAGCTGAAGGAAGTTACTTAACTTTACACTGCTGCTTACTTACCCAGTGTCAGGATAATGGACAGGTGGGGAGAAATCTCTGCAACTTGGTGACCTAGCATTTAAATTTGCCCAAAGTGAGTGCTTGATCAAGGAAGACATATGCATAATACACACTGTCAGTCATATTGTGGTTACATCGAGGTAACCTAGTGTAATCTGGATGGCATTGCACTGCAGTGCAAAAATTAAAATGCGGTCATACAAGTCTTAAACTTTAAAAAATAATAAAGGTGTCTAATATATACGCAAAACCACGCATATGTGGTCTTCTGACGTAGCTGATCGCACGAGTTTACTGTGCACGCGGATACATTACACGAGTGCGCTCTGCGAACGAGTAATGTAATATATAAACGATAAATGTGTGGTTTTGTATTTATCACATACCCTACCAAAAAAATGAAAAGCTTTCTTTAGCTTAATCTGTCAATGAATTCGTAATCAACTATTTGATACCTGACTGGAAAAACTGCTAAAGAAGTAATTAAAAACAACAAATAACTCTTCATTTAAACATCATTGGTTAACATTTTACTAATACCATCGTAAACACTGGGGAAAAAATTAAAAATCAAACATTGATTTTACAAAATTATTTCACATCGTCCGCGATTTTCCCAACTCGAAAAATTCTCCGAACTTAACATGACGTCGCATGACGTCACAATAATACCCAATGTATGACGTCATATTATTGTTGTGGAAAAAATGGAATTCCACTAAAAGTAGTTCCGGCTACCATGGTGATACGGAAAATTGTATTGCACATGTGCGATACGGACCTTTGTATCACATGGCAAGAACATGTATCGCTATAGTAAGATTCAAAGGGTATGTGATAAAGTACAATAAAATATCAAGACTTGCATCTTAAAATAAACTTCACTTCTTTGAAAACAATGTCAATGATAAATAAATTTGAATTAAAAATGCGTTTTACGATATACTAGAGATAATAAATTAAGGATAATGAACTTTCGTAAAATTAACTTCATGAATATGCAATTTAATTGCCAACGATATGTTTGAAGGCGTTTATCATTACACCAGCAAGTTATATAAAGTATGATATTATGTCATAAATAACATACTAAGTGCAAAACTGACTTTTCATTAGACAAAATGAACATACGTAACAGGTAATATTGTTAAGCTTTAGCAAAATTATTCCATTAGTTTAGCATAATAACATATATTATACCAGTTTCAATTTTACATCACTAGATGGCCGATTTGAAATACAATTTTCATCAATAGTCTTTTGACCAAAATAATGAAATCATAAAATTTATTGCGTTTCTACTTGAATTTTAATTAAGGCGTTCATTGTTTTATGTTTATACATGTATTTGTGGTTTCTAGGCCACCGGATGTTAAATACAGTACAGACCTGTCGAAAGTTGAACACTAAAAAAGGAGATGAAGCTCGGCTGTCGAGTGGCCGAGATATGGAGAGCTAGAGTCCGAAAAGCTGTTGTAACCTGTCTATTAATCTCTGTGCAAGTTCGTGTATGCACGTGTAGTGCAAATGTGTTGTTTGGTCTGCCTTGTACCAGCCGCGACTCTCAGGCGCTAGCTCACCAGGTCAGTACACCACAGACAAGCGTACCACTTTCAAAGGTACAGCAAACTGACACTAGGTGAACCAGTAAAGGCCTTCGGCAAGGAAAATTCATTTTCCCGCTCGTGATCTGAGCGGAACTCGAACTCACAGCGGTAAGAGAACCTGGATTTGTAGAATGACATCTTATCCATTAGGCCACGGTGGCCTCTGTACTGAAGGAAGGTAAGGTTACACCAATAGTTCTAACTGGTATCAGTTTGCCATTATTCCCGGTGTATGTACTGTCGAACAGGCCACATCAAAAATGGTAGCGTATCAAGTTCTAAATGTTTTAATGCGTATTGAAATTCGAATGCTGAGAAGTTGTTTAAATGAAAATTTATGTTATTGAAAAAAAAATAATAATATGAAATATGACCAACGTGAACATGTCATTTTCATAATAATATGATTGCAAACCTATTTACGTAAACATTTAACCTGTAGGAGTTGAGTTTAGTAATGGTATTTAACATCACAATCAAGAATATTTCATTTACACCGAGACGTCGCCAGCTATAGGTAAAGGTACAGAAATTTTGTCTTTGTGTTACGTTGATGGTATTATACGCAAGGGTTCTTCATCGTGCCACGCCTACCGTTACAAGGGACCTCATTTATTTTGACTTTCCAGGATCCATTAGAAACCAAATCTTTCATTTTGAAATGCATAGCGCCTAGTGCATGGCAAAAAAGCAGTAACTACACACTGTCGACTCTTGGATAAGTCCCGGTCGGGATTCAACTGCCTCAAACTTACGGAGCGAACACTCTTTCAACTGGCTACCGCAGTGGTTATTCAACCTGTGACTTGACGACTTTAACGTTTGGTTTGTGAACATTTCAATATCCTGATTCAAGCGTCAAAAACATAAGTCGATATTAACAGTTGGTCTTGTTAAGTATACGCAATTTATCTGTAATTCGTACGAATTAATCAAAGCAATAACACACATAAGTTGTTAACGCCTGCACGGAAACATTACCGGAAGTATAATTATGTTTAGAACAGAAACAGTCTCTTGTTTGCTTTTATTTTATTATGAAGTAAAGAATAAATGATCATATAATGGGCCAGATCAATAGTTGATATCCCTTTAGCATTGTATAAATAACAAAATAAAATTTGTCAGATAAATGAAAATAACATAATCAGACATTGATGAATGAATGGAATGCACTTCAGACGTTCGTTGTAAGGTATTCCCCTACTCGTTCAGTTTACTCTTACGATATCATCCCGTCTGCTGCATTTATCTATTTTAGTCTTATAATGCTTCAAATTTTTTTAAAAACTTATTTCTTATAAGCAAGCTGCTTACAAATAAATTGTTGTCTAGGGAAGCCTCGGCTAATCAATGTTTTCAACAGATCATGGTCGTCATCACAATATTGGTAAAAATATAATGTCATCGCATTATGGGTAAAAAGTATGATGTCATCACAATATGGGCAATAAGTCTTACGTCGCTGTAATATAATTTATCCCGGGAATATTTGAAATCCAATAGCTCAACGTCCCTTTTATCCTCAGTTTTGATTGTGGCGGTTGTTCAAGCTAAAACAGGACCATATCCTTCCAGAGAACCCGGTTCCGCCACTTGGGTGTGATTTGAACATGGAATGGTATGTCTGTTTTTGATATAACATTACACTACACTTAAACCCAATTAATAAAAATACACTATAGCATTTAGACGATTTTTGTTTTAAGGAGTATAGCGCTTGGTAGAAGAACTTTCACACTGTATTCCCCAAGATGCTGTTAACAGTAGCATAAGACCCCGACGGACATTGGTGCATTTAGTTCATCGCATGACTCTTTTTGTCCTCCCTTCTGTTTTAAGATAAGCTCGTGGAATGTTAACACAATATTATGTACTTCATTTATTCATTTAAATTTTGGATTCTCAATTTTAGATCAAGCATTACTGATGTAGAATTGTATTCCGTTTTGAAATTTAAGCAAGTAAGCAAGTAAACTTATTTATCGGATAGATGTACTTAATGTCGAAATCACAGTGAACTATTTACAATAGCACCCATTTTCCGACTATAAAAGCTATTTCTCAACATTATCGTAAATTTGCTTTATACGTCTATGAAGACGTATGTTTGACCTTTTTGAACTGATTATTTTTTCATAAATGAAAGAAGGCGGGGTCACTTGTCATCCCACTCATCGAAGACGTCATCCTCCATTGTGATGCGGTAGTATCTATGGAAGTAGGCGGAGTCACCTGTCATCCCATTTATCGATGACGTCTCCCTTTATTTAGATAAGGTAGACTTGCTCCACGACGCACTAAACCAATGGAGAAAGTAAATTAACAAAAATGGTGATTTAATTCTTAAAAAGTTGATTATTCAGAACGTAAGTGAACATCCAATAGGTCATTATGTAATCTTTAATTCATTCTTTAAGAAGAAACTGGCTCCCTAACTTATACAGACATTTTCTGACGAGTGATGTAATGAATCGCCTTAAACAACTGTAAAAAAAAGTTAAAA
Source organism: Anadara kagoshimensis (assembly GCA_021292105.1). Classification (NCBI taxonomy): domain Eukaryota; kingdom Metazoa; phylum Mollusca; class Bivalvia; order Arcoida; family Arcidae; genus Anadara; species Anadara kagoshimensis. The sequence continues at coordinate 29,512,267 of CM037861.1, forward strand.
TCTTAACAAGCAGAAATAAAAGACGTATAATAGTGATTCTTCAGCCAAATCAGTGTATATTTAAGGTTATTGATGACATAAAGATTATTCATTCATTACTTTAGTTTGAGAGAGATAATGTCAATCTGAGCTCTCAGTCCAGCGAAGAAATAACTAATGATTACCGAACACATGCCACCAGGTTGGGATTTAGACAGACACATTTCCAGTGTAGACTAACTCGTGAATTACAAATAGCCTTCAATGTTCTCGGAGGAGTAGACAATTAATACACTGCAAAGACGTTAATCAGTATTAGAGAAAAATCCCACTTTATTTAAGCTTGGGGTCATGATGTTTTTTGTTCTGTATTCTTGGTTACTTTAGTTGAAGTTAATTACAAGTAATTCAGCTATAACTTAATAGGCTCCTTATTAACTCAACTCTCGTTAAAATAAACATAATTTTTCTATTTACCAGAAAATTAATTACTCAAAACTTTAGTAATTCAATTTAGTCGACGGGATAACATCATTCTGGGTATATCTTATTGAATTAAGCTAGCACAGTTGTGTTATTAACCACAGCACAATTTAGACCATAGTTGACCTTTGGTACATGTTACAATTCCAGACAACTTTAGATATTAACCATGTTAAATTAGACTATAATTTCTAAGTGTAGCTAACATTATAAGAAAACAATTGTTAGGGTATGCTTCTTCAATTAAAAAGAATCTGGTTATAAATTGAATACACTTACTCAACAGGATTTTTCTTTTATGATAAACAAGCGATCACGATTCAATGCATGGTGTTTTACAAGTGAAATGTAATTATAATAAGAACTGTCCTATCAGCACGAAATGCAAAACATGTTTCTCATTGTGGCAAATATATCACATCTAAATGTTTAATTACTAAGAAACATTTACTTTAATATTTCCACTATTTAAAAATTATACTATACTCTAATCATGAAAAAATATATCACATGTTTAAAGATATTTTTCCAATTACCTAGAAACATTATCTTCAATATTTCCGTCATTTAATGATTACACGAAAACGCGATAAGTGAAAGAACCGAGAACTTTACAGACATCAATCAAAGAATTGATGCATTTTTAACAACTCGTTTCTTATTCAGATAATTTAAAGGTCTATTTCATTCATTGCTAATTGAAAATGCTTTTGTATATACACCTTTTATTGATAACCCTCTGATTTTTTGCTTTTAACTCGAAAATGTGAACACGTTCTGCTGATTTAATTTTAAAAGTGTAATTTTTTTGTTAAGTTACCCGAATTACCCACTAACCATTACTCATTAGCGCAATAGTAATCTACAGAACCGACCTGTTCAATCAGCTAGCACAAATGCATTATAAAGGCATAAACTTATAGTTTTTGACATTGAACGTTGGTTTCTGATTTCTTAAACGCTCTACTTCATCTATATTTCAGGTTTTTACATCTAACATGGCGTTGTTTTTGTTACCTTAGGCTGTGTAAACCAGCACACCAGTTTGAAATTAGTTTGGTCAATGGAAATAAAACCAAAAGTTGTAACATTTTTTAAACACCCTATATCATCTCTATTTCAGGTTTGTTACATCAAACATGTCCTCTATTTGTTTCTGTGACATTAGGCTGCGAAATTAATATGGTTATTGGAATTGGAAATTGAACATAAGTTCATGTTTAAGGTTTTTACATTTAACGTTTGCTCGGGTTTTTTTCTGTGACGGATTGGCTATTTAAAATAAACCAGGACGGCAGTTTGGAATTGGTATTGTTGATGTAAATAAAATCGAAAGTTGGAGCGTGTTTTCTGAAACACCCTACATCATCTATGTTTAAGGAGTTCATTTCTAGCATGTGGTGGAATTCTTTCTGTGACAATCAGACTATTTACACCAGTATGGCAGTGTGAGGGACAATAAATGTGATAATCGATCTCTTTAATTCTGTTTAAGTTGTGATAAAGACGATGAAAAGGTCAAATAAGTCTCAGTAAGTATTGTTGATTAAATAGAAATTGTTTCGGTATCTATAATGAATACTACTTTTCCAAGTAAATATACAGAAGGCTGGCCGTTTAAGAAAATAACGATAGAAGGGTTATTGTTGGCTGGACAAAAGAGTCAGATTGGCTGTCTTTTACAATTTGGTTTTATTTGTATTGATTAGAGCGTTATCTATCAGGTTCTTCATATATTTCCAATTGCGTATGTATTTTGGAGATATAACGACCAAAGATGACAAACGTAGTTCTGATACTGACAAAAATAAAACAAATTGTCACTTCCACACATTTCATGAAAATCAATAAAAAATCTAGTTCAATAAGAAACTGTTTCATAACATATTTAGATATAGCTTCTGTGTTCTTAATAGTTTCTTTTATTTTCTTTAGTGAATAAGAAAGGTTTATCAGTTGGGAAAATTACAGTGTGGCCAAAACTAGTTCAAGTCTATAGTTTGTAGATAAATGTATTGAATTTACTTTACACACATACCGGTAATGAAATTTTAAAAAAGCTCATCTTAAACCACTCTATTAGGGACGTTGTAATGTAATCGCGCAATATAGGCGAATTTTAGAAAAAGAGCAAAAACGAGATACACACAATCTGTTTAAAAATTTAATTACACCTGCTTATGGTGTATTTGTTTCCCAATTAATACGCTATGGTAGAGCTTGTTCCCACTACGGGGACTTTGTACAACTAAGTAGGCTGCTTGCAAATAAATTGTTGACTCAGGGATATTACTAGCCTAGGCTTATCAAGGCCCTGAAAAAGTTTTATGACCGTCATCACAGTATTGTTGATAACTTTCTGTCTCTGTGTCCATGATTGCCCTGGATATATTTGACGTCTCATAGTTCCATGTTCCTTTCACACAGTTTTGATTACACACGTGGCGGGTTCGTAGCGTCGACGTGGCTTACCCTTCCGGAGCACCCAGTCTCACTTCCCTGAGGGAAGTTCACGTATCTAACCTAACTTCCAGTTCCAAAGTTTTTACTTTGCTTCTTTATTGTGATTCGGACATGGATTAGTATGTTTGTTTTTGATTACAAATAAACAAATAACATAAAATAAGATAAAAGTTAAAAATCAAAATCAAAATTCTTATGCATGCTCTGATTCAATTTGAGAGTTGAAACACAATATCACAATTTTAAGAAGATTAGTTCGTTTTAACAAAATATAACAACTTCTTTAAATTTGATCTTAAATAATTAAATCGGAACAAACAACTTAGAAACTTTCTACGACATATCTTATTATTTTTGCATCCCTAATAATCTCATTCTTAAATATTTATTACTTCTATTGGTTAAATTTTAATTAAATTATGAATCTCTTTAATAACAGTTATATGATGTGATGTAAACTGGTAAAAATTATTTGGAAATCTAAAGATGGTAATTAACCAAATTTTGCAATTTTAAGTATAAAAACATAAAAATATACACAATCCGTTGGAAATTTATATCTAAAAAAACAAAAAAATATATCACAATTAAAGAAGATAAGCTCTGCAATATAAAGTTTGTTTTAATTGAGTGAATATGGTTTTTCTTTTATTAATTAAATTTTAACTATGACGTAAATCGGAACAAACATCTTAGGCCTTTTGTACGATATCTGGTTTTTTTTCTTATATTTGCTGTCTTAGTCAACATTTTTCTTAAATATTTATTACTTTTAATGCTTACAATTTATTAAATCATTAATCTCTTTAATATCAATTACTGGATTTGATGAAAAGTGGTACGTATTACTTGAAAGTCTATAGATGGTAATTAGCCATTGTGTTTTAAATTCCTTACCCTAATTTAATTCTATTGGAAATGCATACTGCGGAAAACGAAACTAAACAAATTGTGGTATATATACAATATTTTCGGGTTGCAATGCTACTTTGCCCTAAAATAGAGTAATTTTAGTATAAAAAACTACCATAACTAGAAATAATATTTGAAAGGTAATCCTCACAGTCTATTTTCATCTTTGAAATTTGGTATATTTTGATAAATTGCTGTGATATGATCCCCAGTAAAATAACACGTGTTTGTTTCCAGTACACACGTACCCGTATGAAAAACATCAGCGAGATAAGCAATGTTCATAATCACGGCATTTTTTATATATTTAAAATTCCACATTCATGGGCAAAGGCCCATTATATCGCCGGTATCGTAAGAGTTGTGTTTACCGTAACTAGATGGTCACAATGAATTTAAATCCCCATTGCAGTTCATACGACTCTTAATTACCCATCGTTTTCTTATTTTCTATAGACCACTAAAAGAAATTAGAACAACGTCCCCTGTGGCTGAAAATAAAATTTAAAAAATCGTGGTGTAATTTTGCCATTTAAGGATTTTTTAAAACTTTTTTCTAGCAATTTAGTTTAAACCCAATATACTGCAGTAGATTTCGGAATAACATCGCCTGTAGCGAAAGATGTTTTTAAAATATATCATACACCAAAATATAAATCTGGTTTTCAAATTTAAAAAAAGCTGAAATAACAAAATTGTATAACAACACGGCACAATACAAAGCATGGAGCGAGATATGTAAAATGACGATAAATAGATTAGGACATATTTTAACAAAACATTCTTTTATTGTTATATTTAATGTCATTGCACAAAATGAATATCATAAATTATTATAATTTAAGAAATAACCGACAAATACACGTAATGTTTACGACACATCGCATGACGTCACAGGCTAAGTAAGAGAGTACGTTAGTAAAACGTAACAGTCATAGTTGTATCGTTTGTTTTAACATGGTTGCTTGTTTAATATGAAAGAAAACTTATATGTTATATCGAATAAAAGATTACCTAAAGATGAATCCCCAAATATATGAAGTTTTGTTTCATGATGTACTTAATATACAGACAGGGACCTGTTGTTAACTTAAGCAAGTTGCTTAATTTTACATTGCTGCTGACTCTCCAGTGTCAGAATAATATACAGGTGGGGGCAGCAACCTTTGCAACTGTTGTCTTGGTGACCTAGCACCTAAAAGTCGCCCTACGTACATGCTAGTACAAGGCAGACATCGGCATAATACACACTGTCAGTCATATTGTGGTTACATCGGGGTAGATTAGTGCAGTCTGGACACTGCATCGCATTGCGAATGTCAAAATGAGCCTACATTTTCTAAATGTGTCTAATATGATATAGTATAATATGAAGATTTGTTATGGATCATCTTAAAGTGAACTTCACTTTTTTTTAAAACAATGTCAATGATTTATTAATTTGAATGAAAAACGCGTTTTACGATACTGAAGATAATAAAGTAAGGATAATGAACTTTCGTAAAATTAACTTCATGAATATGCAAGTTTATTGCAATCGATATGTTTGAAGGCGTTTATCATTACCCCAGCAGGATATAAAAAGTATGGTATTATGTCATAAACAACGTACTAACTGCAAAACTTTATTTTCATTAGACAAAATGAACATAAATAACAAGTAATCACATTTATGCGTTAGTAAATTATTCCATTAGCTTAACATAATTACATATTATACCTGTTTTAATTTCACAGCACTAGATGGCCGATTTGGAATACAATTCCTTATCAGTAGTCTTTGAACCAAAATAACGAAATAATTAAGACGTTCATTGTTGTATGTTTATATTTGTGGCTTCTAGGCAACTGGATGTTAAATACAGTACGGACCTGTCGAAAGTTGAACACTAAAACAGGCGACTAAGCTGGGCTGTTGATTGGTCGAGATAAGGAGAGTTAGGGTCCGAAAAGATGTCGTAATCTGTCGATTAATCTATGTGCAAGTTTGTGTATGCATTTGTAGTGCAAGTGTGTTGTGTGTTCTGTCTTGAACCAGCCACAACTCTCAGGTGCTAGCTCATCGGGTCAGTACATGTACGCCACTGACAAGCGTACCACTTCCCAAGTTACAGTAAACTGACACTAGGTGAACCAGTAAAGGCCTTCGGCAAGGGAAATTCACTTGCCTACGTGTGGTCTGAGCGGAACTCGAACTCACAGCGGTAAGAGACCCTGGATTTGTAGACTGACGTCTTATCCATTAGGCCATGGTGGCCTCTGTACTGTAGGAAGGTAAGGTTCCACCAACATTCCTATGTCCTGTGAAACAGGCCACAGCCACATGAAGAATGGTAGCATATCTAGGTTCTTAATGTTTTGATGCGTATTAAAATTAGAATGCTGACAAGTTGTTTAAATTAAATGTACTTGAAAAAAAATATAAAAAATATGAAATATGACCGTCGTGAACATCTTATTTTCATATTGATATGATTGGAAACCTATGTTGCGTTGATGGCATTATACGCAAGGGTTCTTACGCCTACCGTGACAAGGGACCTCATTAATTTTGACTTCCCGGGATCCAATAGAAAACAAACCTTTCATTTTGTAATGCCTAGCGCTTAGTGCATGGCAAAAAACAGTAACGACACACTGTCGACTCTTGGATAAGTCCCGGTTGGAATTCGACTACTGTAGGAACCACTGTGACAGTGAAATACTCTTTATATCCATAGAAAATCAAATAAATTTGAATAAAGATCGATAATTTTCACTTATTTGTACTTAGTCGTAACAGGAAATATGTATGCGCATCCGCGATTAGCCCAAAATATATTTGCATAGGGTATAATGTTGGTGCTATGGGGTTTTAACATGATGAAAAATCATGCAAATGGCGGATTCTGTTGCGCATATGACGTAAAACGTCACCAAGGACATTACTTCCGGTGTAAACATCGTCATTTTCGCATGTGTAAAATCCCCATACTGCCAACATTTTTCTTTCTACAGACATACTTTATGCCAATCGCGGATGCGCATACAGATTTCATATTACGACTAGGTACAAGTAAGTGAAAAATATCAAACTTTATTCGAATTTATTTGATTTTCTATGGATATAAATGGAATTTCATTGTCACAGTCACAGAGGTTCCTACAGTATCTCAAACTTACGGGGCGAACACTATTTCAACTGAGCTACCGCAGTGGTTTTTCAAACTCTTAAAACTTTAATGTTTGATTTTTGATGGAACATTTCAATATCCTGATTCAAGCGTCAAAAACATAAGTCGATATTAACAGTTGCTCTTGTTAAGTATACGCTATATAGCTGTAATTAGTACGAATTATTCAAAGCAATAACACACATAAGTCGCTAACGTCTGCACGGAAACATTACTGGACGTATAATTATGTTTACAACAGAAACAGTCTCTTGTTTGCTTTTATTTTATTATGAAGTAAAGAATAAATGATCATATAATGAGTCAGATCAATAGCTTATATCCCTTTAGCATTGTATAAATAACAAAATAAAATTTGTCAGAAAATGAAAATAACATAATCAGACATTGATGAATGAATGGACACCACTTCAGACGCTCGATGTAATTCTATCCCCTACTCGTTCAGTACACTCTTTTGATATTATCACGCCTGTTATATTTGTCTATCTATTTCAGGCAAATAAAAAGAGTATATTTTGGTTTTTTTAAAAAAATACGTGTTTAATGTTTTCGGATTAAACCTCGTCCGTTCATAAATATTCCACATGTAACAAACATTTTTCTTTCCAAAGTGAAATGATCAGTTTTCATCTAATTCATTAGAAATTCTGAAATAAAACTTATTTTTCAGAAAAACTAATGAGAATATTTTGATTTTTTAATAATATTTTAATATATGACTAACATTTTCGACTGAAATCCTACCAGTTCAAAATATTATATATAACAAGCATATTGCTTCCAAAGTTAAAACAAAAATGTCAAATATAAGGTAGACTCTATCATTTAAAGTATTGTATTAGCTGAATTGATTAAATATATTGTGATCATTTGGATATTTTTTCAAATGCTTGGGGGAATATGGTTTCACAATTTTCTAGTCACAAGCTTTCCTTATCAATGCCACTTAATGTTTCCTATTCGTTTCCATAGTTTCGACCGGTTGTTATGTGCGAACTCTAGTATAAGTGATCACAATTTGTTTAAATTCACTTGTGATTGAATTAGCATAGAAGCCATAGGTCTTCTTTGTACCCTGATTATTTTTATATTCATGTTGGATTTGATTTGAATAAGTGATACAGTATAATTGCGAAAATCGCTAAAATTAGCATGTTTATAGTATATTACATATTGTACCAGTTTTATCGTCGATGTACCTAGAAAGCAATATATTTTCCCAAGAAGTTGAGGAGATATTCAAAGGAACAAAATATATAGAATGGAAAAAGAGGGAAGAATTATAAAACTTGAATATGATGAAAAACCCGAAGCAAACCAGTAACATGATAGACATACGAGTATACAGAGATCGCTTTTTATAAAAACAAAGAATATAATTACAATTTAGTGCCGTTTCAGCACTTATGTTGGACTCTAGTCATGCCTCATATTTAAACATTGTCTTAAGATTTACATATTTATTCTCAAACAAAAACATACTAGTCCATGTTCATATCACTATTCCAAAACAAGGTGAAAACCTTTAAAACTAAAACATGTTGAAAAAAACATTAATTTCCACCAAGGAAGTGAGGCCGGATGCACTGAAAGCACTTCATTTTAAGGAGCCACATGTGGAATCAAAATTGATAATGAAAGATATATGGGACAATCGTACGTCAAATAAATCAATCAATTTTTTGAAAATAGAGACATAATACTTATTGCTAATATTGTAATGCCATTAGAGGACGGGTTAAGCTTTACTAAATTTAAGTTTTTTAATCAAATTTAGATTTACCAAACACCATTTTGATTCTTAATGATTACCAGTTTAAAGATCAAATATTCATGGCAAATGAGGACAACATGCCCACACAAGCATCAAAATAGACAACATTCACATTGATTTATACGTTTAGAAAGTGCAACCTGTAGGAAAAAAATTAGATTGGGTTGTTTCTTCAAGTAATGTGACAATAGGAACTAGTGGCCAATTTCAATCAAACACTACATATAATTAACTATTTTTCTTCCATAGAATTAATCAATTAACTTTTTTATCTTAATCACCTAGTTTTCAGAGAAAAATCAATTTACACGTTTTGTGTTGCAAACACTGTGATGTCGACATTAAGTAATTCATTCAGATAAAAATGTCTAAATTGTTCAGAATTAAAAACGATTCCATTTAATCTTGCACTCTTGATAACCATTACATAAATTCTATCATTCCTCCTATGTATTTAAAGGTGAAAAAGTCCTCTCTTTGTCATAGTTAACTTCGGAACAATTCCATAGAAACTGTAATTAATAGACGTCAATCAAGTATTCAAATAATGATTTAAGTTACAACTGAATGATACAAAATGTTCAAAAATATTCAATTAGAACTTTCCAAAATACACTGCAACAAACATAATTGTTTCCAGTTTTGACAAGGCTTGTATAAGGGAATAATACAAATGTAATTCAGATTAGACTTTCTTAAAAAAATGTTGTATTAATACGCCGCCACATGCAAAGACATCGTTAGTATGTAAATCGTTCTATAAAAACCTTCAACTTGTTCAAAGTTAAAAATGAGTGCATGTAATCTGGACATTCATGATAACCGTTTTATTTCTTTTTATCATACAGTCTATGCATTTACATGTAAATAGTGCTAGTTTTGCTGCTTCTGTAACAGCATCCTTCGGAATATTTTCATAGAACATGTAATGAATAGATATAATCAGGGATGCACATTTTCAGTTACAACTTGTCCCATGTTACTGAATAATACATTTCATTGAAACAAGATTTTTTGTAGAATTTTTAAAAATACACTGCAACAAATATAATGATTTTCGTTTTCTTTAGGTTTATTTTACAAAATAATTCAAATTTTATTAATTTAGATTTTTAAAAAAAAATGAATTTTATAAATACACCGCCATATACAAAGAAAAATCGTTAGTATGTAAATCAGTCAGATAATAAGTACAGCTTGTTCAGAGTTGAAAATGAGTGCATTTGATCTGGACATGTATCATAACTGTTTTATTTCTTTTCATTATACGTTCTATGTATTAAAATGTAAATACTGTCAGTATGACTATATTTGTAACTGTAAAGCAAAAGTTTTCTTATAAAATATGAATAAATGTTTATCAAGAATGGACATTTGCAGTTACAACTACATAAAAAGACGTGTAAGTGAAGAATACAACATTTCATTCGGTTAAGATTTTTCTTTTAGAATTTTCCAAAATGATCTACAACACGCACATAGGGCAGAGGTGTGACTAGGCTTATATAAATGAAAAATTCAAAATCTTATTCAAACGAGATTTTCTTTCAAAATTTCTAAATATAATGGCGGTAAAAAAATTCTTTTCAGAATAGGAACATTAAATCTAGACATTCATTTAGTACTTGTTCTGTCGTCAAGACGACGCATTAACAGCAATTTATGCAATCTTCAATGCATAATACAGGAAGCAACTAGGCTCCCTAACGAGAAAAGAAATTTCCTCCGAGTAATGTAATGATTCTACCTAAACGCCTGAAAAAAAATCTAAATTCTATACAAGCATTAAAAAGACATATAGCAGCGATTCTTCAGCCAAATCAGTGTATTTAAGTTTATTGATGACATAACGATTATTCATACATTAGTTTTGGAGAGACAATGTCATATCTCTCAGGTTGACGTATCCAATGTAGACCAACTCGTGGATGTCAAATAGCCTTCAATGTTCTCGGAGTAGGCAATTAATGCACTGCAAAGACGTTTATCAGTTTCAGAGAAAAATCCAACTTTATTATACCCCCCGCTTAAAACGTTGGGATATATAGTGATAGGGGTGTCCGTCCGTGTGTCCGTCCGTCCTTCAGTCTTCCGTTACACCTTAGGGTAACTAACTCTTATCCGCAACTCATACTAAACCCTTCAATGGATTTTCATGAAACTTTCACAGAATCTTTGTGATATAATGCAAATGTGCACTTCCTATTTAAAAATTTGATCAGATGGATTTTTGGGAGCGGGGGTATTTTTGTGAGCTTGTGGTTCACAGTTTTTCTTTTTCTAGTTTAAGCTTGGGGTCATGATGTCTTTGTTTTGTATTCTTAGTTACTTTAGTTGAAGTTAATTACAAGTTATTCACCTATAACTTAACAGGATCCTTATTAACTCAACTCTCTTTAAAATAAACATATGATTTCTATTTTCCAAAAAATTAATTACTCAGACCTTCAGTAATTAAGAAATAACATTCTATTTGAGTGTATTCATTCGGTATTATGAATGAGAGTCAGGAGTAGCATATTCAATGAACTGCGAAGCAGTTCATGTTAAATATGCTATTCCTGACTCTCATTCATAATACCGAATGAATACACTCAAATAGAATGTTATTTCTTATATTTACAATCTTAAAAAATAGTGATAGCATGTCTGAAAAGTAAAATTATCGCTACAATAATTTATTTCATTCAACATTCCGACAAACATACTGGGTTGATGGAACAGCCTTGTTCCAAATAAGGATAATTACGTCGGACTAAACTTGGATGCTGACCAATCAAAGAATGAATGACGTAATAGGATGACATTCTGTGACGTAATCGGATAGTTAAACGTTACGTAATCAGAGGTCATGACCCCACACTGTATTCAAGAGCAATTGAATGCCAGTAAAAACAAATAGGTTCATCTAAAGAAGGTCAATTCCAATTGTAAATATTTCAATTTAGTCGACAGGATAACATTATTCTGGGTATATCTTATTTAATTAAGCTAGCAAGGTTGTGTTATTAACCAAAGCACAATTTAGACCGTAGTTAACCTATGGTACATATTACAATTCCAGACAACTTTAGATGTGAACCATGTTGAATTAGACTATTATTTCTAAGTCTAGCTAACGTTATAAGAGAAAAATAGTAAGAGAAGGCTTCTTCAATTAAAAGAAATCTTGTTATAAATTAAATACACTTACTCAAGATGATTTTTCATTTTATGATAAAAAGCGAGCACAATTCAAAGCATGATGTTTTACAAGTGACATGTAATTATAATAAGAACTGTTCTATCAGCACGAAATGCAAAACGTTTCTCATTGTGGCAAATATATCACATCTTTATGTTTAATTACCTAGAAAATTTACTTTAATGTTTCCTCTATTTGATAATTATACAAAATTTTCTTCGTGGCAAATATATTACATGTTTAAAGATTTTTCTCAATTACTTAGAAACATTAGCTTTAATGTTTCAATCATTTCATAATTACACAAAAACTCAAAAGTGATAGAACCGAGAACTTTACAGACATCAATCAAAGTATTGATGCATTTTTTACAACTTGCTTCTTATTCAGATAAATATAAGGTATATTTAAATCATTGCTAATTGGTAATGCTGTGGGATATACACAATTTATTAACTACAGTATAGGCCTGTCGAAAGTTTAACACTAAACAAGTGTCGAAAGTACGGTTCATCACAATCCATCATTACCTATATAGACAACTTCTTGGCAGCTCTTTGGCCACTAGGTATCTATATTTTGGACCCTCGACAACCGAGTTCGGACTCCTTTTGGGTTAGCTCAGTGTTAAACTTTCGACAGGCCTGTACTGTACTCTGATTTTTTCTGCTCTTTTTTCGAAGAATGCGATCAGATTCTGCAGATCAACATGTAAAAGCGGTTATAACTTTTGTTCAGTAGACCGAATGACCCACTAACCATTTCTTGTTACAATCAGAGAAATCTACAAAACAGGCATATTTATAATGAGATAAGAAAAATGCATTATAAACACATAATAGTATTGTAATTGTTATTGTCACTGAAAGTGTGAGCACGTTTTTTTAAATACTCTGCACATTCAATATTTTAGCGTTCTGCATCAAGGAAATAGTAGAAATCTATTTGTGACCTTTGAACTTTAGTACGGAAAGATGGGAATCTAATATGGCTGTTAAAATTGAAATCGAAAGTGGGAGCATGTTTATTGAAATACCCAACATTACACATGTTTAAGGTTTTTATCTAAAGCATGTGGTCATAATTTAACTCTGCGACAGTGCGAGGGACAATAAATGTGATGATCGATCTCCTTAATTCTGTTGAAATTGTGATAAAGATGATGAAAAGGTCAAATAAGTCTCGATAAGTATTGTTGATTCAATACAAATTGTTTCGGTATCTATAATGAATACTGCTTTTCCAAGTAAATGAACAGAAGGCTGGCAGTTGATGATAATAACGATGGTAGAGTTATTGTTGGCTGGACAAACGGGTCAGATTGGCTGTCCTTTACAATTTGGTTTTATTTGTATTGATTAGAGCGTTATCTCTCAGGCTCTTCAGATATTTCCAATTACCATATGTATTTTGGAGATATAACGACCAAAGATGATAAACGTAGTTCTGATACTGACAAAAATAAAACAAATTGTCACTTCCACACATTTCATGAAAATCAATAAAGAATCTAGTTAACAAAGAAACTGTTTCATAACCCATTTAGATAAAACTTCTGTGTTCTTAATAGTTTCATTTTTTCTTTAGTAAATTAGAAAGCTTTATCAATTGGAAAAACTACAGTCTGGCCAAAACTAGTTCAAGTCAATGGTTGGTAGATAAATTTCTTTAATTTGCTTTATTCAAATTTTACAGACATTTATAGGTAGCGAAATAAAAATAACAAATTCATCTTTAAACCACTCTATTAATAGCGTTGTATTGTTATCGCGCAACATAGGCGAATTTTAAGAAAAGAATAAATACACGATCCTGTTGAAATTTTCATAAAAATATTTTTTTTAAAAAGTATAAATAATAAAACTGATTCATTTCGAACGTTGAAAAACAATATCGAAATTAAAGTAGATTTGTTCTGCAATTTTAAAGTCTTTTCAACAGAATATTGATACTTTTTATAATTAGTTTTTAACTATGACGTAAATCGGAAAACATCTTAGATCTTTTGTACGACTATCTCTTTTTTCCTATTATCTTAAATTCCATAATCAACCTCTTTCTTAAATATTTATTACTGCTATTGCTTAAATTATATTAAACCATGAATCTCTTTAATAACGATTACCAGATTTGATGAAAAATGGTAAAAAATATTAGGAAGTGTATAGACAGTAATTAGCCAATATTTTTTTAATTCCTTATCCCAATTTAATTCTATCGGAAATCGGAACAACAATACATGTAGCGGAGCACGATAATAAACAAATTGTGGTGATAATTTTCCAATTAATGGATAATTTTGATAGTTTAATTAGTAATTATTTTCTAATTTTCTGTATACCACAATAAAAAATTAAACCAGCATCGCCTGTAGATGAAAATAAAAATAAAGAAATGTCAATTTGGAATGGTGACATTTTTACATATTAATTATGTTTAATTCCAAATGTAGTGCAGTCGGGTACCGTAGCGAAAACTGTGGTTGAAAGAGTGGAGCCTGTGATTCAACACGGGCAGCAACATCAGCTACTGCTCTTTCGGTGACCTAGCACCTAAACGTCGTCACCCTAAGTGCATGCTAGTACAAGGCAGACATATGCATAATACACACTGTCAGTTATATTGTAGAAACATTTGGGTAGCCAAGTGCAATCTGGCTGATATTGTACCGCAGTGAGAAGATTAAAATGCACCCATATAAGCCTTAAACTTACCAAAGATGTCTAATATAGTTTAGTTAAACATGAAAATTTGTTATGGATCATATTAAAATAAACTTTTCACTTCTTTGAAAAACATTGTCAATTGATAATAAATTTGGATGAAAAACGCGTTTCACGATACTGGAGATAATAAAATAAGGATAATGAACTTTCGTAAAATTACCTTCATGGATATGCAATTTTATTGCCATCAATACGTTTGAAGGCGTTTATTATTACGCTAGCAAGATATATAAGGTATGATATTATGTCATAAATTACGTACTAACTGACAAACAGAATTTTTATTAAACAAAATGAACATAAATGACACGTAATCACATTTATGCCTTAGCAAATGATCACAATTGCTTCGCATTATAACATATTATACCTGTTTTAATTTTAAAGAACTAGACGGTCAATGAAACAAAACAGATGCTTAACTATTTTACTTCCTTCGAATTATTCAATCAACTTTTTAAGAACATAATCACCTACGTTTTTAGACAATGTACACGTTTTTGTTGCAGTCACTGTTGATGTATAAGTACTTTATTCTTACAAAAAAGTCTAATTTGTTCAGAGTTAAAACGAGTCCATTTAATCTTGTCACTTTAGGTAACCATTACATATATTTTTATATACCCCCTATGAACGTTCTCTCTTTGTGACAGTTAACTTCGGAACAATTCCATAGAAAAGTAATGAATAGATGTCAATCAAGTATTAACATAATTATTTAAGTTAAAAATAGTATCACTTCAATGAATGATACAAAATGTTGAAAAATGTTCAAAGTAGACTTCTTTTCGAATTTTCCAAAATACACTGCAACAAACATAATGGTTTGAAGTTTGAACAAGGCTTGTATAAGGGATTTATTCAAATGTTATTCGGATTAGACTTTCGTAAAAGAAATCATTTTATAAATACCCAGCCACATGCAAAGACATCGTTAGTATGTAAATCGTTCTATAAAAACCTTCAACTTGTTCCAAGTTGAAATGAATGCATCTGATCTGGACATTCATTATAACGTTTTATTTCTTTTTATCATACAATCTATGCATATAAATGTAAATACTACTAGTTTAACTGTTTTTGTGACAGAATGCTTCGGAGTAATTTCATAGAATATGTAATGAATAGATATTAATTAGGGATGCGCATTTTCACTTTCAACTTGACTCATGTAAGTGAATAAGTCAACATTTCATTCAAATAAGATTTTCTTTTAAAATTTTCCAAAAAACATTGCAACAAAAACAATAATTTTCGTTTTCACTAGGCTTATTTTACTACATGAAGTATCGTGTAAGAGAATAATACAACACGGAAAAAGGTCAAAGGTTTCATCAGGCTTATATAAGTGAATTTCAAAATCTTATTCAAACTAGATTTTCTTTTAAAATTTTCAAAGATACATTCTCATAAAACAATGAATGACGGTAAGTAAATGTAAATCAAACTATCTTAAGAATAGATACGAAGATCTTTTATTTAAGGCATTCATTTTTTGTACTTGTTCTGGCGTCAAAAAGAACAGACAATTTTGCAATCTTTAATACATTACATGGGAAGCAACTAGACTCCTTTACGTAAAGAAGACATTTTCTGCCGAGTGATGTAACGGTTCTCCTTATACAACTGTAAAAACTGCAAAATCTGAACAAGTAGAAACAAAAGACGTCAAATCTGTGTAAATTAAGGTTTATTGATGACATAACGATTATTCATTCATTTATTTGTTTTTGGAGAGATAATGTCAATCTGAGAGCTCAGTTCAGTGAAGAAATAACTAATGATTACCGAACACATGCCACCAGTATGACATCAGGACAGACAGATTTCCAATGTAGATTAACTCCTGTATTCAATGTTCTCGGAGGATAAGGCAATTAATACACTGCAAAGACGTTAATCGGTTTCAGAGAAAAATCCCACTTTATCTAAGCTTAAGGTCATGATGTTTTTGTTTTGTATTCTTGGTAACTTTAGTTGAAGTTAATTACAAGTCATTCAGCTATAACTTAATAGGCTCCTTATTAACTCTACTCTCGTTAAAATAAACATAAGTTTTCTATTTACCAGAAAATTAATTACTCAAACCTTCAGTTATTCAATTTAGTCGATGGTATAACATCTTTCTGTGTATATCCTATTGAATTACGCTAGCAAGGTTGTGTTATTAACCACAGCACAATTTAGACCATAGTTGACCTTTGGTACATGTTACAATTCCAGACAACTTAAGATGTGTACCTTGTTAAATTAGATTATTATTTCTATGTCTAGCTAACGTTATAAGAGAAAAATAGTAAGATTAGGCTACTTCAATTAAAAAGAATCTAGTTATGAATTGAATACACTTACTCAACATGGTTTCTCATTTTATGATAAACAGCGATCACGATTCAGTGCATGGTGTTTTACAAGTGAAATGTAATTATAATAAGAACTGTCCTATCAGCACGAAATGCAAAACAGGCTTTTCATTGTGGCAAATTTATCACATCTTAATGTTTAATTACCTAGAAAATTTACTTTAATGTTTCCTCTATTTGATAATTATACAAAATTTTCATCATGGCAAATATATCACATGTTTAAAGATTTTTCTCAATTACTTAGAAACATTAGCTTTAATGTTTCATTCATTTCATAATTACACAAAAACTTGAAAGTGAAAGAACCGAGAACTTTACAGACACCAATCAAAGTATTGATGCATTTTTTACAACTTGCTTCTTATTCAGATAAATATAAGGTCTTTTTCAATCATTGCTAATTGGTAATGCTGTGGAATATACACAATTTATTAACTACGCTCTGCTCTTAATTCGAAAAATGCGAACAGGTCCCGCAGACTTATTTTTAAAACTGCTAATGATTTCTGTTTAGTAGCCTGAATGACCTATAAACCATTACTCATAAAAACCAGAGAAATCTACATAACAGACTTGTTACATATTGAGCTAACAAGAATATATTATAAAGGCATAGAATTGTAGTTTGTGACATTGGAAGTGTGAGTAAGTTTTCTTAAACAATTTACATCATCTATAGTTCAGATTTTTACATCAATAATGTGGTTGAGTTTTTTCTGTGACTATAACGCTATGTTAACCTGTACGACAGTGTGAAGTTATAGTTATTGAAATTTTAAGTGGGAGCATGTTTTCTGAAACTTTTTGCATTATCTATGTTTGATTTTTTCACGTTTAACATGTTGCTGTATTCTTTTTATGATCATTAGACTATTTGAACCAGTATGGCAGTTTGAAATTACTATCATTATTGGAATTGAAAGTGGGGCATGTTTTCTGAAACACTTTGCAACATCTAGCATGTGGTCGAGTTCTTTCTGTGACGTTAGACTATTTCAACCAGTACGACTGTGCGAGTGAATTTAACTGTGATGATCGATCTCCTTAATTCTGTTTAAGTTGTGGTAAAGAGGATGAAAATGTCAAATAAGTCTTGATAAGTATTCTTAATTTAATACAAATTGTTTCGGTATCTATAATGAATACTACTTTTCCAAATATGAACAGAAGGCTGGCAGTTGATGAAAATAACAATGATAGGGTTATTGTTGGCTAGACAAAAGAGTCAGATTGGCTGTCCTTTACAATTTGGTTTGACTTGTATTGATTAAAGCGTTATCTATCAGGCTCTTCAGATATTTTCAATAGATTACCGTATGTATTTTGGAGATATAACGACCAAAGATGATAAACGTAGTTCTGATACTGACAAAAATAAAACAAATTGTCACTTCCACACATTTCATGAAAATCAATAAAGAATCTAGTAAACAAAGAAACTGTTTCATCACCCATTCAGATATAACTTCTGTATTGTTAATAGTTTCTTTTATTTTCTTTAGTAAATTAGAAAGCTTTATCAGTTGGGTAAATTACATTGTGGCCAAAACTAGTTCAAGTTAATGGTTTATAGATAAATTTATTCAATTGTCTTTATACCCATTTTACAGATATTTACGCGTAATAAAACGAAATCTCAACAAATTCATCTTCAAGCCACTCTATTAGTGACGTTAAAAATGAACGAATTTTAACAAAAACATAACAAGGGAGGGATTTAAACAATCTGTTCAAAATTTTATTTCAAATACAAAATGAAATTAAAAAATAAATAAAAGTTAAAAATTGAAAACAATCATACAATTCATGTTCTAAATCAATTTAAGAGTTGAAACACAATATAACAATTTTAAGAATGTCTTGCAATTTTAAAGTATTTTAAAGAAAATATTGCTATTTATTATTAGATTTTAACTATGACGTAATTGGAACAAACAACTAAGGTCTTTTGTCCGACGTATTTTTTATTACCTTTGCTTCCCTAATGAACCTCTTTCTTAAATATTTATTACTGCATTTATTACTGCTATTGATTAAATTTTATTGAATTATGCATCTCATTAATAACAATTACTGGATTTGATGCAAAAATGGTACAAATTATTTGGAATTCTTAAGATAGTAATAAGCTGTTATTATTTTAATTCCTAATATAACCCTATTGGAAATCGGAACAACAAGGCATATAGCACGGAAAACGATAGAAAATAAATTGTGGTGTTAATTTTCTAATTTAGGGGGAATTTTCTGTATACAACAATAAGAAATTAAAACAACATTGCCTGTGGCTGAAAATTAAATTAAAGAAGTTGTGGTGTTAATTCCCAATTTAGGAAAATTGACGTTTTTTACAGTTCCTATTATTTATGTTTACTTCTTAATATGCTGCAGTAGTGTTTCGTAGCGGAAAGTGTTTTTAAAAGATTGGAGCTTGTCACTCAATACGAGACAACTCAATTGGCTCGTACACTGTAAGGATTGACAGATTAAGAGCTCTTTGTTGATTCGGTGACACTACACTAAAAAGGTAAATGTGGCTTTAAAATATACAGGGAAAGATTAAAAAGGTGCAATAGCAAAAGCTTATAAGCACGTGAAACAGTACATAGCATGAAGCAAGAAATACAAAATGACGAGGAATAGATTAGGACATCTGTTAACACAACACTGCTGTTATAATTTTATTTAATGTCATTGCACAAAATGAAGACTAAATTATTATAATTTCATATATAATCAACAAATACACGTAATGTTCACGACAAATTGAATGACGTCAGAGGCAAAGTAAGCGAGTACGTTAGTACAACGTAACAGCTATAGCTATTTCATTTGTTTTACCTTGGTTGGCTTTCTTCAAATTTAGCATGAAGGAAACGTGTACGTCATATTGAATAAACGATTACCTAAATATGAATGTCTAAATTTACGACAATGACGTTTTGTGTCATGCAATACTTTATATACCGACAGAGGCCTGTTGTTACCTTAAGCAAATTACTTAATTTCACATTGCTGCTGACTTATCTAGTGTCAAATTAATGAATCAGTGGGACAGCAACCTCTACAACTGTTGTCACGTTGACCTAGCACATAAAAGTCGCCCTAAGTACATGCTAGTACAAGGCATACATATGTATAATACACACTGTCAAGTCATATTGTGGTTACATCAGAGTAGCCTGGTGCAATCTGGACATTGCACCGCATTGCGAATGTCAAAATGAGCCTACACAAGCCTTAGACTTTCTAAAGGTGTCTAATATGGTATAATATAATATGAAGATTTGTTATGGATCATCTTAAAGTGAACTTCACTTCTTTGAAAACAATGTCAATGACTAATAAATTTGAATAAAAAATGCGTTTTACGATACTAGAGATAATAAATTAAGGATAATAAACTTTCGTATAATTAATTTCATGAATATGCAATTTTAATTGCAATCGATATGTTTGAAGGCGTTTATCATTACACCAGCAAGATATATAAAGTATGATATTATGTCATAAATAACATACTAACTGCAAAACTGAATTTCCATTAGACAAAATGAACATAAATAACGTGAAATAACATTTATGCTCTAGCAAAATGATTCCTTTATCTTAGCATAATTGCATATTATACAACTTTTAATTTTACAGCACTAGACGGCCGCTTCGGAATACAATTCCTCATCAGTAGTCTTTGCACCAAAATAATAAAATCATAATTAAGTTTCTCGTTGAATTTTAACCAAGACGTTCACTGTAATAAGTTATGTTTATATTTGTGTCTTATAGCCCAAAAGGATGTTAAATACAGTACAAAAATAACAAAAAGTAGTCGAAGCTGGGCTCTCAGTGATATGTAGGGTTAAAAAAGCTGTCGAGAGATATATAGCAATTGTCGATATATAGGTAATGATAAGCAGAAATACTATAGCTGCCGTCGTGATGCTTATTCCTAAGCAGGTGTTAAACTTTCGACAGGTCTGTACTGTATGTAAGAAGGCATGGGTTCACCAACAGTGCCAAATGTCTTCATTTTGCCATTATTTCCAGTGTATATCGTGTCCAACAGGACACAGCCACATGAAAACTGGTAGCGTATCTGGCGTTGAAATGTTGTAATACATATTGATTAAAATTCGAATGTTGGCAAGTTGTATAGAAAAATAAAAATAGTACGTAATGACAAACGTGAATATGTGATTTTCAGATATAGTAATTTATATAAATGTGATTGCAAACCTATTTACGTTGCCATGTTACCTATGAGAGTTGCGTAAAGTTGTGGTGTTTAACGTCACAGTCAGCAATATGTCACTTATATCGAGACGTCGCCAGAAGGTGAAGGTGCAGAATTTTTTCTGTGCGTTGCGCCGATGGCAGTATACGACAGAGTTCTTCATCGTGCTACGCCTACCGTGACACAAGGCCTCATTAATTTCAAGTTCCAATCCGAATGAACCAAGATTTACATTTTCTTAATGCCGAGTGTTTGACGAAAGTACAATCACTATCCACTTTCAAGTCTTGTGTCAGACCCGATCGGGGTTCACACCCACGACCCCCTTACGGTGCGACCACTCTACAAACTGATCTACCGCAGTGTAATTGAACCCATGGCGTGGCGATTTTTACGTTTAATTCTTAACGGAACATTACAATATCCTTGTGCAAACGTAAACAATCTATGTCGAGATTAACAGTTTCTCTTCTTAGGTGTATGTTATTAAGCCGTAATTTGTAAAAATTAATCAAAGCAACACCACAAAAATTGCTAACATCTGCACGAAAACATTACCAGAAGTATAATTATGTTTACAACAGAAACAGTCTCCTGTTTTCTTTTATTTTATTATAAAAATAAAGAATAAATGGTCATATAATTGGTCCGATCAATAGCTGATATCCTTTTAGCATTGTATAAATAACAAAATAAAATTTCTCAGATAAAAATAATAACATAATCAGACATTGATGAATGAACGGACTTCAGACACTCGTTGTAATTTAGTCCCCTAGTCGTTCAGTATTCTCTCACGATATTATCACGTCTGCTGTATTTGTCCATTTCAGTCTTAAAATGCTTCAAATTTTCAAAACTTATTTCTTATAAGCAATCTGCTTACAAAAAATGTTGAGTAGAGAAATTGTAGGCCTTTGCTTACATATTCTGGCCGTCATTGCAAAATAGGTAATAAGAATGATGTCTCTGTATTTCATCCTGGCAATACTAAAAGGCCAATAGTTCAAAGTCCCTTCTACCCTCAATTTTTATTGCGGCAGGTGCACAAGCTTAACATAAAGGACCATATTTATTCAAGAACACACGGTTTTGAATTGCTTCTCTGGTTGGATTTAAATTAATATGTTAGTTTTCGAAGTTTTTAGTTATTGTAATTTTACCATGAAATGGTGTATTTATTTCTGATAATACACTTCACTTCAACTTAACACAATATTTAAGAATACACCATAACATTCAAGACAAGTTGTGATGAGAATAGTGCCCGAGCCGAGGTACGTTGGCTCTGTATTCCACAAGACATTACAACAGTAACATAATGCCCCGATGGGTAACTGTGCATTTAGTTCATAACATGGCACTTTTTGGCCTTGCTTTCTGCTTTAAGATAATTCCGTAGGATGTAAACGCAATATTTCGTACTTCTGACAAAGAATTGTATTCCAAATAGGCCGTCTAGTGTTGTTAAATTAAAACTGGTATAATATGTAATTTATTTACTCATTTAAATTTTGGTTTCATAATTTTGATCTAAACATTAATGATAAGTAATTCTATTCTGAAACAGCCGTCGAGTATTGAAGAATTAACACTGGTTTTATAAGCAATTATTAGCTATTGTAATCCTTAACTGAAATAAATCTCTTCGGATCTCCATCTCCGAAGCTTGTCATTATGTTGATTGAAACTGTGGTATTCAAAGGAACGTAAATCTTCTATGCCGTTACTAAGTTGCGCATAGTTCCCGTCTAAAAACAGCAAAGTAATTTAAGGTGTAGGACTTGAACAAAATTTATTTAAGAGTCGTATCACAACACGCACGTTGACACCTACACATAATCTTTTTATAATTAATCAGTGAACTCATCATCCGCCATATCCATGAAAATATTTTCAAACATAACCAATTAGTAAAAAGTAAAGATACGTGTAAACAAATTAAAAATGATTGATGGCATAATTGTAATAATCCCTCCCAGACCTTTCGCGGCTTAGGGAAATCGAGAATATAATTACCCTTGTTTTTGCGGGATATAGTGGAACTTTCCTGGTGGAAGTTCGCGTGTCTGACCTAACTTGTCAGTTCCAAAGTCTTACTTTGCTTTTGAATTGTGATTCGGACATGGATTAGTATGTTTGTTTTTTATTATATGATAATAATGTTTCGTTCATTAGTTTACTCTTTCTAAGACACATAACACACATGATCAAATACTAATACATGCTAATCTATGTCTAAATCACACAATCTAAAAATCAAAGTAAAAACTTGAAAAATAACTAGCAAATCAAGTTAAATTCGTTAACTTCCGACAAGCAAATCATACCTGTTCAGTCAACTTATCCCACCCACGTAAAGATAAAAAAGAATATGGAACTATGGGAGAGCAAATACATGATTATTGACATGTAATACATTATATTTTTGTCATTTCTCGAATTTTACCTAACTGGAAATTTTAAAAATACGTTTTTCTGTATAGCAACTTAAATAAAAGTATATCAATGAATAATTGTTTCGGAAACAAAATGGCACAAACATTTTCTAAATATGCACTAAACATTAAAATTGCACTTGGGTTCACCTACTAGCCTGGAAGTTTATGGATCAAACCTGACTTTAAATGCCAAATCGTCCGTTGTACTCTTCACCTCACAAACAATTCTATTTGAAAATTGACAACAAAGCAGGAAAACGGAAATGGAAATAGAAAAAACCGGAATCAGTACCAATTTGAACATTTTGTTTCATAAAATCAAACGAAAATAACTAGCATGACAGTTTGATTACATTTTGGATGCAATAAAATTTGGAGTCGGCTCTTTTGAAATTATTACTTAATTTGTTTTAATTTTGCAGCACTAGACGGCCGTTTTGGGATAAAATTCTTCATCAAAGGAGAATAAAGATGAAGTCGTTGTTTCGGGCTCTAACAATTAAGTCATTTAAACGCATTAATCATACCGACAATGTTTAACATTAATAAATAACAATTATCATTTCCTGAAGTTCTTTTGTCCATAGATAATTTGTTTGTGCGTCGAAGAACAGATCCATGCTAAAGTATTGTTGAGAATAACGATAAGCACGCATTAAGTATGGTCGCACATAAGTGAAATGTACTATATTTTTCTTTTACGTGCGCGCATATTTAAAGCTTGTTACGTATGAAACATGAATAAAGCGTGACACACTCCCTTGTTGACCTTGTGACAACATACTGTGTATCGCGAACAATCATTAATTTTGCCGCAATTGCCATTCATAAAATCAGTTTTTGTAATGGAGATAATCTAACCAGCTGAACTTGTTTCAATAAACATTTTTGGCAAATGAATTGTAAAGTGTATTTCCGACAAAAAAGTCCCCAGTGTTCATTTCAATGCTTCTGATTAAATTCATTTTAGAATTTAAATAGCCATCATCTACCTATGTTATATTTTAGAATAGTACACGGGCGGAAGTTCACATGCGGCAAATATATCAGTATGTGGCTTCGCCATGTGACGTATTCTTTCGCATATAAACCCCAGTCCATGTATTATTTAAGAAAAAAATCAACATTTACCCGTGGTATATCGTCGAATAATCCACGGGCCGGAGTTAACAGGCGGAGAAATATATCACGAGGTAGCTGTGGCGTGTTAACGACGGTCCGTGTTTTATCATTTCAATTCATTTAACATACAATTTATCATGACTTGGATAAAAAGGATTGAAATAAACATTGCGAACTCTTTCTTCGGAAGTGCATTTCACTATCTTTTTTAAAAAATGCCCATTGAAACAAAACTGCTGTTGAGATTACTTCCATTGAAATAAATGATTTTATGAATGAAAATTACAATCATTGTTCGCCGCATAAAGCATGATGTCATTTGATAAGGAAGGGAGTACGTCATTACTGAACAGCGATGGGTATATCGTTTGTTATACCACAGCTGGATCTCTTCATGTTTCATATGAAGGGAACGAAGGTCATGTTAGAATCTACGATGTACCACAGGTAGATGCTGATTATTTTCAGTACCTACCGCGTGCACATGTAAAACGCGTTTACATGATAGATAATACGCGTAAACGCAGTAGGTTAGTACGTGCGCACGTAGTAGTAACTATTACATCATGTACATGTGTGCGTATTAGTGCACCATTGCTTGCTGATTTGTTTCTTTATTCTTATGAAGCAGAATTTATCTAGAACATTGTTAAATCTGGAGAGAAAACTCGTCAAATCATTCAACTCAGCCTACAGATATATAGATGACGTTTTGTCTCTTAACAATCCCAAATTTGGAGAGCAAGTGAATGCTACCTATCCTAGTGACTTGAAATAAAAGACACAACTGATTCCTCAAGTTCTGCTTCATATTTAGACTTGTACCTGAATTATGACACCCACGAAAGGCTACATTTGAAACTTTATGACATGAACATGATGACTTCAATGTTTCTATTGTCAGCTTTCTTTTTCTATGCAAAATACCTGCTTCTCCTGCTTATGGTGTATTTGTTTTCTAAAAAACACGCTATGGTAGAGCTTGTTCCCACTACAGGGACTTTGTAAAACGAAGCAGGCTGCTTGCAAGTAAATTGTTGATTGTTGACTCAGGAATATTGCAAGCATAGACTTTTTAAGGCCCTAAAAAAGTTTTATGGCCGTCATCACAGTTATGTTGAAAAGTTTGATGTCTCTGTGTAGAGGATTGCTCTGGATATATTTGACGTCCGATAGTTCCATGTTCCTTTCACACAATTTAGATTTCACACGTGGCGGGTGTAGCTAACTAAACAGGAGATGCTTACCCTTCCGGAGCAACCGGCCTCACTTCCCTGGTGGAAGTTCAAGTGTCTAACCTAACTTGTCAGTTCAAAAGTTTTTACTTTGCTTCTGGACTGTGATTCGGACATAGAATATAATAAGTATGTTTGTTTTTGATGATTACAACGTTTGCACGTAATATAAAAATATATTTCATGTCACTTCTGTGCCACTAAAACTAGCATTGTAATCAATTATATTTTCTATTATGTAAAACTTTGACATTAACGAATGGCTGAAGGGTTGTCTAATTTTGCAATCGTGAAGCAAAAGTTAACGCATGTTGTTTGAAAAAAATCATGCCTTATGTTTTGGTTAATATATTGGAAATGCATCAACTCTTATATAAATTAATGGCCGAAGGGTTCACTGATTTCACAATGGTGATTCGATAAACGTCTGCTATTTGGAAACTAGAAATGTAGAAATCGATAGATATTTATAAATTGTATTTTGTCATTTTATTATTTTATATTTTATTTAATATTTTTGTATTTGTTATTACATGGTGCAATTAATTTGAGTTTGTAAGGAGAGTATTATTATTTCTAGAACTTTATTGAGAGGACTGTCGCCAAATCATTCAACTTCACGTACAGATCTATAGATGACGTTCCGTCTCTTAACAATCCTAAATTTGGAGACTATGACGTCCACAAAAGGCTATAGTTGAAACTGCATGACAAACTGGATGACTTCAATTTTTCTATTGTCCACATTCATTTTCTATGCATTAATACACCTACTTCTCCTTCTTTTGGTGTATTTGGAAGATCAAGTGTTTTACCTTGTCAATTCCAAGTTTATACTTTGCTTCTGGGCTGTAGTATGTTTTTATATGAAGACAGTCCAGACACTCCTCCTTAAGATTTATGAATCCTTTGACATTTAGTATTAACAAATATCATAACTTTGTTTATTTATTTGGAAAATCACTGGGGTTTTGGCATCATGGTATTTGTCGTCATGGAATTAAACTTTTCTTATTTTTATTTTTTGTTCCTTCAGTTTCTTTTTGGCATTCAGCATTAAAAATATCTTTATTTACTTTCTTGGAAAATCCCTGAAGTTAGCCATCACAGCATTTGTCTACATGCGTTTAAACTTTTCTTATTTTGTACTTTTTATTTATTTATTTATTTGTTTATTTTGTTGTTGTTTCTTCACAGTTTCTTTTTAAGTAGATGAAAAGCTAAATACTATACAAAATCCTAATCTTAACCTTATAAGGAAATATGTAAAATAGCTACATTGTTTATAGCAAAACAAAAACAACATCTAAATAAATCAGTTTCTTTAAATACGTTCGCATAAATAACAAATTTATTGCCAATATTAAGTGCCTACGTAAAAGCAAAATCTATAAATGGCTCCAGTTTGTTAGGTAGTTGTAATATAAGATTCATTGAAATTAAATTACTCATTCTAAATATGCATTATACGACGTGTTTCAAGTAAGTGTATTAATTTAAGAAGGTATTTTATTCCTGTTTCAGTTTGTAGTTGTTCGATGGTTACATAATCATTGCATCCCTATAAGCTTGGAATGTATTTAACATACACGACCATTAAGTATTGGAATCAATTCTTTAGGCGAGGTCTGTATTACAGCCGTGTATTCGATTGTACAGATGCTATGAAGGTTCTATGTTGAAGTTTTTGGATTTCTTATACGCGGTTATCGTGTTGTTTGATAAACAGTATTGTAATTGACAAATTAATAATTTAGATGAAAATCTAAGAAATGTGGATTTCCAATATTTTTTCCAAGCATAAAGGTAAGTAACAAATATTTTTACATATGTCTAATGGTTTGCAGTACCTATTACAAGTCATGGGGAGCACTGATTATTGCTATTAGTAACAGGCACTACTTATCACTAGCAAATAAATATTGTATAATTCTTATAATTCGCATTTCATTGTCTTTTTAATTTTTGTCGTGAAATTTTTCTAATAAAAAAGAAATTAACTTGTTAATTTTGTAACTGTTTCTTTTGATTGACAGTACTAATTGCCAATACTTACTGACAGATTACTACCACTAGTTATGGAAATTAGTAACAATGTACTGATCTTGTTATTCGCATTTTATTATTTTATGTATTTTATCCAATGATATTAATACAAATCTTAATTTTGAATAAATTTCAATACCAAAATAAAAAACTAAAAGAAAATTGTCACAACACATTCATATTCTTATTAAGTTATAACTTTAAATACTGGGTTGCTTGCAAAATCACTATAATTAATCTATAGTCGTCCATTGTAAGGATTTCAACTGTTATGTATGGTGTTGGGAAAATTGGTAACCGACTTTATTCAAACTTCCTAAATATCAGATTAGAGGCCAAATACTAGTAATTAAAAAACATCAAAATGTGTTCGCTATAGTAATTTTTGTTCCACATGTTTTTGAGTAAACTGAAAAAAACATATTTCATTAGTAAAAATTGTTATGTTTTTCAAAAATGATAAATGTTAATAACTTAAAAACAGAATATTCTGCATTATTACATGGCAACTTTGAAATTAAATTCAACAAAAGGGAACAGTTTCCAATTTTAAACTCGTTTCTTTTTATTATTACCATGGTAACAATATAGACTCATACAAAAAACTACAGAGCACTTCTGTTCAAAAAAATAATTTAATTTAAAATTTTAAAATTTTTGATTTGGTTACAATGCGAATGTCTTATACCTTTTTAAAAAAAAATTAATCATAAAATACATTATGACAATTTTGAATGTATTTTATAATTATTTTTTTAAAAAGTGGTATATGACACCAACATATGATTATTTTATTTTAAAAAATCTATAACGTGAATTAAAGATTTCCACGTGCGTACGTAAAGGTTTCACGTGTGCACGTAAAGATTTCAACTTGCGCACGTAACATTTCTACGTGCCCACGTAAATCTATTTTTTCTGCATGGTTTTATTGAGCCACCGTTCATCTGACAAATGCTCAATATAGTCACAATAACATGCAATGTTTACACAGATACATTGGAACATCTTCGGAATTTTACAAATTTTTCTCCAGATTGATTCAAGTGAGTCAAATTATTGAAGGGTAATGTCAAAAATGCACGAACTAGTGCTTCTGTTACCAGTGTAAGTATATTGTACAAATATGTTTTAAAATTGTCTTCATTTGGATAATGCTCAACCTTAGATCAATCAACCTTAGGATATGCCATTTAGATTCGACGCTTCCTATATCGGATCTGTATTTGCGACGGAAGTGGTGATTCAAATAGCTCGAGTAAGAAGACCGTTACGCTACTTTTAAATTTAGTACTTACTTACAGCAAAGATTTTGAAAACGTTTCTTTAAGTTTGTTTATATTTTTGATAAATAAAGTATATATAAATTGGGTAACATTCAGTTGCAGCCAATTGTTGACTGTAGATGGATGATTCAATATTATCCAAAACCCTTGTCCAAATTGTTGTGAAGAAGCAAAACATTACTAAACTTTTTACTTTATTTGCAATTCTAACTTGCGTCGACAAATTGAAATATTCGATCACCATTGTTCCAAAGATTACAAACTGGTATACCATGCTATAGTGCGTCAGGTTTGACCTGTCCGTTTGACCTTTAATTATACCTATCCATTGTCGAATTTAGAGTTATATAAGGATAGATGGTAGTAATACTTGGTACCGGGTGTTTATATAAATAGAGACATGATGTTGTCTTACCTAAATCACACGGTCAATTAGGTAAATCTAATATTCAAATTAAGGGTCAAACTGCCAGGTCAAACTTGACAAATTATATATAGCCGTTTACTTAGGATAATACTATATAAGCCTCACAAAAACAATCCGGTTAGATCATTAAGGATTCCTGCTGTTTCAATAATAGTATAGTAACATATGGTTACACAATGTAATGATTTTCTTAGCTTGTCTTAGACAACGCGGTTGGATCATTTACAATGCAAGCTGTTTTAATTCCGTATGGTCACTTAGGCTACAATTACCATAGCGTACTTGTCTAAGACATAGCCATTAGCTATATGTACATTGTTTATCAAACTGTCCACTGATTTGAATAATATAGGGTCACTTACATGATTACAGTTATTTTAGCTTTAACCATATAGTCAGTAGTTAGTTTATTTAATGCAACTTTAATTTGATAATTCGGTCATGCAATTGTTCAGTTTAAAATGGAATATGATTTTGCGTATTTGTATTAATATGGACTCATTGCTGAGCTATAATTCAGCAATTTCATGTTTTAGCTATGATTGTGAGAACTGTTTTTTCTGAACCAAGGGTTGACAGAAGCTTGTCTAAGACATCGCAATGAGATTGTTTATCAACCTGCCCACTGATTTAAATACTATAGGGTCACTTATGACAAAAATTCCCTTAATTAAATTTTAACCGTATGGTCAGTAAATTTTTATTTAGTTTGTTTATTTTCATCTTTGATCATTTTGACATGCAATCGGTCAGTTCTAAATGGAATGTAATATTGCGTATTTCAAACTGACATGGGCTTATCGATAAACTGCGACCAAGACTGGGATTGGATCCCATGAGACGTATGGTGTTTTACGTCCAAGTCATCACAATTTTTTTCATTCATAATCCATTTGATCAATTATGATATGGTAAAGAAATCGGAACGCCCGGAGAAAACCACCAACCTTCGACACCTTTCGTAGCTTATCTGAAACAACGCGGTTGGATCATTTCCAAGGCAAACTAATTTTAATTCCGTATGGTCACTTAGGATGCAAATATCCTAGCTTGTCTAAGAGATTGCCATTGTTTAAAAAGCTGTCCACTGATTTGAATATTATAGGGTCACTAAATATGATAACAATTATCTAAGATAAAACCATATGGTCAATAGTTAGTTTATGTAGTGCAACTTCAATTTGATTATTTGGTCGTGCAATTGTTCAGTTCTAAATGGATTATGCTGTTTAGTAACAGGAACTCATTGCTAAAGTCATTTTTAGCAATTTTGTGTTTTGCTATGGGTATTAAAAACATCTAACACCGAGTGTAAGGACGGTATTCTCGAAGAAGTATTGACAAAAGATTTAGATTGTTTAAAAATCTGTCTAATGATTTGAATATTATAGGGTCAATCATGATAACAATTTGTTTAGGTGAATATAAACCATATGTCCAGTTGATTGTTATTAAGTTTATTTATTTTCAACTTCAATTTTACCATGGAATCGTTCAGTTCTTAATGGAATACTAGTATGAGATTGCGTATTTTAAGTAACAGACTAACAGATACCCATTGCTAAAGCTTGTCTAAGACATCGCAAATAGATTGTTTAAAATCATGTCCACTGATTTAAATATTATAGGGTCACTTATACGCAAAGGAAAGGCTACATTTAAAACTCTATGACAAACGTGATGACTTCAATTGTTCTATTGTCAACTTTCATTTTTTATGCAGCAATATACCTGCTTCTCCTGCTTATGGTGTATTTGTTTCCCAATTAATACCCTATGGTAGAGCTTGTTCCCACTACGGGGACTTTGTTATTTCATAACATTTTTATTATGCAATTCCATGTTTTTGAACAAAGTTGTGAAATACTATTTCGCTTTGAATGTTAGATTGGTTTTTCTGAACAAGTGTTGACAAAATTTTCCTTATCGATGATTATTTTGTCAACACATGTGTTCTGAAAAATCGATCTCACACTCGCACAAATGGCAGTATTACACTCATAACAGTGTATGATAACATTTCTTCTCACTGCAACGTTGATTAAACAATGCCAAAAAATAACAATGTACGGTGCAGACATGTCGAAAGTTTAACACTACGCTAACAAAACTATTGCCGTTGCCGAATCGACAATTCATGATGTAGGCTCCTCATTAACTTTAATATTTTTCGACAGTTTTTCGGCAGCTGCTATCATTCTATCAATCAGTCACTAGCTAACATCATCTCGGCAGCCGAGCGTCGACTCCTTTTTGCTAGCTCTTTGTTAAACTTTCGACAGGTCATTACTGTATACCCTTGGTCATCATCTTATGATTCTTAACTCGGTTAATGATACATCCCTGCGGACAGCTTAAGAAGAATGACATAACCGATTAGGAAACAGCCTTGACCGCGTTAACTAGATTTAAAAGTGCTTAATTTGTAAATTAGGATTTTCCATCTGTTAATTCCCAAGCTGATTATATAGTACAAGCGTGTCGACAATATAACACTAAGCTTACGATTTAGAGCCGATTGATAGTTCATTTCGGCCACTCGATATCTGAATTTTGACAGCTTGTCGGCAGTTTGCGCGCTCTCTCTCTCTCTCTCTCTCTCTCTCTCTCTCTCTCTCTCTGCTATTTTTTCTGTCACAGTAGTTGTCTATATTTCGACCACTCATGATCTCGGCTTCACGCTAGCTATAACATCTCGACAGCTTTTTGGCATCTATCTATCTATCTGTCTATCTATCTATTCTATCTATCTATCTATCTATCTATCTATCTATCTATCTATCTATCTATCTATCTACCTCTCACTAGCTAACAACATATAGGCAGCCGAACCCGACTCCTTTTTGTTAGCTCAGCGTTAAACTTTCGACAGGTCTGTACTGTACTCTAAAAATGTTTGCAGAAAAAATTAATACTTATTTTTTCATATCAAACTTAAGAAATCCTGCTTAATAGATAATTTTTTGAAAATATCATTTCATACCATCATAATAGAACCAATTTAATTTAAGTGCAGTGTAGAAATAGTTATGGTTGTTCTACTAGAGAAACGAATTTAGACTGAGAATAAATGCTAATAAAAATAGTTTACATGATAAAAATTGTAATTATGATATTCCAGATTTCAAGCGTTTCATATAAAACACTTGACAATCACCTAAAGCACAGACCGGTTGTAAAATTTAACAACGACAACGAGCTAACGAAATAAGTCAAAGTCCGGCAGCTAAAATATTAATACATGTACTTAGTTATTGAAAAGCTGCAGATATAAAATTGTTTAACTAACCACAAGTTGTCGAGATATACGGAGGGTCTGATTTAGGCTGTCGATTCGACACTTATTTGTTAGCTAAATGTTAAACTTTCGACAGGTCTGTACTGTACATACAGTTAGAAATGTTACCAATTATGTTACGGATTATTATTTCAATTTCGACAAGACACGTGCAAAAGATAAATTAAGTGGTTTCTCTATAAAGTTTTAAGACCGACATGCTTTTAAATTATACTGCTAAGAATTTAAATACCATCATTTACCGTGCAGACCTGTCGAAAGTTTAACACTGAGCCAACGCATTCGTGCAGCAGCTGTCGGACTCTCGTTACTATATTTGCCAGCCTTTTAGAAGAAGCTATGTTATCTATTCTTCGGGAGTATTACCAGCCAGTTGTTAGCCATATTAAGGCCACTCGGAAGCTGGGCGTTGATTCCCTTCCGTTAGACCAATTATAAACTTTCGACAGATATATGTTCTAACTTCGTACCGATTTTTTACGTTTGATACAGTACAGGAATGTCGAAAGTTTTAAAACCGAAGTAACGAAAAGGAGTCAAAGCTCGTTTGTCAAGCAGAAAAAAAATGTGCAGTCAGTTACTGAAACTCTGGAGCGACATAGCAGCTGCCGAAAAGCAGCCGAGCTAACAGGTCGTAATGAACCACCGAGCTAACAAAGGGTCGTATTGAACTACCGAGCTAACGAGGAATCGTATTGAGCCACCGCGCTAACCAGGCATTGAAATGAGCCACCGAGCTAACGAGGGGTCGTAATGAGCCATCGAGCTAACGAAGGATCGTTATGAACTACCGAGCTAACCAGGGGTGATAATGAACTACCGAGCTAACCAGGGGTGGTAATGAACTACCGAACTAACGAGGGGTCGTAATGAACTGTGTATTCAATACTGATTCGTTAGCTTAGTGTTAAACTTTAGACGGGTCTTTACTGCAGTTTCTATATATCTGCTGTTAAGTTTTATCGTTTAGAAATTTCTTAAATCAATATTTTGATTTCTGTGGTTGATCTAAAACCACGCTACTTGACACCTTTTCTCATACATGTGTTTAAAGCGCTCATAAATACGTATCACAGCATCAAAGTTTAATTTGTCAGTTTGCTTGCCAAAAGGTCGATTGTATTCTACCATTTTCAAACTCCATTAAAAACTCGTTATCAATGTAACATATTTCGTTTCACTTTGAAGAAGAAAGAAACTCCGAAATTAATTTGATATAATAAAACTTATTTTCAGAAAAATTAAAAAAGATATCAACTTTTATTTTGATGGTTTTGGATAACAAAAACCTTCATTTCCATTTCGGAAGATAACTTGATCGGGGCTTTCATAACAACATATTTTTTTCGAAATCTAATAATGTTTTTCGTAAAGAATATGTGAATGGATGACCTTAGTTCAATAGCACTTGCGTATTTGAAAAATGACAGTTTTGAATACATGTAATTTGGTATCGCATAAAGACTCTGTCAGTTACATTAGATAAAAATAATGATAACATCATCGTCGTAGATGAATATAAGATACAATTCGATGACAAGAAAGATCAATGTCCGCTGCAACAGAACTGTAATAAATGGCAATTACCGATATAGGCAAACAACATTGACCTGGCCGCTTGAACTTTCATTGGGAATATTCACCTAGGAAGATCCACCCAATGCATGGGTAGTGTTCGGATTTGCAGTTAATTATAATATATATTAAGCAATGTCCATTATAAGCGTTCTCAGTATGTGAACGAAATAGGTCATGATATCTATTCATAAATGTACTGGTCCTCAATAAATACTTACAAATAAATACTTAATTTTCGATTTGCAGACGTATATCTTTGGTTATACTATCGCAAATAACGTTTTATTGGCGACGCGTCAGCGGAGCCAATAAAACGTTATTCGCGATAGTATAACCAAAGATATACGTCTGCAAATCGAAAATTACAAGACAGTTTTCCCTATTCTAATTCAAAACATACTTTAAAGGATATGGTAAGCATTTTCTGAAAACGATACTATAAATAACTCGGGGATTTTCCAAATCCATCTGAACTGGTTGAACCATTTCCCGCATTAATTGAATTTCTCTGACTTTTAAATTTGATTCTATGAATAAGTAAAGTGCCTTCCGGATGAGACACGATCACTTAAAGACAATTTATTGATGACGTCATAATCATTTTACGCAAGAACGTCAACATAATTTGATGACGTCATTTTCCGAAGACACGGATGGTGGCATGATCTGATGCAAATATTTGTTTACAAATCGAGTTTTGGCGTGTGAGTAAAAGAATCCTACACCACTAACAGTGTAATATTTTCAATGACATGAAAGTATTCATCCTCGGTTGATATTTCTCTGTCATAACCTGTGTAAGTTTCCATTAATCCATCAAGATCCACTTGTCTTTGTTCGTATGGTTGAGTTGAGTTGAATAATGTTTAACGTTTTTTATTAAAAAAGCTTATTTTAAAACATTTATTATGCAATTCCATGTTTTTGAACAAAGATATGAAATACTATTTCAACGCTTTGAATGTTAGATTGGTTTTTCTGAACAAGTGTTGAAAATTTTTTTTTATCGATGATTATTTTGTCAGCACGTGTGTTCTGAAAAATCGATCTTCCACTCGCACAAAAAGCAGTATTACACTCATAACAGTGTATGATAACATTTCTTCTCACTGCAACGTTGATGCCAAAAATAGCAATGCACAGTGCAGACATGTCGAAAGTTTAACAGTAAGCTAACGAATTAGTGCCAAATTGACAGTTCATGATGGCGGCTTCTCGTTAGCTTTAACAACAGCTTTACGGCAACTGCTATATATCTATTTATCTATCAATCAGTCTCTAGCTAACAACATCTCGACATCCGAGCGTCGACTCCTTTTCGTTAGCTCTTTGTTAAACTTTCGACAGGTCATCACTGTATATTCTTGGTCATCATCTTATGATTCTTAACTCGGTTAATGATACATCCCCGCGGACAGCTTAAGAAGAATGACATAACCGATTAGGAAACAGCCTTGACCGCGTTAACTAGATTTAAAAGTGCTTAATTTGTAAATTAGGATTTTCCATCTGTTAATTCCCAAGCTGATTATATAGTACAAGCATGTCGAGAATATAACACTAGGCTAACGATTTAGAGCCGATTGATAGTTCATTTCGGCCACTCGATATCCGAATTTTGACAGCTTGTCGGCAGTTTTGCTCTCTCTCTCTCTCTCTCTCTCTCTCTCTCTCTCTCTCTCTCTCTCTCTCCGTGCAGTTTTTCTGTCACAGTAGTTGTCTATATTTCGACCACTCATGATCTCGGCTTCACGCTAGCTATAATATCTCGACAGCTTTTTGGCATCTATCTATCATCTATCTATCTATCTATCTATCTATCTATCTATCTATCTATCTATATCTATCTATCTATCTATCTATCTATCTATCTATCTATCTATCTATCTATCTATCTATCTATCTATCTATCTATCTATCTATCTATCTATCTATCTATCTATCACTAGTTAACAACATATAGGCAGCCGAGCCCCGACTTCTTTTTGTTAGCTCAGCGTTAAACTTTCGACAGGTCTGTACTGTACTCTAAAAATGTTTGCGGAAAAAAGCTTAATATTTATTTTTATCGTATCAAACTTAAGAAATAATCCTGCTTAATAGATGATTTTTTTAAAATATCATTTCATACCATCATAATAGAACCAATTTAATTTAAGTGCAGTGTAGAAATAGTTATGGTTGTTCTACTAGAGAAACGAATTTAGACTGAGAATAAATGCTAATAAAAATAGTTTACATGATAAAAATTGTAATTATGATATTCCAGATTTCAAGCGTTTCATATAAAACACTTGACAATCACCTAAAGCACAGACCGGTTGTAAAATTTAACAACGACAACGAGCTAACGAAATAAGTCAAAGTCCGGCAGCTAAAATATTAATACATGTACTTAGTTATTGAAAAGCTGCAGATATAAAATTGTTTAACTAACCACAAGTTGTCGAGATATACGGAGGGTCTGATTTAGGCTGTCGATTCGACACTTATTTGTTAGCTAAATGTTAAACTTTCGACAGGTCTGTACTGTACATACAGTTAGAAATGTTACCAATTATGTTACGGATTATTATTTCAATTTCGACAAGACACGTGCAAAAGATAAATTAAGTGGTTTCTCTATAAAGTTTTAAGACCGACATGCTTTTAAATTATACTGCTAATAATTTAAATACCATCATTTACCGTGCAGACCTGTCGAAAGTTTAACACTGAGCCAACGCATTCGTGCAGCAGCTGTCGGACTCTCGTTACTATATTTGCCAGCCTTTTAGAAGAAGCTATGTTATCTATTCTTCGGGAGTATTACCAGCCAGTTGTTAGCCATATTAAGGCCACTCGGAAGCTGGGCGTTGATTCCCTTCCGTTAGACCAATTATAAACTTTCGACAGATATATGTTCTAACTTCGTACCGATTTTTTTACGTTTGATACAGTACAGGAATGTCGAAAGTTTTAAAACCGAAGTAACGAAAAGGAGTCAAAGCTCGTTTGTCAAGCAGAAAAAAAATGTGCAGTCAGTTACTGAAACTCTGGAGCGACATAGCAGCTGCCGAAAAGCAGCCGAGCTAACAGGTCGTAATGAACCACCGAGCTAACAAAGGGTCGTATTGAACTACCGAGCTAACGAGGAATCGTATTGAGCCACCGCGCTAACCAGGCATTGAAATGAGCCACCGAGCTAACGAGGGGTCGTAATGAGCCATCGAGCTAACGAAGGATCGTTATGAACTACCGAGCTAACCAGGGGTGATAATGAACTACCGAGCTAACCAGGGGTGGTAATGAACTACCGAACTAACGAGGGTCGTAATGAACTGTGTATTCAATACTGATTCGTTAGCTTAGTGTTAAACTTTAGACGGGTCTTTACTGCAGTTTCTATATATCTGCTGTTAAGTTTTTATCGTTTAGAAATTTCTTAAATCAATATTTTGATTTCTGTGGTTGATCTAAAACCACGCTACTTGACACCTTTTCTCATACATGTGTTTAAAGCGCTCATAAATACGTATCACAGCATCAAAGTTTAATTTGTCAGTTTGCTTGCCAAAAGGTCGATTGTATTCTACCATTTTCAAACTCCATTAAAAACTCGTTATCAATGTAACATATTTCGTTTCACTTTGAAGAAGAAAGAAACTCCGAAATTAATTTGATATAATAAAACTTATTTTCAGAAAATTAAAAAAGATATCAACTTTTATTTTGATGGTTTTGGATAACAAAAACCTTCATTTCCATTTCGGAAGATAACTTGATCGGGGCTTTCATAACAACATATTTTTTTTCGAAATCTAATAATGTTTTTCGTAAAGAATATGTGAATGGATGACCTTAGTTCAATAGCACTTGCGTATTTGAAAAAATGACAGTTTTGAATACATGTAATTTGGTATCGCATAAAGACTCTGTCAGTTACATTAGATAAAAATAATGATAACATCATCGTCGTAGATGAATATAAGATACAATTCGATGACAAGAAAGATCAATGTCCGCTGCAACAGAACTGTAATAAATGGCAATTACCGATATAGGCAAACAACATTGACCTGGCCGCTTGAACTTTCATTGGGAATATTCACCTAGGAAGATCCACCCAATGCATGGGTAGTGTTCGGATTTGCAGTTAATTATAATATATATAAGCAATGTCCATTATAAGCGTTCTCAGTATGTGAACGAAATAGGTCATGATATCTATTCATAAATGTACTGGTCCTCAATAAATACTTACAAATAAATACTTAATTTTCGATTTGCAGACGTATATCTTTGGTTATACTATCGCAAATAACGTTTTATTGGCGACGCGTCAGCGGAGCCAATAAAACGTTATTCGCGATAGTAAACCAAAGATATACGTCTGCAAATCGAAAATTACAAGACAGTTTTCCCTATTCTAATTCAAAACATACTTTAAAGGATATGGTAAGCATTTTCTGAAAACGATACTATAAATAACTCGGGGATTTTCCAAATCCATCTGAACTGGTTGTTAAAACCATTTCCCGCATTAATTGAATTTTCTCTGACTTTTAAATTTGATTCTATGAATAAGTAAAGTTGCCTTCCGGATGAGACACGATCACTTAAAGACAATTTATTGATGAGTCATAATCATTTTACGCAAAGACGTCAACATAATTTGATGACGTCATTTTCCGAAGACACGGATGGTGGCATGATCTGATGCAAATATTTGTTTACAAATCGAGTTTTGGCGTGTGAGTAAAAGAATCCTACACACTAACAGTGTAATATTTTCAATGACATGAAAGTATTCATCCTCGGTTGATATTTCTCTGTCATAACCTGTGTAAGTTTCCATTAATCCATCAAGATCCACTTGTCTTTGTTCGTATGGTTGAGTTGAGTTGAATATGTTTAACGTTTTTTATTAAAAAAGCTATTTTAAAACATTTATTATGCAATTCCATGTTTTTGAACAAAGATATGAAATACTATTTCAACGCTTTGAATGTTAGATTGGTTTTTCTGAACAAGTGTTGAAAATTTTTTTTTTATCGATGATTATTTTGTCAGCACGTGTGTTCTGAAAAATCGATCTTCCACTCGCACAAAAAGCAGTATTACACTCATAACAGTGTATGATAACATTCTTCTCACTGCAAACGTTGATGCAAAAATAGCAATCACAGTGCAGACATGTCCGAAAGTTTAACAGTAAGCTAACAATTAGTGCCAAATTGACAGTTCATGATGGCGGCTTCTCGTTAGCTTTAACAACAGCTTTACGGCAACTGCTATATATCTATTTATCTATCAATCAGTCTCTAGCTAACAACATCTCGACATCCGAGCGTCGACTCCTTTTCGTTAGCTCTTTGTTAAACTTTCGACAGGTCATCACTGTATATTCTTGGTCATCATCTTATGATTCTTAACTCGGTTAATGATACTCCCCGCGACAGCTTAAGAAGAATGACATAACCGATTAGGAAACAGCCTTGACGCGTTAACTAGATTTAAAAGTGCTTAATTTGTAAATTAGGATTTTCCATCTGTTAATTCCCAAGTGATTATATAGTACAAGCATGTCGAGAATATAACACTAGGCTAACGATTTAGAGCCGATTGATAGTTCATTTCGGCCACTCGATACCGAATTTTGACAGCTTGTCGGCAGTTTTGCTCTCTCTCTCTCTCTCTCTCTCTCTCTCTCCTCTCTCTCTCTCTCTCTCCGTGCAGTTTTTCTGTCACAGTAGTTGTCTATATTTCGACCACTCATGATCTCGGCTTCACGTAGCTATAAATCTCGACAGCTTTTTGGCATCTATCTATCTATCTATCTATCTATCTATCTATCATCATCTATCTACTCTATCTATCTATCTATCTATCTATCTATCTATCTATCTATCTATCTTCTCATCTATCTATCTATCTATCTATCTATCTATCTACTATCTATCACTAGTTAACAACATATAGGCAGCCGACCCCGACTTCTTTTTGTTAGCTCAGCGTTAAACTTTCGACAGGTCTGTACTGTACTCTAAAAATGTTTGCGGAAAAAAGCTTATCTTTATTTTTCGTATCAAACTTAAGAAATAATCCTGCTTAATAGATGATTTTTTTAAATATCATTTCATACCATCATAGAACCAATTTAATTTAAGTGCAGTGTAGAAATAGTTATGGTTGTTTCTACTAGAGGAAACAATTTAGACTGAGAATAAATGCTAATAAAAATAGTTTACATGATAAAAATTGTAATTATGATATTCAGATTCAAGCGTTTCATATAAAACACTTGACAATCACCTAAAGCACAGACCTGTTGTAAAATTTAACAACGACAACGAGCTAACGAAATAAGTCAAAGTCCGGCAGCTAAAATATGAATACATGTACTTAGTTATGAAAAGTACAGATATAAAATGTTTAACTAACCACAAGATGTCGAGATATAGGTAACGAGGGTCCGATTTAGGCTGCCGATTTGACACGTCAGCTTAGTGTTAACTTTCGACAGGTCTGTACGCTATACACTAAGAAATGTTCCCAATTATGTTACCGATTATTATTTCAATTTCGACAAGACACGTGCAAAAAGTAAATTAAGTGGTTTCTCTATAAAGTTTTTAAGACCGACATACTTTAAAATTATATGCTAAGAATTTAAATACCATCATTTACCGTGCAGACCTGTCGAAAGTTTAACACTGAGCCAACCATTAGTGCAGCAGCTGTCGGACTCTCGTTACTATATTTCGCCAGCCTTTCAGAAGATTCTTCGGGAGTATTACCAGCCGTTTTAGTCATATTAAGGCCACTCGGAAGCTGGGCGTTGATTCCCTTCCGTTAGACCAATTATAAACTTTCGACAGATATGTGTTTCTAACTTCGTACCGATTTTTTACGTTTGATACAGTACAGGAATGTCGAAAGTTTTAAAACGAAGTAACGAAAAGGAGTCAAAGCTCGTTTGTCAAGCAGAAAAAAAGTGCAGTCAGTTACTGAAACTCTGGAGCGACATAGCAGCTGCCGAAAAGCAGCCGAGCTAACAGGTCGTAATGAACCACCGAGCTAACAAAGGGTCGTATTGAACTACCGAGCTAACGAGGAATCGTATTGAGCCACCGCGCTAACCAGGCATTGAAATGAGCCACCGAGCTAACGAGGGGTCGTAATGAGCCATCGAGCTAACGAGGGATCGTTATGAACTACCGAGCTAACCAGGGGTGGTAATGAACTACTGAGCTAACCAGGGGTCGTAATGAACTACCGAACTAACGAGGGGTCGTAATGAACTGTGTATTCAGTACTGATTCGTTAGCTTAGTGTTAAACTTTAGACGGGTCTTTACTGCAGTTTCTATATATCTGCTGTTAAGTTTTATCGTTTAGAAATTTCTTAAATCAATATTATAATTTCTGTGGTTGATCTAAAACCACGCTACTTGACACCTTTTCTCATACATGTGTTTAAAGCGCGCATAAATACGTATCACAGCATCAAAGTTAATTTGTCAGTTTGCTTGCCAAAAGGTCGATTGTATTCTACCCTTTTCAAAACCCCATTAAAACTCGTTCTCAATGTAACATATTTCGTTTCACTTTGAAGAAGAAAGAAACTCCAAAATTAATTAGATATAATAAAACTTATTTTAAGAAAAATTAAAAAGATATCAACTTTTATTTTGATGGTATTGGATAACAAAAACCTTCATTTCCATTTCGGAAGATAACTTGATCGGGGCTTTCATAACAACATATTTTTTTCGAAATCTAATAATGTTTTTCATAAGAATATGTGAATGGATGACCTAGTTCAATAGCACTTGCGTATTTGAAAAATGACAGTTTTGAATACAAGTAATTTGGTATCGCATAAAGACTCTGTCAGTTACATTAGATAAAAATAATCTGCGTAGATGAATATAAGATACAATTCGATGACAAGAAAGATCAATGTCCGCTGCAACAGAACTGTAATAAATGGCAATTACCGATATAGGCAAACAACATTGACCTGGCCGCTTGAACTTTCATTGGGAATATTCACCTAGGAAGATCCACCCAATGCATGGGTAGTGTTCGGATTTGCAGTTAATTATATATATTAAGCAATGTCCATTATAAGCGTTCTCAGTATGTGAACGAAATAGGTCATGATATCTATTCATAAATGTACTGGTCCTCAATAATACTTACATTTAGGGGATAACTGTCTTGTAATTTTCGATTTGCGGACGTATATCGGTGGTTATACTATCGCAAATTAGTTTTATT
Source organism: Anadara kagoshimensis (assembly GCA_021292105.1). Lineage (NCBI taxonomy): Eukaryota > Metazoa > Mollusca > Bivalvia > Arcoida > Arcidae > Anadara > Anadara kagoshimensis. The sequence continues at coordinate 29,555,261 of CM037861.1, forward strand.
GGCGACGCGTCAGCGGAGCCAATAAAACGTTATTTGCGATAGTATAACCACCGATATACGTCTGCAAATCGAAAATTACAAGACGGTTTTCCCTATTCTAATTCAAAACATACTTTAAAGGATATGGTAAGCATTTTCTGAAAACGATACTATAAATAACTCGGGGATTTTCCAAATCCATCTGAACTGGTTGAGACAAATCACACGAACCATTTCCCGCATTAATTGAATTTCTCTGACTTTTAAATTTGATTCTATAAATAAGTAAAGAGCCTTCCAGATGAGACACGATCACTTAAAGACAATTTATTGATGACGTCATAATCATTTTACGCAAGAACGTCAACATAATTTGATGACGTCATTTTCCGAAGACACGGATGGTGGCATGAAATGATGCAAATATTTGTTTACAAATCGAGTTTTGGCGTGTGAGTAAAAGAATCCTACACCATTAACAGTGTAATATTTTCAATGACATGAAAATATTCATCCTCGGTTGATATTTCTCTGTAATAACCTGTGTAAGTTTCCATTAATCCATCAAGATCCACTTGTCTTTGTTCGTATGGTTGAGTTGAGTTGAATAATGTTTAACGTTCAGGTAAGAACATTCCACTTATATCGAGACGTCGCTAACTATAGACAAAAGGGCAGAAATTTTGCCTATATGTTGCGCTTATGGCATTATACAGCCTGCCTTGGCTTGGGGTTTGGTTTATTTAAGTTCCTATCCGAAAGAACCGTGACTTTCATTTTGTAATGCCGAGTGCTTGGCGAAAGCACATTTGTTACCCACTTTTAAGTCTTGAGTCAGAAACGGATGGGGATCGAACCTACAATCTCCAACTGACGAGGTCCTGCCTGTAGTTGAGTTTTGAGCATGTATACATGTACATACAATAGTGCAATGGGATAATATTTTTACGCCAGGAAACCAGATTATAAAGTAATCAAGAAAAAAGTTACAAATATTGCACAGACATGTCGAAAGTTTAACACTGACCTAACGAAATGAAATCAGAACAAGACAGCTAGTGACCAAAGAAGCCTTCAGAGATATAGATAGAAGCTGCCGATAAGATCTTGAGGAGTGCTATAGATATTGAGGAGTCAAGTTAAATCCGAACCAATGAGTTAAGTGTTAAAGTTTCGACCGGTCTCTACTGCACGTATGGCCTTTTAATCATTTCAGTAACATACTGTGTATTCTTTGCGAGCGTGGAATTAACGGATCATTTAAAGAAACTGCGTTAATGCTGGAATGAGAGTTTAATTTACCAGAACCAAACACCTGATTTAACATTTCTAAACACTTACTTGCATAATGTCTTTGGTAATTATGATTACATCATGTAGCTACGACGATACAAAGGTGACATACATCTTTTATACTGCGTGCTTTCGCGATAAATATTGCGTTCTCTCGCAAATTTTTTAGATGGTCACGTTATAACTTTTGCGTGCCCACGAAAGTCTTGTTACGTAAGGTTACGTGAGCAAACAAAGCCATAGGGTTTGTGTGGACACGTACTAAATATTTTGGCTCATCCGAATGCATAACTAGCGTGAGCTTGCGGTAGTTATCGCGTGAGCACGCATTAGGTTTTGTGCAAGCTCGCGATAGCTTACGCGTAAGCGGGCAATATTAAACCAATCTTCACCTTTATGTCACTATGTATGCAGCATTTAATAGAAACAAATGCTGTTATTTTGATACAAGGAAGTACTTTGTAAATGGAAAAACCACTACGGTATCCCAGTTTGATCATTGTTTGCTCCTTATGTGGAAGGTTAGGCTTTAAACCTAGACTGGAACCGGCAAAGACTTAAAAATAGATAGTGTGTGTTCTTTTGCCAAGCATTCGATATTTTTAGAAAATAAGTCACGGGATTCTCCGGAAGGGACCTTAAAACCGATGTTTCCTACCGTGACAGATGTGGCACGCTTAATGCATCTTGCCCTAAAAGGGTCAAAATAACATCTCGATATCGAAGAGATATTCTTGACTCATCAAGTTAAATCAATTAATTAATGTAATTGAAAAAATATCTACTTGACAACAGTCAATGTAACCAAGAACACAATGCATCAAAATGACTCCAAATCTAATGCGAGAACGATATTCCTTGTTCTTGTTAAAGTAATATTACGAAAACCGCAGCCTCGTACTTTTTTATCAACCAGTGGTTCATAAAAATACACCCTTCTTAAACGTTTATTCAACGAACCACTATCAAATCTAATTATTTCAGAAATGAACCAACAATTTGATATTTGTACATGTATAATATATTATCCTTAAAAACTGAGAAAGAATATATTTTTATAAGTTTGTATAAGTTCAATAATTAAGGACGGATGTATAAAGGATAAAAACTGGTTTACAAAAATACATTTAAATACTGTAAACGTTTTTCGCGTTTTTCAAATATGCACTATAACACAATAAGCATAATATAATATTAATTTTCGCGCAAAACGAACGACTGCAAAAAAGCGAAAATTAATACACTGTAAAAACAATAAGTTTACAGTATTTTACTTGTGACCATCAATCTGAAATGTTTACAATTATAAACTATTTTTTTATAATTTCCTCATAGTTAAATACTGTAAGGTCGAGTGTATTACGCATACAAACTGTTTTATGAAAATACACTAGTAAACCACCAGCTTGATATGTTTACAAGTATAATATCCTTAAAAACTAAGAAAAATGTATATGATATCTTTAAAATGGCATAATAGTTAGATAATATAAGCACGCATGTATAACGGATAAAAACTGGTTTATAAAAATATATTTAAGAATTTTACTAGTACACCATCCATCTGATATATTTACAAGTATAACCTGCTATCCTTAAATCTAAGTAAAATTTCAACATTTTTTATAATTTCGCCAAGTTATAGTTAAATGCTATAAGCTCGCATGCATAACTCATAAAAACTGGTTTATAAATATACATTTAAATATTTTGCAAGTGAACCACCAACTTGATATGTTTACAAGTATAACATGCTATCCTAAAAACTAAGAAAAATTATATATTTTTTATAATTTCCTCATAGTTTTATACAATAAGCTTGCATGTATAACACATAAAACTGGCTTATAAAAATACATTTAAATGTTTTACTAGGTAATCATCATTCTGATATGTTTACAAGTATAACATGCTATTTATTCTTGAAAACTAAAAAAAAATTCTATATTTTTATAATGTCGTTATAGTTAAATACTATAAGCTCAGATGTACGAGCGTATTACGCATAAAAAACAAGTTAATGAACATTCTTTGAAGTGCGAGCGATACACAGCAAGGGGTTCTAATCATGAAATACATTTCTCCAATAAACCAAGTGGTATTAATCAGCATGCAAGAATAAGATCTACTACTACAATTCAGTCAAGGTTGTTTTGCAAGATTCACTAAACCGTTTATAAACATTTTATAGTACATGTATGGAAAATTTATACAGGAATTAAAGTATGTTTGCTCTGTCGTGGCCAGGCAGTAGTAGTACATACCTCAATTCTTTTGATAATGTGTGGAATTTAATTCCAAAGTTGCTGGGAGTTTTTCACATAATTTGATAATTTGTAAAAATCGGTATGCAAAAGGGGATAAAAATTAAGTAACCGGGGCGATCTTGATAGAATAAGATATCAACAAATATTGAGTCAGTCAATCAGGCCAAATATTTGTCAACAAAATACAGTTCAGACCTGTCTACGAAAAGCAGTCAAAATTCGGCTACCAAGAGGTCGAGATATAAATAATTGTGTCCAAACGTTGTCTGGAGACAGCTGTCTTTTCTTGTCGAATTCGTTTTCTTCCATCTTCCTATGTTTGAGATAGAGATTTCCGCTTGCAGAAAGATGGAAGAATTTCTTTCTTCCATATCTGCTCATGTAAGATAGGGTTTTTCCCTATGTGAGATACGCGTATCTCACATGACCACGTGACCTTTAGTGACGTCACAATCAAAAGACAATTACATGACGTCATCATATGGAGAACATTACGTCATTTTGCGGGAAAATGACATCCAATTCTTCACAATTTAGAAATTTTAAGTGCGTTTCAAATGATAAATATTGGATTTTTTTTAATGAACCACTTTGTTTTGTAGTTTATACATTTTGTATAAACCAAAATCTGGTACGATCTATCCAATGGTCATATTTATTTAAAGTAAAATGTCGAATTACAAAGTTAGATTTTACAAACATGGCGTCGATGTCTCTGTTCATCGTACCTGAAGCCAAATATTGGCACTAAAATGGAAGAAAAATAATCCATTATGAGTTGATCCATGTAGGATAGGGAAATCTCACCCTCGGGGTTGAACATTTCTGGTCAGAGACTCGGCAAGCCTCGTCTCTGACTGAATTGTTCAACCCCGAGGGTGAGATTTCCCTATCCTACATGGATACTCATAATGGATTCTTATAATCTTCACCTCCACGTGCGGCTTTCAGTGACGTCACAATCAAAGGACAATTGAATGACGACATATCGCGGAGACTTGGCGTCGTCTTGCGGGAAAATGACACCCGAGTCTCCAAAATTTAGACATTTTCACTGCGTTTCAAATGTTTATTTTAGGAGATTAGAATAAATGGCTTTGTTTTCTAGTTTATACATTTTGTATAAACCAAAATCAGGTACATTCTGTCCGATGGTCATATTTATTTTTATGTAAAATGTTAAGTAACAAAGTTGGATTTGCAAAGATGTGACTGATACTTCAAGCCAAAAATTGTCATCATAATGGAAGAAAAAGAATCAATCGGGGTTGAATATTTCTGTCAGAGACTCGGCAAGCCTCGTCTCCGACTGAAATATTCAACCCCTCGGGTAAGATTTCCCTATCCTACATGGAAACTCATGATAGATTCTATTAATCTTCTACTTAGACACTTCTGCCCCGCACGTTAATGTAAAGGTACCGTAAATAACACACTATGGCATTGTAATACATTAAAACCTATCTCATTTTGAAAAGATTTATCATTAATATTTCACTTTTCAATGGCTAACGGCTGCGTAAATTTTACTAGTTATCTATATAATCACTCCACATGAAACTTACTCGCTGTTAAATCTAGTGCCCTGTCATTTGCCGAAATACATGTATCTATATTGTACTCGTTATTGATACGATCACTCCACATGAAACTATTTTGCCGTTAAACCCATTGCCCTGTCAGCTGCCGAAATATCTACAACATCTACAGTACACAACTGGCGAAAGTTTAACACTGAGGTAATAAAAAGAAGTCGAAGCTCGCGACTTCCGATACCCAGTGGTCGAAATATGGATTGACGGTCACGCCCACAATGTTCCGACAAAGTCCCAGCATGCTTGAATTACTCACACAAAGAATGAAAACTCGCGCTGAATTGTGCAATTTTATGACGTCACTGACACTAGAACGTCATTAGTTGCCATGACGCTGCTTTGGCATCGTGATGGCGGCGTTTCGGAACATTGTGGGCGTGCCCTGCGATATGTCAATTGCTAGTGCTACAGAATAGATGACAGCCAACGATACGCTGTCAAAATATATTCATATTCATTTTCTTTATTTAGTATAATCAAAAACAAACATACTTATCCATGTCCTAATAACAATCCAGAAGCAAAGTAAAAACTTTGAAACTGACAAGTCAGGTTAGACACATGAACATCCACCTGGGAAGTATGACCGGGTGCTCCGGAAGGGTAAGCACCTCCTGTTTAGCTAGCTACATCCGCCACGTGAGTAATCAAAATTGTGTGAAAGGAAAAAGAAACTATGGGACGTTAAATATATCCAGGACAATCCTGCACACTGAGACATCAAACTAATCAACACTACTCTGATGACGGTCATAAAATTTTTGAGGGCATTGATAAGTTTAGCCTTGCAATATCTCTGAGTCTGAGTCAACAACTTTTTTGCAAGCAGCCTGGTGTAAGAAGTCATAGGCAAAACAATATTTGAATGAAAAGTATGAACAATAAATACATTAAATTCATAAAAAAAAACAATAAAATTCTTATGGGGCCAAGCTAAGCCAACGGTTCAGCGCTACTTCGCTAGTTCAGTGTTAAATTCTCGACAAATCTGTACTGTACAGACTATAATGGCAGATTTTCTATTAAATTGTCGGTCGTTATGTAAAATGATTAATTTCGCTTAGAATTTCTATAATAGATATAACAATTGTATTTATCTTATACCGCTAAGGATCATTTCCATCCTAGTCATTAGTGAGATTGTGATGATCCATGTAGATTGATCGAAGGCTTTTAATGGCTACGTATACCAGATAATCACAGCACGCTTTTTTCGAATATCATACATAGCCAGAACTCATTTTTTTGTACAAAAATTCTTTGATCGTTGCAGTTTCTTTAACTGTTGGGTATTTAAAAGACCAATTCAAATCCCATGCATTTGCTGTAAGCATTATTTTGACCTGAAGTTCTTAATCTTTTTCTGTTGCTAATTATACATCTCGAATTTCCTGGAAATTCTAAGTCAAATCCAAATATCAAGTACTTCCTGTTATCATTATTTTATCCAAAAGAACTTTTTCTTTTTCTGTTATTAATCCGACATCTCGAGTCTCCTATGTAGTTCAAAGTCAAATTCAAATCCCATGGACTTTCTGTTACATCATCATTTAGTGGAAAAAGATTTTAGCTTTTTATGTTTCCTAATTCCAATCTGTAACTCCTAGGTAATCTAAAGTCAAATTCAAATCACATGGACTGTCTAATAAATCCTAGACAAATATTTTAAAACTGGGGTTGAGGTTTTCCCGATTTTGCACCACGAGTACCCTTTGATTCTATTTCTTGAACAAAAAATACATCATTTTTTTACAAGAAATTTTAACATGTTCTTGACCTACCGATAGACCTACCCCTGATTTCATTGATAATTCTTGACAGGAAAAACAAGTGTAGATGAAATATAAAATAGGAATCCAGGCCCCAGTTTCACAATCATGCCTTAAGTAAGATTTTCATTAATTTTAATCTGTCAACATTTGACAATATATTTTAGTGCTACAAATAAAAATTTTCAAAAAAATTATAATTTTGCTAGTAATAAGCCGAGAATGACATTTAATGCATGAATATTTCAGTTAAGGAAATCTCGGTTGAGTTATGATTGCGAAATTGGATCAGGCAGCCATCTGCAATCTGAATTGTGTATCATTCAACCGTTACTACTAAACATTAACTTCTTACTTGTAGTTCTGTCAACATTTGAGTGTCTTGTGTTGCGATGAACTATTTAGACTTTTTTCCTTATACATGCATGTACAATCCTTATATAAAACGTGCCTTTGTATGATAGTATATATTGGCATTGCGTTATTTTATCGAAAAAATATATAAATTGTTCACAAGAATATGAAAGATACTCCCTATTCGATCTTTGTAATAAATATTTATGTTTTATATTTCGTTGCCATCTATTGATTGCTTTATGTGTTCTAGCCTGACTATAAGTATCTGAAGATAGCATACATTTTATACACTTAAGCAAGCTACTGAAAATAATTTTTGTTGACTCGGATATATAGCTAGCTTAGACTTATCAAGGTTTTCAAAAAGGTTTATGATAGCCATCACAATATTGCTAATAAGTATGGTGTCTTTATGTCCAAAATTATCCCAGATATATTGGACGTCTCAAAGTTCCATGTTCCTTTCATTCTATTTTTATTTTAAAAGTGGCGGGTGTAGCTAGCTACATAACACTTTGGGGTACTCGGTTTTACTTTCCTAATGATTTCAAGTGTTTAACCTTCCGCCACGTCTATCATCATTTCCTCTTCTCGTGTTTGCCAGTTTTTAAAGTTTTTGTTTTGCCTTTAACATTGTGATTTTGACAATTGTCGGTATGTTTATTTTTATGCTTGTATATTAGTGTAATAACCTTTATGAATTCTATTAGTTTTTCTTTGTGGTTAACTAATTGTTTAATGAATTGTGATTTTTTTTTGTAACCAAAGATTACATACACATGAAATTGTTTTTATACATTGAAGGTTTATCAATTTTTTGCAAGTCCCTAACAATATTATAACTTGATAAACATTCTTCTGTAATTCAGAATTATCATGAATTTATTTAAATTCTCATATATCCATGTTCCTTTTATTATCAATTCTGATTTTACATTTAGCGGATATAACTAATTAGACAGGAAGTACTTACATTTTGAACCACCCGATCTCAATTCCCTTATTAAATGTAAACATTCCTGAACATGCTGTTCTGGTTAAACTCCACGTATTTAACATAATATGTCAGTTTTCGTATTTTGTGTTTTAAAATTGTGATTTTGACAATGACTGGTATGTTTGTTTTTTATACTGGCACATCTTGATAATCTTTGTTACGAGTAATTTATTTTGTCTTTCTCGTTTATTGATTGCTACATGTGGAATGTTGTGATTATTTTAGTACCTGTAGAAACACGACATTTACCATAACAAAGTAGTCCTTGTAATTAAGTGATAATGTACAGTACAGACCTGTCAAAAATTTAACTTTGAGTTAACGAAACGGAGAAGGACGATGCTCGACTTCTGAGTCACGGAAATATAGATAGCCTGTGACTGAAATACTACTAGCGGTTAAAAAGCTGTTGAGATATAGATAAAGAGGGCTTAAGACTAGCTGTCAATTCTGTACTAATTCGTTACCCTAGTGTGAAACTTTCGACAGGTCTGTACTGTAGATGGAAATATACTAAATAATTATCAAGCAAGCCTGATAAACTAACAAAATACAATTTGACGCGTTATAACAGATATTTGCATAAGAATGACTAATTTTCTATTTCTGTAACACTTAATTTGCAATATGATAAGTATTTGATGATACCATATGAACAAAATCAGGCAAGTAAAATATTGCGAAATTCGATTGATCATTCCATCACTTTATAAAAAACAACAAAGCAAGCTGCTTACAAATGAATTGTTTACCCAGAAGATTGAAAACCTAGGTTTATTTAAACCCCTCAAAAGTTTTATTGCCGTCAACACATAAAATATTAGAAGTATGATGTCTCTGTGTCAAGGATTACCCTGGATGTATTTCACGTTCCATACTTTCATGTTTCTTTCATTGTAAATTTTGATTTCACACGTGGCAGTTGTTTGCTAGCCTACTGAGCACCCGGTCTCATTTACCTTGTTGAAGTTCACTTTATTTGCCAGTTTAAAAGCTTTTATTTTGCTTCGGGAATGTGCTTTGACATGAACTGTATGTATATCTTTCAGTTTATAAATAATAAACGTTCACAATAGCTTGCATTGTGAAACATATTCTATTTACGTTTTCTCGTGCCGAAAAGTACACATACTTGACAAACACCAATTCACCACTTTTAAATGGAAATACTATTAAAACCAGATTGTTTTAATTTACACGGAAACAATATATCATGCGTTTTACAAATTACATTTTAAGACCTTACTGCTTTTAAATTAAATTGTCTAAGAGGTAGAAATACTGACACATACTTTATCTTTTTGATAGTGTTTTCAATGCTTAATTATTTCAATGGTTAAAATACCAATATCTACGCATGTTTTTGTACAGTATATTCAACTTTGACATTTTAGAGATTACTTAATTCTGCGCGTTTTACATGCTCCAAGCAATTGATCAAATTATACTTTTATTTTACCAGACATCTTTACGAAATTAAGGAATCCATACCGGTCAGGTCTCACGCATTCTGCATGCCATTTATTTTTTACATGGATCACGGTCACTTGCATGACGATTTTATTACACACGTATTGCAGAAACAAATATAGATAGACTTTTTATATTATGCCCAATTAAGGTTTTTAAATACATTTAAAATCAATTAAACTACGCAAATCTAGATTGTTCTGACGAAAATATAACGGCAGCTGTTTTAATTTAATTTCCGGATTCGGGTTAAATTTATGGCGTTCTTTTTTCTCTCTTATCTCTTAGTTTGAGTAAATTGCAATATGATAGGGTAATGGATTTAGTTTTACTCTCAGCTGCAGGAAATTCCACTCACACATTAGCATGTAAACTGTTACGAATTTTCCACAGAGGTTGCCCTGGACCATATTAAAAATGTTGCTCTATGTTACTAGGACGGTTTTGGTAATACGTCATGTAATAAATTCATCGACCTTGTTTTAAATATTTTTTCAACGGGTGGAATCGTTGTTTAGCGATTAAATTTTTTATAAAGATTTATATCACTTTCGAGAGAATGCCATTGACAATCAGACACAAACATGTTCAAATTACAATCTTAAAAACTGAATCAGATTTTGAAAACTGGGAAATAAAAAAAGCACATGAACTTCTATCAGGGTAGCGATCCCGGGAGCGCATGCACAAAGGAAGAAACTGGCGAATAAAGTTCAACGCATGAACTTCTACCTGGAAAACGAGGGCGAGTGCTACTTATTGACAAATGACAAATACTAGGGTTGCTTTATGTGTATCGTATTGTTCAATATGTAATGTGTATTATACCACAGCACGATAACACTTTGCAAGATTTCTTTATGAATATACACTTGAATAATTACAAACTTCACGTTGTTACACAATTTAGAGCATTTTCATTGGTTGTCGTCTTGCAAAAACACGGTGTTATTTTCCAATAACAACGTTTTCTACCGGAACTACTTTGGGCCGGTTTCGGGAATTACCCATCTCTGAACAACCATTTTAAGATTGTAAACAAACGGGGAGATGGGGAACGATTTCACATAGAAACATTAAAATACTTCGATTTTTTTATAAATTCAAATTTTGAAAATTTTATTCAAACATGTTCTGTTTAATTTTCCCCGATATTTTAAATAATTTACATTTAAGATTATATACTTATGAAATATTTTTCAAAATCGACATTTTATCGTCACCGAGCATTTTAAAGGTCTATATAGGCCTAAGTATAAGCAATATGACACGCACCATGGTATTCCCGGATGCCAAACCTCAGTGCTGGGTGTTTTGTTTGAAATTCATCACATTAGCATCCTTTTGAAAACAAAGACATTTTATTTCCACAAGACAATGTATAACCGAGGATCATGACAAATATTTTGAAGAATGCAATGCCAGTGTGCACATAAGTCGGATGGTTGATTCTGAACTGGATCTTGATGATAATGACAGTGGTAGGCCTGCCAATAATATTTTAATAAAATTGATAACATACTATATTCCAGTCTAATATTCACCCGTACCGCTTGTTTACCTTCTCCAAATGTCCCTGATCAGCCCATACAGCTACCGCCGGTGACAAAATCCCTCATCTCACATCGATTCCATAGGTGGTATAACATTGATTCATTCAAGAAAACATTAATTCCATGTCAATAGTTGGTTTCAGGGTTTGATTAACACACTGTTCATTCAACCAATGCAGTTTTTCTTATGTTATGGGTAAAATCAAAATGTAAACACGCCTGTCCTACAAACGTTTGGCCGTCACGTATGACGTTGTACAAAGTGTTGTTTGTTTTCATGATCGCGAGACATAATATAATCCCTTTTTGTCAATGAATTTAAATGTAACATAATTTATATGTTGACTGAAAATAACTAAAAAATGAATAAAAAGATATAAATTCAAAACTATTTCAGCTTTTTTATCGGATATTTTATCGTTTCATAAAGATATCATTTATTGTATCACTACGCAATTCGGTCTTGTAACGTCGATTTTCTGAAAATCAGCTGATCAGTTCAGAAATGTAGGTCAGCTTAAAAATGTTAAATTTTGGGTTTGTAATTATAAGAATTGAATTGCACTTTTTACGTTGTTATCGGGGTGTACAACGTGAAAATTATCACAAATTATGCGTAAAACCGCTTCGCTACGCTACGCGATTTTACACAATTTGTGATAATTTTCAAAATAGAAATTGTAGACTGCCAAACATATCTACACCGTGTTGCAAATCATTTCTGTCTGTTATTTCAAACCCAATTGAAGATGTAATGGGTAACGGTTCCTGTCCATTTTGATTAATAGCTCATTTGGGGTATGTAAATGACTTTGTTGCAGTTGTAAAGGTGTTTAATAAACATAAGAGGTATGCTGCCAGTTTTGAAAGTTTTTAGTCTGCCTTTGGGATTGTGATTTGATGATAGTTCTTTATGTTTGTGTTTGATGTAAATACTCAGACAACGTTGCTGAGAAAAAGTTCAGATACTTTCACGAAATCATTTATCGGCTTATGGTTATCTCCATCATAAAACGCGGTTGTCTTGTCTAAGGATCAGACAAAAGGCATTGTGCTTTGTTGATTTATTTACAAAGTTGCTTTTGTATCAACCATAAACGCGTGATTTCATGTTTAAATCACAATTAGAAATGAAAAACTTTTAAAACTTGCCATTATATTAAAACATCTATCGCTGTTATGGAACAAAGAAATGTATAGGCGAAAAAAGTACTTAGAAATAGCTATTGCCAGCAATGACGCAAACGAATTATTTGGCAAAGTCATCAACATACTGTAACAAACGCACGAGTTAAGATTGGAATAAGTTTTTAGTTTCAAAAAGCATTTGTAACTTATACAATTTTACACAAAAAAGAAGGACAAAGCACAAAAGGAAAAAGAAATGAAAAAATAAAACAATATTAAAACGCAGTGACTACTTTTTTATAAAAGCCAGTATGGACGAGTATTAATTATTAAATTTGATTTGAGATGTTCATAAAGTATAGTCTTTATAAACGCATACTTGTGCTTCATCAGAATGTACTAGACGGCCCTAGCACTGCAATTTTAGTAGAATTATACAGGATAAATTTAAATAATGTTTTAAGTCTTTAATGGTTTCTGAACATCGCCTTTTATTAAACAGCCTGTATTACTTAAACCACTTTGGAAAAGTACTGGAATTAATGATATACATACCCAGTGATGTATCTGAAGAATGATTTCATGTCGCTTCGGCGTGTTCTACAGTTTAATCAAGTTAACGTTACTATATGTCACCTTTCTATATTGTGAATATATAAAAAACGAACATGCTTATATGTATAGAGGAAAAATATTTGCAAGTACAAATGTACTTGGCAACAACCAATGCAACCCAGAACACGAAACAATATAAAACAAACGAACAAAACAAATATCAATTTGAATATTTCTTATCAAAATACATTTCATTATATAAATACAAACAATTTGAGATAAACATAAAACCTGTGTCTTATTTGCAAATTGCAAAAAACAAACCCGGATATTTCATGTTGTTTTGTATCAATTTATGAACCGTTATTTTTGTACTTGATTTATAAGAATCATAAGTACACAGAATCTTTGCGAAATGTCAAAGATGTAACATGTTTTTAATCATAAAGTAATGTTTGCATAACCATTGTGTATGTCCACTGAAGATATCACAGTAATTGATTACACTAGCCGGAGGTGACGAAACTAATATGCGATACAAATGACTGTTGTTAAAATGGAAAATATATTGGATTCCTTCGAGGGTCGCTGCACTGAAAAACCAGGTCATGTATCGCTGACAAAATATAGGCACCTACACTAAAACATTCTATAAAAAATTATATGCAGCTAATTAATGTTTTTTGTAGTAATCAGGCTTAGTTGGAATTTATTTTAACAACATTGTAGATTATTTTTGTGTCTTAATTTAGTTTCACGAGATTTGGATCATTATCATCAAAGTTGGTAACGTCTTACATGGTTGTAGTTCTTTCCTAGTCGCCTTTGAAGTATACTTATGTATAGTTACTTACATTAACATACCATTTATGAGATTTATGATATTAAATATTATATAAACAAATGGACTAATTGTTTCTGCAAAGTTTTTATGAATTTGTTGTTTGGTTACAGGTAGAGGCTTAGTGTAAAATTATTTTCCCAATATTTCAAATTATTTTGGCCTCATAGTTAATTCGGGAAAATGAAATTGTTGTTAACATCTTTCACGATTGTTGTAGTTAATCCTTAAATCATCTTTGTGACGCGGAGTAGTATAGTGGTGTATAATAACCGTTTTCTATAATAACAATAGACTATAGGCAGGTGGACTAATTGTTTCAGCAAAGATTTTTTAATGAATTTTGTCTTTGGTTCCAAGTTACAGCTTAGTGTAAAATTATTTTCTCAATATTTTATAATATTTTGGTCACATAGTTCGAGAGATTTAAATCATAATTATTACAGTTATTAACGTCCTACAAGCTGGTTGTATTTAATCCTTTAATCCTTGTTGTGACGAGGAGTAGTATAATGATAAATAGTTACTGATATCGGAATTCATTTCCTGAAAACAAATTTAAACTACAGTCGACTCTCGTTAATTCGAAATTGAAGGGATCGGATGAAAAATTTCGATTTATCCGAATTTCGAATTAACCGTTTTGATCGCCGACGGATGATAAAGGGAGATAACTCTAATAGTAAATCACTCCTCCATTGATGTCACGTGTATGCTGTTACATATTATGGTGTTCGCTTACGATTAAAAATCATTTTGAATTTTTCTATGTTAATGTAAAGCTTAACAAACTAAAGTTTGACCACGTTCTGTAAGCAGTAAATAAGTAAGTCGGAAAATGCACCGTAACTTACAAGATTCCATTGAGATTTTCCGTTAAACACGGATTATGGCGAGGCAAAAAAAAGTCTTGAAAAACTTCACCGTAACTTACAAGGTTCCATTAAAGTTTCCCCAGCTCTAGCGATTCTCAATATTGAAGAATTGTTTTATCAAGATTTTTTAACAATTTACACCTTTTCCCTACTACCGATCTACATATAGCTATACTAGTAACTCCTGTCAAAATTCATTAAATTTTGTGCATCATCGTAATTTATTCATCCCTAATCCTAAGCGTCTGACTTTGGTGGTTTTTAAAATCACAGTTTGTCATGTCACACACCTGTAATTAACACCTTCCAGAAAGTAGCTGAATGGTGTAAACAATTTGCCTTGATAGATCAAAGAAGTTTCGACCTGTCGATTAGCTTTTGGTATTCTGTGGAATAGAAGACCGCCCACTCTTTAAGTTTAAACCAATGAAATTTCTCCTCTTACTGACTGACATTTTACTAATGACCGGTATGTCAAGTACAAATTGAAAATCGTGAAAATAGCACGAGATGCCGACTTTCTTTTTATGGGTATTTTTAGTCGGAAACGAATCTTCCGAGTAAGCCATCATTCTGTTACTAAATAAGAGATGGAGTAATTATTTCAGGTATTGTTCAAGTTTAAGATAGAATATTTTTGTGTATTATTTTTTTTTTTTTTTTTTGCCGCTTGTTGTATAAACTTTCAAAAGTATAAACAATTAAGGAAAGTATATTTCGATTAAAACTTTAGATTTTCATTATATTTCGTATTAGATTGGACTGAAAATTGATTTCGATTTAAACGTTGGAATTTTTGTTATATTTCGTAATTTGGACTGAAAATTCACTTCGAATTAAGCAAAATTTCGAATTTCGGTATTTCGAATTAAACATACAAATTTACATAGAAATACATAGCGGTCTGACGGGACCATTTGCATCACTTCGATTTAAGCGAAATTTCGATTCAACCGATTTCGAATTAACGAGAGTCGACTGTATATAGACAAATGGATTAATTATTTCAGCATAGTTTATATGAATTTGCTCTTTGATTTTAAGAGTGTGTTAAGGCTTTGTAGCAACCCACTTTGAAAAAATTACGCACTTTGAAAAATTTTTTCAAATCGCGTTAAATTCGGGACAAGCTCAACGCACTTTGAAAAATTTTTTCAAAGTGCGTTAAAAAATGGTTCAGCTCAACGCACTTTGAAAAATACTTCAAAGTGCGTTAATGAGGTACATATAAAATTCGACCCACTTTGAAAAAATTACGCACTTTGATTATTTTTTTTCAAACTGCGTTAAATGCGGGACACGTTCAACGCGAATTAAAAAAAATCAAACTGCATTAATGAGGTACATTTAATTTTTTTTCACTTTGTTCAACGCATATTTTCATTTGTGATTGAACGATCTACAGCAGCCAACACAAGTTTAACCAGCATAACTAACAGCAGGTTTAGCGTCTGTATGTCGCAAAATGTAAAAACCAGTTTCAAAATGTGTTCCGCAGCCTAGGGTGTCGGGGTGAGGAGGAGGGGGTTACAAGGAGGGACATTTTGGGAATACACATATCTTTGCGATATGTAGCACCTATACCGTATACATCCTGACCGTAAACCATGTACATTTACAATGAAACCACTGGGCCAATTTGAACCAAAATTGGTTGAAAGTTGTGTTTGGCGTTCCCGCGCCATATCCAAGATATATACCCGCCGTTACTATAAACGCATAATCAGCCGTTTTAGTCTTATTTGTTGTCTGATTTAGTTCAAATTTGAAACATGGAATATATAAGTTTGGCCATTGAACACATAAATCCACACAAACAATACCAATGTGTATTCCTTTCTCGTGAAACTAAATAACTTGCAAATATGTGTAAGAAATGAAGCGCAGACCTCCAGACAGACTGCAAGTGAGATCAGGTGCTCCGGAAGTAGTATCTCCTGCTCCAATGCGACACCCGCCACGCATTTGTCATATACCATTTTTTGAATTTAATTATAAAATACATTCAAAAAATGGTATATGACAATATATAATTAAATTCAAAAAATGGTATATGACACAATCATTATGATAGTAGTTTATGTTCAAGAGAGGAAACACAACTATTTAATTAATGTTAAAGATGTCTAAATTGTGGAACTGGACAATGCCAGTAACCAAAAGCTTTTGGCAGATTCAAGTAGGATATTTATTATTATACTCCACGCAACTCAAGTTGCAGGAGGTATGATGCTGTTTTCCAGTCCCTCCGTCCGTCCATCGGTCCGTCATAAGTTTTCCGCATTTTTCCTAAACGCTTGCAGATAAATATATTAGGGCGATTTATTTAATGCGAGTCAACCATAACGAGTTGCAGATCAAGTTAACATTTTGTTTCAAACCGCATAGTTTTACGAATCCGAACCTTTGTATTTGAAAATTTGATTCAAATAACAGTTTACCGTAGTTTTTTTCGAAACGCTTGTAAATATTACACTAATATTTGGTACAATGAGTCACAGAACGAGTTTTCATTTCGTCCCGCTCTATTGCTTTTAGGGAAATTTGGAAAGTCTGCAAGAACAGTTTTTCGAACTTCTTTCCAAAATACTTGCAGGTATTGAACTGATTTTTTGTAAGTTGGTCTAGTACTCTACCACTATGTGTTACAGGTCTAGTTCACGTTTCACTCTGCTCCGCTGAAATTTACGTGTTTACGGTTATGACAGCATTTGACTTAGTCCAATATGAGAGCGCTAGGTATGTGAGGTTGCTCACAAAGATTTTTAAATTTTTTTTAAATTTTTTTAAATTTTTGTTTTAAACATAACGGCTCTAGGTAAAGGTGAAGAAATTTTGCCAGAAATTTTGCCTTTGCGTTGCGCTACGCTGATGGCATTCTATAGCAGGGTTCTTAATTGTGCCACGCCTATTGTTACACGGGGCCTCGTTTACTTTAAGTTCCCATCCGAAAGAACCGTGGCTCTATTTTCGTAATACCTAGTGTTTGGCGAAAGAGTAGTCATTACACACTTTCAATCTTGGGTCAGACCCGGCCGGGGATCCAACCCACAACCTCCCATTTACGGACTGAGCACTCTACCAACTGAGCTACCGCAGTGGTTTAAAGTCAATGTGCTGCATTTTATAAAATTTGTTATTGTCTTCAATCTGTAATATGGAACCTCTGTGATCATATATGATATATATACCCTAGCTATTCAGTGGTCTAAAGGCGTTTCTCATCGCATAAATACGTAGCCAATCCGCTAGGAACAGATCATACTGTAATTAGGTTTTTAAGGTTATCTCTTTTTGTCTGCAGTTTATTATACAAAAGTGTTCAAAACGATTCAAGACAGTTTTATCATGTTCTAAATTTTTAGCTTGTTAATAGAATTAACTTGCATAGCTATAGGTGCCCAGTTGCCTATTGCCGAAATGCATTATCGGTTTCTATTGAAGATTGCAATTTGACCGACCAGATGAACAAAAAAGATACATGTATTATATTTGGTATTTTCCAATTTTTTATTTGCGGTTCTCATTCTTTAGACAGAATATTTTATTTTGTCATTGTCTAGTTATATACGCATCCACCGGCACCCATCACATATACACGGGTTCATCTGATCACTCTTTATGTTTGCATTACAGACTGTCCATTTTGATTTGTACAAAGATTATACATTTTTAAGACTTTTGATAAACAAACAAACCCTTATGTCGATCCCACGTCATGTTTTACTTTCGAGAGTATCAATTATATCAAGACTTTCCTAGCTATATGCGAAGTGACAGAAAGTTTTACCCATGAAGTGTTCTTTATCGTGTAACACCTGCGTCGACATGGGACATCGGTTGTAAGGTCTTATCCAAATTACCCCAATGGCTTTCATTTCACAATAACATTTGAAGTCTTGGTCAGATCCTGCAGGGGTTCGAACCAGTGATCTCTCACACACGGAAATTACCTTCCGTGACAGAAAGTAGATTATTAAACACCATAACAAATAAATAAAATTTCAACCCATCAAAGATGGGGCGGGGGTGACCAAATAACAAATCAAAAAATTATATCTTCGAAGCGGCGACTAATATATGTCCTGGGAACGTGAAATTCATCTCGGAACTCCCTTGTAGTAGCCCTGTCATAGCTGAAAATGACTGTTCACATATACATGAACCATGACTAGCCGAGATATTACAAATTGTGAAAAAATTACACTTTTATCATTTTTAGTTGTTACATTTGTGGCAAAATTTTGCTACATTTGTGAACAACATTTACTACATTTGTGACCAAACTTACTACATTTGTGGTTCGATACTACATATGTGACACTTTTTTATTACATTTGTAAAAGTTACTACATTTGTGGTAGTTACTACATATAGAGGTCCCACACGCGCCAAACCTCCCACTTTTCATGTAATAAAGCGCATTATTAATTTTGCCTGCTACATCAATTGCAGTTATATCGGCTATAATTGCCATTGTTCCGACGTCCTGACTGATTAACTATCAAGGGTCTAAACTCTTCTCATGTTCGTTTATAGTTGTATTCCGAACCTGTTTATATTACTAGAATATGCTAGCACACCACACACACACACACACACACACACACACACACACACTCCAAATTGACAAATAGGCAAGTAGACAGGTCGACAAGTTGGCAATTCGTTTTCTTTTAATAAAATCTCAAGATCTCTCTCTCTCTCTCTCTCTCTCTCTCTCTCTCTCTCTCTCTCTCTCTGTGTGTGTGTGTGTGTGTGTGCTTTGCCATTTTGAAAGTACTGTCTATCAAACTACCTGGTGCATGTTTATTCCTGTTGGTTATTGTCGGTCTCCCGTAAAGAAGAGCTCCAAGAAAATTGTTGAAATCAAAGATGTTTTATGGTTGAGAAGAAAATTTTTCAAAGTGCGTAATTTTTTCAAAGTGGGTTGTCACAGGTGTTTTTTAACGCTGTTTGAAATAAAAAAATATTTTTTTCAAAGTGCGTTGAGCTGAACAATTTTTTAACGCACTTTGAAAAATTTTTTCAAACTGCGTTGAGCTTGTCCCGAATTTAACGCGATTTGAAAAAAATTTTCAAAGTGCGTAATTTTTTCAAAGTGGGTTGTTACAAGGCTTTGTGGGGTTTTTTATTATTAAAATAACATTTCAAAATATTTTGGTGTACAAGTTAGTTTGAGAGATCATTAAAGTTGATAACGTATTATATGGTTTGTAAAACCCTGATTCTAAATCTTCTTTCGAGAAGAACTGTAGCAATGGTAAACTACTCATATCAAGATTCCATTTCAGAAAATAGGCAACTGCA
The DNA here is from genome assembly GCA_021292105.1 of Anadara kagoshimensis. Classification (NCBI taxonomy): domain Eukaryota; kingdom Metazoa; phylum Mollusca; class Bivalvia; order Arcoida; family Arcidae; genus Anadara; species Anadara kagoshimensis. Next base: position 29,575,250 of record CM037861.1, read on the forward strand.
ATAATTGTTTCGGCAACAATCTACATGCCACACAATTATTATTTGGTTCTACTGTGTTAAGACTTAGCGGATGTTTATTTAAACAAAATGTGTTCTTGTTAATGTCTTAATAGTTCATTTCCCTAGCTATTGTAATAATGAAAAGCTTATCATATTAACATTCCATTCCTGAAAATGAATTCAGGCTTAAAAACAAAAGAAAATTGTATTAGTGTGTTTAAATCATTACATATGTTTATAGTAGATTCCAGAAAAAACAATGCAGAATAAAAACAATACGTTTCAAGTATGGTTTAAACATCACATATGAATTTATCAGATTCCTGAAATAAGAATCCAGACTGAAAAATAAGAGAATTCTCTACAAGGTTTCTGTTTTAAACATAACACATGATTTTTTTAGATTCCTGAAATAGGAGTCCAGCCTGAAAATGACTGAAATATAAGAGACTTCTCTCTTCTGTTTTAAACATAACACATGATTTTATCATATTCCTGAACTGAAAAATAAGAGACTTCTCTACAACTTTTATGTTTGAATCATTATACAAGAATTCATCAAATTTCTGAAAAAGCAGGCAGACTTGCAATAAAAGAATATTTTACAAGTGCATTTAAATCATTACACATTAATACAGCACAAAACCTCACTTCCCTGTTGGAAGTTAACGTGTTTATCCTAATTTGTCAATTTCAACTTTTTAACTTTGTTTTGAGATTGCCATATTGGCATGGATTAGCATATTTGATTTTGATTCCTTAAAACAGACCTAAAATACTTTACAATACATTTTAACCATTACACATGAATAAATTAGCTTCATGAAGAGCAAACTAAGAATAAAAGAATAATTTACAAGGCTTAAGTTTATTTTAACAATTACACATGTAGTTAATCAAATTCATAAAGAACAAACTAAGAATTATTTACAAGACTTACAAGTGCATTTTAACCATTACACATGAATTAATCGGATTCATGAAGATCAAACTAAGAATATAAGAATAATTTACAAGACTTAGTGTATTTTAACCATTACACATGAATTAATCAGATTCATGCAGAACGAACTAAGAATAAAAGAACACTTTATAAAGATTCGGTGCATTTTAATCATTGCACATGAATTAATCAGATTTGAGCTTCCTGAAGATGATAATTAAATGATTAGTTATCTTTATTCATTGTCACGTATTATATCCATTAACAAGCTCTTAGCAGTTAGTATGCAATTATGCTGAGAAATCATTAAAACATGTTCATTGATTGTAACTAACAGACAATTAGTTGATGGGATTATTCATTTGTGAAATAAGGAAATTACAACAAATATATTTTCGTACAAAATTGGCATTCACTAGAAATATAAATATTTTTAGGTCCAAAAAAGTATTTTAAGTTTACTATATAAATGCTTGCTACAGCCATTATAAAATCAAATGCAAACATAAAAGCTCTTTATCCACTCATTAACGAAAATATGAAGTAAAAACTGATAAGTTAGTTGAAATTTTTACCAGATAATTGAGGTTAGGTGCTCCAGGGGTAAACGGCGTCTTTTTAAGCTAGCTACATCTTACACGTGTTATATCAAATTTGAGAATAAAATCGACGAAGAATTATGGGACGTCAAATATTCACAAAAACTGATCATATTTTGATGGCCTTTTTAGGGCCTATTTAAGCTTTAACATGAATCGTATTCAAACGTGACAAAAAAGTTCTAAATACTGACAAATATCCTTTTCCCATTAGAAGATAAGATCTATACAAATAAATAGACAGTGACAGAATGTGGAATCATTAAGAAGCCGGTATTGAAAGATAATATGTTTTTCTTAGATATTTTTTACAAAAATCCTTAAGTTTAACTTTCTGATCATCTGCTCAAACAATACTCAATAAAAAGTATCTGCCATTATCACATTATGTACACAAAAAAAATCCATCATCTTCTTAAAATTTCACGATTGTTATTACGTGATTTATTGCATAATACACAATTTGCATCATTAAGATAAACATTAAGGTATCAAGGTTAACATCTTTACTGCTGTCATAATGATAATAACTACATGAATTTTATTTTCACTGTCATTACGTAACTTCTCCAAATCAGAAGAAAAGTCAGAAAAGCAACCTACTCAGTAGTGTGAATCTGCATCATAATGTAATATATCGATTTAAAGACATTTATTTTATTAAGATAAAAAACACCATACTAATCAATGTCCGAATCACAATCTAGAAGCATTGAAACTAACATGTGAACTACCACCAAAGAAGTAAGACTAGGAGCTCCGCAGCCCTCACAGCAGAAAAATCCGTTAATGAACATAATGTTTATAATTATGTTTGGTGATATTATAAGTACCACATGAGTATTCTTGTCAATATTTAAATGAAACAATAAAAAACTTTTAAAACCACCACATATTATCAATCAAAAACAAACATACTAATCCATGTCTGAATCACAATCCAGAAGCAAAGTAAAAACTTTGGAACTGACAAGTCAGGTTAGACACGTGAACTTCCACCACGTGTGTAATCAAAATTGTGTGAAAGAAACATGGAACTATGGGACGTCCAATATATCCAGGGCAATCCTGGACACAGAGACATCAAACTTATCAACAATACTGTGAAAACGGCCATAAAACTTTTTAAGGGCCTTGATAAGCTTAGGCGTGCAATGACCCTGAGTCAAATTATTTGCAAGCAGCCTACTTTGTTGTACAAAGTCCCCGTAGTGGGAACAAGCTTTACCATAGCGTATTAATTCGGAAACACGCCATAAGCAGGAGAAGCAGGTATATTGCTGCATAAAAAAAGAAAGTTGACAATAGAAAAAGTCATCACGTTTGTCATAAAGTTTCAAATGTAGCCTTTTGTGTGCGTCATAATTCAGGTATAAGTCTAAATATGAAGCAGAACTTAAGAAATTAGTCGTGTCTTTTATTTCAAGCTCACTAGGATAGATGACATTTACATCTCCAAATTTAGGATTCTTAAGAGACAGAACGTCATCTATATATCTGTATGTTGAGTTGAATGATTTGGCGACAGTCTTCTCTACACAATTAACAAGGTTCTGCATAAATTCTGCTTCGTAAGAATAAAAAACAAATCAGCAAGCAATGGTGCACAGTTTGTACCCATTGGTATACCGATTGCTTGCTGAAAAACTAGATTACCAAACACAACAAATATGTTATCTATCAAAAACCCCAACATTTTGTTGATGGTATCTTCAGTATATTTTTGTTTGGAATCCGTAGGGTGCTTGACAAAATAACCAGAATCCCTGTTCAGCACCAGATATTTGTATCTTGGCTTTCCGTTTTTGTAGAAAAAAGACAAGTGAATAATTTCTTTAAGACGTTCTTTCAATTTAGAATGAGGGATTGTGATGTATAGTGTAGGAAAATCAAATGTTTTTATACTTTTTACATGAGATAAATTATTAGAAGCAAGATGTTCAAGTAATTCTTTAGAATTTTTGAGAATCCACATTTGGTTGATTCCAGTTTTAGAATATACTTTTTCTGAATAAGACTGAAGACCATCTTTGACAATTGTCAAAATTTGTGTTAGAGTTACCGATTTGACATATTTATCTCAAAAGCGTTTTGTGATGATAAATACTGAAAACCTATCATCTTTGTTAATGCCAGTTAAACATTTTGTCTTTATATACAAGAACAGATACAAATATGTATGTTATACCGGTTATTTCCCACATCCAATTTTTCTTGTAAGAATTTTTTATTTCTACACTGGTTTCTTTTCTGAGATACAATGCTAGATATATCCCTTAGGCTTATATGATTACACGATTTGGAATAAAATGCAAAGTACATTAGTAGAGGTTAAATAATGGTATAACATTGTTTAAAATATTTTGGCCTGGGGTATGTTTTCAACATCTTGAAAAAAGTTGATTTTACAATTTTGGTCCAAGAATTACTGATGACGACCGTCTAATGCTGTTATATTATAACTTGTATAATATGTAATTATATTAATTGTAATGGAATTGTTAAAATATAAAAAGATCATAGACGTTGATTAGAGAAACAATTCTTTTTAGCAAAAAATTTTAAAAAATGCGAAACAAATAAATTGTTGACTCGGGGATATTGCAAGCCTAGGCTTATCAAGGCCCTCAAAACGTTTTATGGCCGTCATCACAGTATTGCTGATAAGTTTGATGTTTCTGTGTCCAGGATTGCCCTGGATATATTTGACGTCTCATAGTTCCATGTTCCTTTCACACAATTTTGATTTAACACGTGGTGGGTGTAGCTAGCTAAACAGGAGGTGCTTACACTTCCGGGGCACCCGGCCTCACTTCCCTGGTGGTAGTTCACGTGTCTAACCTAACTTGTCAGTTCCAAAGTTTTTACTTTGCCACTGGGTTTTGATTCGGACATGGATTAGTATGTTTGTTTTTGATTGTTTAGAATTCATCCTCAGAAACAAAATGGTTGTAATGTCCCCAACAACAAGGCGCATCACAGCCTTGACTCTGACTGTTTCTTCCAATCACATGTATTCCCCTTTCTCAATAACCTATTCGATTTAAATTGTGTACAGAAATCATGTTTAAATTGACATGAACTACTTTGGTGATAAAATGCATCGCATTAGTGAAGAAAGGAAACGTTGTACTAAAGTTATGTCAAAATAAAAAACACACCAAAGAAGAAATAAATGGTTGCATGCAATTGAAAAGCGATTTATTATACATTTAATTTAGGTGACTCAGAACTGATCACCACTACTGAGTCTACTGATTATTGGTAATAAAACTCCTATAAACCATCATTTATCTGGTCCATGTATAATACAATGATAGACCAACATTCAGTAACATTGCTATGGAGTTTATACATTTGTAATAAAGAACAGAATTGATATTTCTTTTTCATCGTCCTAAGTCGGAAATTTAGCAGTAAGTTGTACAAATATGTGATTATTTTTTCTGGTCTTGGTTGGCTGTTTTATCATTTACTTGTATTGTTTCCTGTTATTAGTCGCTCTTGTTACATGGTTTTTATTTGCACATTTCCACCGTCTAATTTAAGACATGATTGTTGTTCAACCGTGCTTACAGAGTTAATGGTCAGCAGCTCGATGTGTACTAGGTCTAAATTTGTTATTGACATTATATGAAACATTACATGAGTTATATACTATTTTTTATAACTGTCGGATACAGCATTGCGTGTGTAGTTGCGAGGGAAAATCCTATAAATCCGAAACAGCCGACGATAATAAAACAGAAATGATAACATTGTATTATGCATATACATGTTCATAATGGCACAATAACTGTTAATGTGAAAGTCGTGAGTTCCTGATAGTTTTTATAACTTTGATTTTCGTATATTTAAACGTTTCTTCGATTAATATGAAAGCGTTCTGCAATTCAAAATTTTGATAAATACATGACTCTGGCTCATGTATTCCCTTCTCAATTACTCGCTCATTCTATTCAAATTATGGGCAGATATCATGTTCAAAGTGACAAAAGTCATTAATGTGATATAATGCATCGAATAAGTGAAGAAAGAAAACGTTGTCCTGTATGTACTAAAGTCATGTCAAAATTTTAAACAAATCAAAGTAAAAAAGAAGAAAAAATAGTTGCATCCAACTGAAAAGCGATTTATTATGCATTTAATTTAAGCGATTCAGAACTGATCGCTAATACTGAGACTACTGATTATTGGTTATAAAACTCCTATAAACCATTATTTATTTGGTCCCTATATAATACAATGATCGACCAAAATTCTGTTACCACTGCAATGGAGTTTACACATTTGTAATAAAGAACAGAATTGATATTTTCTATTTGCTCGTCCAAAGTCGGAAATTTAGTAGTAAGTTGTGCAAATATGTGATTATCTTTTCTTGTCTTGGTTGGTTGTTTTATCATTTACTTGTATCGTTTCCTGTTATTAGTCGCGCTTGTTACATGATTTTTATTTGCTCATTTCCACAGTCTAATTTAAGACATGATTGTTGTTCAACCGTGCTTACACAGTTAATGGTCAGCAGCTCGGTGTGTACTAGGTCTAAATTTGTTATTGACATTATATGAAACAGTACATAAGTTATATACTATTTTTTATAACTGTTGGATATAGCATTGCGTGTGTAGTTGCGAGGGAAAATCCTATAAATCCGAAACAGCAGACGATAATAAAACAGAAATGGTAACATTGCATTATGCATATACATGTTAATACTGTCACAATAACTGCAAATGCGAAAGTCGTGAGTTTCTGATAGTTTTTATAACTTTACTTTGTCGATAAATACATCGATCATTTTATAAGTAATATAAATGATTGCGTTTTAACAAGAATGGAACATTCAATAATATATAAAAATATCAAATAAACATGACAATATACAAAAACCTCTATGACAGGAAACGCTGACACATCATTGTAAGTTGTGAAATTGTCTCAAAAATTGAAATGTTTCATAAAAGATTTGAGTAACAATTTCATCAAGTTAGCATGTCTAATGAAATACCATTTATTTCTAAGAATTTTATTTTATTATGTGTAGAAAAAATAAACAACTCAAGAAAAGGCAATTATCTGACGCTTCACCAAACGTAACTGCTTGCTTGCTATTAGGTTTCTACTAAATGTCACCAGTACTGTTTATGAAGTATATGGAGTGAAGAACATCAACGGTAATCAATGTCGTCAAATAGGTCCGTAATTCTTAAAATTAAAGTGTTTTACCTCGTCAAGTTCTAAGCTTTTTGAGAGAAGAATAAAACTAAATGAAGTCCATGGGTTATAAGATGTTGAGCAAAAGTTCCGACGATTGTCTGATTCATTGTGATGCAAAAACTTTCTCTAGACGAATGAAACACAATGCAAGTGATTGTACAACAATAACAAGTAATGACGTTCACATGATTAAATTTAAGGATTTACATGTACATAGCTACCTTAAAAAACAAATGATCTCACAAACTTGAAAACCACAATAACATTCGAAAATAAAATTATAAGTGTATGCAAATGACGGTTGACAGACGCATTTTTGAAAGAAATTTCTTCTGTCGTAACAACTTTTAGGAACAAACCAATTAAGGTAGGAACGAGCTCTATTATTAATTTTAACATCATTTTGACCACCTAATTACAATATAAAAAGCTCTTTTGAATAGGACATTTGGATATAAGAAACTACCAACATCTGAAGTAATAATTGAAATTGATCCTTATAGCCTCTTGACAAATTTAAGATTCAAATTGTTTTTGGGTTGATGAAACTCTTGAACAGCCCAATCAAATATTATAATACTTCAAGTCTGCGATCCAAATCATCATTTTGGTTTATAAGACTCTTTAAAAGCTAAATGTTGTAAAATTTCGAATAATTACAAAACCTGTTTTAATGTTGCAGCACTAGACGTCTGTTTTGCAAAAAAATCCTTATCAGTAGTGCTCATTACAAATTTGGTGAAATCCAAATTATTTGAGATGTAAAAATGAGAAATAGCATGACCCATTTTTTATAAATTAAAATACTTATCAGCAACCAGACAGACAAGCTAAGCTGTACAAAGTCTATTGTTTACTCTATAGTTAGCTTGCATCCTAGACGATCTTATCTAATGTACAATAATCCCCTGACAATTCACCAGTGTTGATGCACTTAACAAAAGAATGAATCTACAAAGCAATTAAGACAAATACTCCAAATGCTTCATTTCAATCCTTACGAACCTATTATCTCACATACAGTTCAGAGAATGCGCGGGTTGTTTTTATTTCATTATCTGATGTTTGTCATTAGGGTTAAGACAACTTACATAAATAAGAAAAGTGAGTACCATGTACATTTAAAGCAAGCCAAGGAACTGTCACAAAAAGCAAGTTATTTCCTCACTATATTCAATGAAGTCAAATTAAAAAAAACGATTGAACGAATTGTAACAAATACATGTAGCAGATTATTTTCCCGGTATACTCTGTAAATGTCTAAATTATATAGTACTTTAAATATAACCATACTACCATAGTACTATATCCACATAACTCAATATATAGACTTTTCCAATGGCGAAAATTTTATCATCTTTGCCCCAATGCATTTGTCTTGTCTTTTAGTTAATGAATAGATTGGTTGTTGCCAGGTACATATTTCTCGAAATATCTTTCCTGGTGGAAGTTTTCGTGGTTCACCTTATTTGTCAGTGTCAAAGTTTTCAGTTTGCTTCTGGATTATGTTTCGCACATGGATTAGTGCATTTGTTATTTGATGATTACAATGTTTTATGTTTATCTTGTTTCTTCTTATTATTCCATTCGTTTGAGTTTCTGCTTTTTTACACAATAAAACCTGTTAAATTGACCGCCTCTGAATAAAACAACTTATCTTTTCACACTATTGTTAAGATCTTCGCTTCTTACCGATGCGACATTAAAGTCTACTGTTTACACTCTATAATTAGTTTGTCTCCTAGAATTCTTATCTATAGCCCCTTGACAATTCACCTGAGTTGATGAACTGAACGTCATAAGGGTTGCGGTAATATAGATTAATTACAAAACTGAATACCACATACTTTTTGAAGCAATAGGTTATTTTCTTTTTAAACAGCTTAAGTTTATCAAATGTAACCGCATCACTAAATATTACCATCAGTGCCGTTTAACCACAGCCGTTGTCGGTGGGAATTTTATTAACTGTGGTTTTAATGCATTTCTTTTGTCATAAAGTTTATATATCCATGGGGTGTTGCTCAGTACATATTTTATATTACATTTTTCCCCAATATGTTTATCTTGTTTCTTTTAATTTATCTGTGTTTTAGTTTTTGACTTATTTTCAAAACGATAAAACCTGCTATATTATCCAACTTTTTTATAATATAGTACCTCCTCCCGTGCATTACGACTAGTCTATTAGGATCAGACTGCAATCTTTCCTTTGCAACTTACATCCCGTAAAACACACATCTCCTGTAGCACATTGTTTAATTACTGTGACGATACCTTCATTTTGGCACCATAAATACTTCACGGTAGAAAGTATGTGAAAGGTATATCAGTTTTCTAGATTCAGATTTCCACATTTCCCATTAGGAACATGCCCTGTTGTTATATTCATTTTATTAATTACACAAGGTAGGTGTCGAAATATTACATTTTGTGTTTAGAAGACATAAACAGGAGTCGAAATATGATATTTTGTGTTATTTGAAAGATGTAATAAAGTGTCGAAAAATGACATTATTTCGTATAGAAGGTATAAAAGATGTCAAAATATGACATTTTATGTTGTATAGAAGACACCAAAGGTGTCGAAATATGACATCTTGTGTTTAATAGAATGCAAAGAATGCATAAAAGATGTTGAAATATGACATTTTGTGCTGTATAGACTCGATTAGTAGTGAAACACTGTAGCTATCATCGGAGTTGTAGTTCATATATAACAAAATAATGCAAGTGCATAATACATCTTAACCCAAGCCTAGGTGATATTATATAGTCAAACAACATTGACCGTTCCGTTTGACCTTTCATAATGAATATCTTTATACGAAGATCCATTAAATACATTGGTAGTTTTAAGGTTAACAGTAAATACAAAAACAACACAAGCTTTCGCCATGCTGAAGACAAAATAAACATGTGTTTTTATGCATAAATGTATCTGTACCTGTCCATAATAAATATTTTAAGTAAAGGTCAAACATACAGGTTAATTTTGTTTGCCTAGACTAAACATGCTTTATTATTGCGTAATAAACATTTGCTTCTTCTTTTAAGATTAAATAAAATTACTCTAAACATGTTTTAATAGCAACGCAACAATGGCTTAATGAATAAATGATGTATGAATATCGCCTAACTATTTCATTTTGTTACGTAATTATTCTAAAGGGAAAAGAATAATAACATGTTAACTTGTAATACATCTAGAGGTTCACACTGCCTAAAATCTAATTATTAAAATTCCAAGACATTTATTTTACTTTCGAATTGGTTTTAATAATAATTTACATTCTCTATAAAATTTAATTAGCATAAAAATTAAATGAATCTAGATGACAAACTCCTAAATTAGCTTAATAGATATCCTGTGGGTTGGTTATCATCTAAATCCATTGAAGGATCAATTGCATTTAATTTATCAAAAGAAGAGCTCTGCATAGAAGGACATTATACGCCCATCACATGTTTGAAAATTAAGAATAGCATTATGCATTATATTAATATACTGTCTCAGTTTTAAGTTAAATGCAAGCAGCATCTTCAACCTCTTTGGCCTTTTTTGTCAAACACGTAAACTTTTACCACAGAATTGAGGCCGGATGCCTCGGATGGGTGAGTATTTTCTTCTAGCTAGCTACAACCGCAACTTAGGAAATGGAAATTGCTGAATCAATCCTTATACAAACAACAATAAAAATGAATCATAAAAGCAAAGGACGCCGCGTATAAACACTTATTAAAAACCTGAGTTTTAGCCGAGTTGAGAGTTAAGTAATGGTGTTTTACGTCTAAAACAAGAATATTCACTATTATGGAAACGTCACCAGGTAAAGGCTAAAGCCGTGACTTTTGTATTGTAATGCCGAGTTCTTGACGAAAGAACAGTAACTACCTACTTTCAAGTCGGGTTGGAATTGGCCGGGGATCGAACCTACAACCTTATAATTACGGACCAAGCACTTTACCAACTGAGCTACCACAGTGGTTCCGGGTTTTATCTACTTGTAAATTACGTGGTTTCAGTATTTATTACGTATGTAAGGAACCGACTGCTTATTTTACAATTAGTAGTCCCTAAACAGTTGTTTATTCAAACTGAAGTCGCCATGATGCTAATTTAATGATACCCCTTACTATTTTGTTTAATTTACAATGTATTGATGTTTGATATAAATCCAATTACATTTTATATTGCATGAACAAAGTAATTCATACACTATATATAACATACTAAGGATACAAAAGATTTAGTGATTAATCTATTTTCACTTTATGACCATGGTAAACTCTATGTAGGCTCTGTGTATAGTTGTTAAACATTAAATCATGCTTGCTTTCATGACAAAATAACTAATTATAAAAGAGAGTATGTACTGTAAATACTTATAAGTATTTCCTCAGCTTAATTTGGTAAAATATATTTTGGTCCTTTGGATAGCTTTTCAACATCTTCAAAATAATTTTGGTTTCATAATTTTGGTCCATGCACTACTGATGAGGAATTATATTCCGAAACGACCGTCTAGTGCTGTAAAATTAAAATTGGTATAATATGTAATAGCAAGTTGTCCGAAGACCAAAACTCTATGCATTGAGCATTTTTCAAAACGTTTATTCATCGATAAAAATTAATTACTGTCAAATTACCTATTATACCAGAGTTAATTCAATAGCACTAAATAATGTAATTTCACGTCGATAGTGCTTAAACCAAAATTGTGAAAACACGTCGAAAACAAAAAACTACATTTTACGTTATAACAACAGTGTCCATAAGCTGTTTTGTACTGAAACAGTAATAAGACAAAAATAAAAATTACTTAACACATACTGAGGCGGCTGATTGTGTAATTTCCGACTTGAGACATGTGTTAGATAAAACAACAGACGTGGACTAAGTATTGGCAGGCCCTAGCTGTTACAGTATGTCAATGAATTCATCGATAATTTGGTAGGCGGCTTCTTAGCAGTGTTTATTCCCTCTTATTCAATAAGTAAGATATATGTGGCTTTTAAAGTGATTTCTCACAAGACTTGATCTAAAATTATCTTCTCATATCCGTTTGATAACCCTGACTTCCGATTAATGCGCCAGTTCCATTTTTGTAAATCATTTTTACAGCCAAAGCATCATTACTTTAAGCCATTTAGCAAAGAAGGGTAATTATCTCGCAATATCGCAAATATAGATAGACCAAGAATGGATTGAGAACCAAATTATCGAAATGAATATATACCTTTAAGATGGGTTCTAAGTTGTTCTAAGAAACAGTTTAATGCATTTGAGCAAAAATGAAGCGAGTTTAGTGTGAGGTACCCTGTTATTTAATAAATGAAATGAAATCAAAATTACAATTTGACATTTGTGAAATGGTACTTGTCAATAGCCAAGTTTAAATTCCTCTTCGTCAATATCTGCCTGCTATTATATTGTATTCTCATACACGTCTGTTGAGTATGAGACTAATCTTATTAACGTTAAGAACTAAAAGCGATAAATACTCTGAAAACAAACATTATATAATTAATATAATTAGAACACAATGTTTTCTTTGTACCCATTGAGAACTTATCGCATTATAAGACGACTACTTAACCATTACAAGTTCTCTCTGATCAGAAAGATACGTCTCTGTATTATTGATCTGACAATTAATCAATGAAACTCTTAATTTCCTCCATCAGAAATTCTTCCAGATATAATCAGCTGAAATCACAACACTAAAAACCAACATGTTCAGAGCTAATATCTTTATATAAAGTTATCAAACCCGAAATTCTTCTAGATATAATCAGACAAAATCACAACACTAAAAACTAACATGTTATGAGCTAATATCTTCATACATCTTACGAAGTTATCAAACCAATCATGGTAAGTAATATATTCTATGGTAATTTTTTTTTCATATAAAGTCATGAAACATAATAATTGCTTTTTTCTCGTCTTATCTATAGATATAACGAAACATCATTAATATGACTGATGGTGTATGTTATTATAGTGTTTCTGTATGGTAGCTTGTATACGCGTGTAATAGGCGAATCATGACCGTATAATTAGTAACGGGCTATTTTTAACATCGAGCTATATGTTGGAAATAAGATATTTAATGAAATGCTTATATAAGGAAATAGAAAAAATAAGCTTATAAGAATGTGCAATAAAAATATCTATCAAAGCTTTTATTATCACCGGTTTTTATTGAAAAAAGTTTGTATGTTAGACATCATGGTTATATAGTCTTCAATGTGACACAAAGAGTCCGTTCACCAAAATGATTGATTGACCCAACGAGTTATAGATGAATTGTCAGAAATGTTGACATTTGCAGTACGCTTAGGATAACTTACAGGGAGGGTTCCTTAACGTGCCACGCCTGCCTTGACACGGGGCATTGGTTTGTAAGGTCTTTTACGAAGGACCCCATTGTTTGTTGAAAAACAAACACTACCTGTTATAAAGTCTTTGTCAGACCCGGCTTGGGTTCGAATTCTCGACCTCCTTCACTTTACCACTAAGCATCCGTAGTACTCATTCACAAGAAGCGGTATAAGCGGTATTACAAAGAATGTTATATGTCAATAAATATTAGAATTGTTACCAGATTTGTTCTTTAAATCACGTGGTAAGGGTGTAAAATATGCCATGTAACGTTCTGAAAACATATGCATTTTAAAGGCTGTTACAAAATTCCGCAATAGTTATCGGTCTAAAATAAGAAATCCGAGGTGTTTAAATATTTACCAAGTGTCAAAATAGACAAGACACACTTCAAGCACATTTCAGATAGGTAAAATTGATGTTTATTATCATTCGTTGTAAAAAATAAACAATTAAGTAAGTAATTAATGATGATTTCTTTGTTCATATTTTTCTTTAAAATTCTATAACCATTTACATGTAACATATAATACCAGTGTTCATCTTAGAACACAAGACGGCCGTTTTAGAATATAATTCTTCAACAATAGTGCTTAAAAAATGTGAGACAAGAATATTTCAAGGGGTTGAAGAAAATATCCAAAGGACCAAAATATATTGTACCAAATGGAGCTTAGGAGTAAATCTTAGTTTTTGAGATTTAAAGATTTTAATATGCATATATATGGAATTTTCTGTCTCTGTTGAAAATGCAAACTGACCGTTTGCATAAATTGTAGACGATTTCAAACAACTATTAAAAGTTTTTGAATAAAAGTATCATGTTGAATGCATTCATTCTGAAGACTACATGTACTATATATAACTGATGTATAGGCGAACTGGACCCCATCTTAATTGATCACTTGAAGGTCGACTGTGTCAGGTACTTGTAAATTGGATAAAAACAACATAATGTCGACATCAATACACAGAGGCACAAATTGATTTCAAAAACAAATAAGTTATATAAAAAGAAAGGAATGCGTGGCACGTTAAGGACCCATTCCGTACTTTACCCTGAGCGTACTGCAGAGGTAAAAATTCTGACACTTCATCTATAGCTCGTTGAATCAATCAATCATTTTTGGTGAACGGACTCTTCGTGTCACATTGAAGACTATATAACCATAATGTCTAATTATATGTTTTTTTTCAATAAAAACCGGTGGTGATAAAGGCTTTGATAGACACTTTTATTGTACATTCTGATAAGCTTATTATTTCTCTTTCCTTTAATTAGCATTTCATTAAATATCTCATTTGCAGCACATGGTTCGATGTTAAAAATAGCCCGTTATTAACTATACGGCCATGAATCGCCTATTGCATGTGTGTACAAGCTACCATTACTAGTGCTTAAACAAATTTTTTGAGACCAAAATATTTCGAGGGATGAAGAAAATATCCAAAGGACCAAATTATATTGAACCAAATGTAGCTATGGAGTATATCTTAGTTTTTGAGATTTTTAAGATTTAAACTAGCATATATATGGGTTTTTCTGTCTTTGAAGGACAAGCTTACCGTTGGCATCACTGTAGACAATTTCAAACAATTATCAAAAGTATGTTGATAAAGGTATCATATTAGTTGCATTCATTCTAAAGGCTACATGTACTATATATAACTGATGTATAGGCGAACTGGACCTCATCTTAATTGATCATTTGAAGGTCGACTGTGTCAGGTGCTTGTAAATTGGATGAAACCAACATTATGTCGACATCAATACACAAAAGCACAAATTGATTTCAAAGATACATATGCCTCTAAGAGATAAAAAGAGAAAGGAATGCGTGGCAAGTTAAGAACCCCCTCCGTACGTTACCCTGAGCGTACTGCAAAGGTCAAAATTCTGTTACTTCATCTACGGCTCGTTGGGACAATTAATCATTTTTGGTGAACGGACTGTTTGTGTCACATTGAAGACTATATAACCATGATGTCATATATATATAAACTTTTTTTTCAATAAAAACGGGTGATGATAAAGGCTTTGATAGACACTTTTATTGCACATTCTGATAAGCTTATTTTTTCCTCTTTTCTTTTATAAGCATTTCATTAACTATCTTATTTCTAACACATGCCTAAATGTTAGAAATAACTCGTTACTAATTATACGGTCATAAATCGCCTATCACATGAGTGTATAAGCTACCATCACTAGTACTTAAACAAATTTTGTGAGACCAAAATATTTCAAGTGGTTAAAAAAATCCAAAATATATTGAACGAAATGTATATGGAATTTTCTGTCACTGTTTAAAAGGCAAGGTTACCGTATTCATCATTGTAGACGATTTCAAACAAATATCAAAAGTACGTGGTTAAAGGTATTATGCTAAATGCATTCATTCTGAAGACTACATGTACTATATATAATTGATGTATAGGCGAACTGGACCCAATCTTAATTGATCATTTGAAGGTCGACTGTGTCAGGTACTTAAAAATTATGTGTAAACAACATTATGTCGACATCAATAACACAAAGTCAGCAATTGATTTCAAAAACAAATATGAATGCCTCTAAGTACTATAAGAAGAAAAATAAATAATATTATATGACAAGCGATTTTTAGAATATTTCTTCTCTATTTATTGGGAATGCAAAAGTTTCAATTGCAACATTTACTAAAATATCGAATTATTGTTTACAGAAAAAATTGAAGATTAACCACATCAAAACAGATTTATGCTCAAATAATAAAAAACAAACATACTAATCCATGTCCGAATCACAATCCAGAAGCAAAGTAAAAACTTTGAAACTGACAAGTTAGGTTAGACATGTGAACTTTTACCAGGGAAATGAGGCCGAGTGCTCCTGGAGGATAAGCACCTCCTGTTTAGCTAGCTACACCCACCACATGCGTAAATCGTATTCCTAAAAGTTTCAAAAACATTATCTTTTAAAGTTGAAAATAAACTTGATTAGTACAAACTTGTCATTGAATCTAGTGTTCACCCATAGCAGAGAGCTTTTGTGTTAGTAGTATCTTGTAAGCTACCATGGTTTTATTTTTGGTGTTGACGTTCCTTTTTGTAAAAGTTAGCTTATTGACATTTGACTATGTTAGGCTGTAAATATTAAAATAAAACAATGAATGATATATTGTGGAATATCTTTTTTTTTTATTTTTTATTCTTTTTTATTATATGTCATTTAATACATATTTATTCCCACTGAACATTGCTGTTTTGTTATTCTATCCCCACAAAGCAAAGAAACATATCAATTTATGTGTACACCAAAACCACACAACACGGTAAAATCTTTGAAGCTTGCAAAATACGTTAAACACGTAAACTTCCACCAAGGAATTAAGGCAGGTTTCTCCGGAAAGATAAGCACCTCTTATTTAGCTAGCTACACCCGCCACGTATAAAGTCGAGTCACTTTTCTTTCTTTCTGGCATCATGTTAAACAAGATTCTCATAAAACCATATATTTTTCTGTCTATTCATTATGTTAACTTCTAATTTCATTCATTATGCAAATCATAAAAAGATAAAAAAACCTATTAAAACCATAACTGTCAAAGGATTTTGTACTGAAAAATAAAAATATTATTTTTTGTTCTTAAAATGTTTTTATTAACATACATGTAAAAACTAGACAGAATGTCTAAAAAATGAATCAATTTGATAAAAAGTCTCATTTTGTGTCCGATTATTATGTTTTACGGTATTTTTTTTAAGTATGTGCATTTTGATCCACAAAATAACAAGGAGAAAAGATATTAATGACAACAAAAAAGAGAATCAATTTTTGTTTTTAGAGTATTGTCTGTCAATTAAAGACTTTAAATTTGAAGCATGCAAGCATATTTTTATTAATATGACGTCTTTTGATTTAAATAACATTATTAACAATAATGTGGTATATTTAACTTTAAGCAGGCAATATATTTTATAATTAAAGGTTAGCATACTTGTCCAGTAGAAACGAATTGTACATGTATGTCACTAATTTCTGATTTGCCAATTAGTTGCTATGGCACCAGACATAAAATGCGTCACATATAAAAGGTTTATCCGTTGAGCTGCCTTAAATACTCTTTAAATCGAGTTAGATATTCACAAGAATTAAGAGGACCAAAAACAGGACGGTCGGCTTGCTTTTAAATATTTTACCTCATAAAATTTTAAGGCGCTTACTGGAAACAGTTTTATTATTATAGACGGAACTCGGCAAAAGCAGGGAGTCTCGTAGTCATTTTTTCTGAAAATGTATGGTTTCAATACTTAAAAGTATGCACTTGGCAACAGCCAAGGAAACCAAAACATGACACAATATCTTTTAAAGACAGAAACAGCCAATCAATGCAAGATGATAAAAACAACTATATACTGATTGGAACTACTGATTTTAAATTTCTTGAATTTGGGTCGGCTTTTCAGTTAATATCTTGTGGTGAAGTTATGGTAGTATCCAAGGGGCGCTAACTAACATACTAATTTTTCATTAATAAGTCATAATTACAAAATGTAATGATTAAATAAAAGACATTTTATCAACTTATGAATCAACCTTACAAACAGTGTAAATATAATATCTTTAACAATAAGAAATCATTTTATAAATAAAATATAAGCTGGATATGGAGTAGTATGTTTTGGGGATACTGTAATAACAAATGAATTCCAGTATCCAGTAGGTTGGTTAAATCTAAACGTAAGTTATTTATGTTATCTAAGAAACATTGCTTGTATTTTTACGATACAGAAATATCAACAGCTTCTTGGTTTTTTTTTATAATCATACAGCTCAAGGATATCAGGTGACTATAATTATCAAACAATGGCAACATCAATTAAGCATTTTCTTGATTTGTTAATAAAAATATCTAATAACAGTTTACAATAAAATATATCACTTAATCACTGAAATTGTACCGACAAGGACCGGGTTCGATTTCGGGAAAGTACTACTGTTAGAAAATATTATATTTCCCTTTTCTCCTATTTCAAAGACATAAAATGACATTGAAAAACAATTTTTATCGTATTTTTCCATCTTATTATTATTGGTATTATTATCATTATGTTATAAATGGTTGTAAAACAAAAATTAAATAATTTTGAAAAGCTAAAATAGAAAAGGATAAATTTTTCTACTCATGTATCCTCCATGTGGGCTAGCGTCATTGTTTTTAATATAGAACTTGACAATTTTAATGCTTCAAAATTTGTTTCATGGGATCAACAATACTTTTTTAAAAAAAACTTAAACAAAATCTTCCAATCCAGTGTTCGGGAAAGTACTACTGTTAGAAAATATTATATTTCCCTTTTCTCCTATTTTAAAGACATAAACTGACATTGAAAAACAATTTTTATCGTATTTTTCCATCTTATTGTTATTGGTATTATTATTATCATTATGTTATAAATGGTTGTAAAACAAAAATTAAATAATTTTGAAAAGCTAAAATAGAAAAGGATCAATTTTTCTACTCATGTATCCTCCATGTGGGCTAGTGTCATTGTTTTTAATAAAGAACTTGACAATTTTAATGCTACACAATTTGTTTCATGGGATCAACAATATTTTTCTTAAAAAAAAAAACTTAAACAAAATCTACCAATCCAGTGTTACATATTTTGGAAGTCATTTTCGAATAAGGTTTCATAGTCACAGGAATATGAGAAGAAAACATCATTAAAAACCATAGTGACATTTGAGAATATATCAGTCAGTTACTTTTCAGGGAAAAATGCATAGAAATGGCTTCCAAAACGTTTGGACATCGAAGGCATTAAGGAGACCAAAACCTTTCAGATTTTTAAGAATATAAGATTTTTCCTGGAGGGAAGACGTCCAAAATATGGTATAAGTCAATTAAGCATTCTCGCTGAGTCTTCATTGCGTACAAAATGTTACTTTAGAATGTCGGTATAAAGTTGATAATTCCAATCCTGAAGTAACATGTGGTGGTCGTGATATAAAATTAATCACCACGTATATTGAAAGTCATTCCGTAATACGCCTAATTATTGAGTTTGATATAATAAGACCATCATAACTGATTTGGTAATCACCTGCTTCTATTACAGTCTTGATTGAAATTACAGCATGATTCGTACTTCCCACTGACACTGGACGGTTATAGCGTGACTAAAGACAACACTAATAAACGGAGATTACTGTTTAATTATCATAAAATGTAATTCTTACTTTTATATAAAAAATGTAAATATTTAATTAATATTTTTATATCTTTTCAGTCTGATTAACCTCGATCCACGTAGGATTTTACCAGCAGTCGCATTAAAACAAAATACCTTGTTTTGAGAAGATTAAAGACACTTTTCTTATCACAGAGAGATAACCTTAGTTATTTTACGTTATAATCAATTATACTCTCTGTGAAAGAACTCCATATTCCGAAGAGATTTTCTTGGAATTTATATGACATGTAGTTATAATTATAGTGATGGATTATTGATGGAATATCAAGAAAACAACATTGTATAGTTGTGAACTGAAAATCATAGAAAACAAGGTAATTATTATATTAAATGTTGTACTGTTAATTTTACCATTGTTAACATCTAAATGCATTAGTTTTTCATTTATTTTCTAATTTTATTATTCCGATTCTTGTTTAATCCGTTTTATTTAGCCCAATAGGACTATTGGATGTCAGTTTCATTAAGGAAAAGCATAAATAAATATTCATTTTCAGTTCTGATATTTACAGAGCATATTCAGGCAAATAAAACAATGAAAAATAAAAACAAGACGAAATGTTATAGATAAGTAATAATAAAATAATTGGGATGCTTTTGCCTTTATGGCCAAACTAATGGACACGTTATTCAGTGCACAATCTGAAATCTGGAGTTTAATAATCAGTGGTTTTAGTAGGTGTTTGAATTTTTTTCCTCTCTGGTCTTAATTGTTTGTATTATTATTGACTTGTTTTGTCGTATGTGTTGTTGCGTTGGTTGTAGCACAGTTCGTGTTTTCAGCTGCCAATATATTCTCCTTCGTTTTCAAAATTCATAAAAGTTATTTTCCTTAATTTTAATTACATATTATACAAGTTTTAATTTTACACCACAAGACAACCGTTTACAATACAATTCCTCATCAGCCGTGCTTGGAACAAAATTGTTAAACCATAAATTTGGTGAAAAGATACTCAAAGGACCAAAATATATAATTAACTAAATTTTGCTAAGGAATTTTATGGCACTAGGGAGCATACCTTTGTTTTGAAGAATTTCATATAATAATTAATGAATTAATTCATTTTAATTATTTTTTCTAATTGTTCTTTTAATGTCAAAAAGAATATTTAATTATAACTAATTACGGAATTAAAATGTGTTTCGCATGGGTTTAAAAAAGAGAAAAAATGTAACCAAAACAATTAATTAACTATTACCAAGGCAACAAACAACACTTAATCAGTGACTGAAATCCAATTAGATGATACAATTATTTTGATCACCTATTAGTTGCGTTCCTTAAAGAAAATGAGTCGGTTTTAGATAGATAACTAGCTTATAAAATATTCTTCAATTAATAGCATTATAAACATATCATAAGGAGTTTACACGCTTTAAAAAGTGTTTCATTATAAGTACAATTGTGGTAACAATTAATGCTTAAACCTTTGTAATCATTATAGCACTAAAGATGGTAACATTTTAAAAGCATACTTTAATTTGAAAATTTAATTGCATAGAATTTTATTGTAGAGAGAAATGTATTCCCAAACGCCCTAGTAACGAGTCTGTAACAAAGCCAAATGATAGAATATACTGCATTTAATACAGTTAAACCTGTCTATATCAACGCCAATAGTGGTAAATCCCGATCACTTCTGGTATATATTTCACCTCTCCATAATGCATTACTATAAACATTCTTATTTAGTATTCATAACAAATACTTATATAGCTAGTATAGAACATATGACAGTAATTCTTGCACACGTATCCAATACATTTGGAGATAACGACTTACATTGAAAACCTGTTTATAGTGGTTACCTGTCTATAGTGCCCACTTTGACCAAGTCTAGCAACAGACCACTATAAACAGATTTGATTTATTTTTATTTCTATACTATGCGATAATTTTGATTGCCTTTTTTGATTTTGAAACTGATTTATACCTCCATTATGACGCCCACATTTAAAAATGACCGACGAACGTGGTAATTTAAATTTTTCTACTGTTAACTTTTCTTTTCTTTGCAATTATAAACATGCTTCTCCTACTTATGGTGCATTTGTTGACCAAATAATATGTTTTAGTAGAGCTTGATCATACAATGAGAATTTAATACAACAAAGCAATCTGCGTACAAGTAAATTGTTGTCCAACGATATTACAGGTCCCTCAAAAAGTTTTATGATCGTCGTTATAGTATTGTTGACAAGTTTAATGTCTCTGTGTCCAAGATTGCCCTGATTATATCTTACGTTCTATACATAGTTCCATGTTCCTTTCACTCAATTTTAAATACACACATGATGGGTAGCTAAACAAGAAATACTTACCCTTCCGGAGCACCTGGCCTCGCGTGTTTAACGTAACTTGTCAGTCTCAAAATTTTTATTTCTGGATTGTGCTTCGGACATGTATTTTTATGTTTGTTTTTATTAAGATTCAAACACAAATACATATGTATACTGGTCCATGTCGAACTCAAAATTGCAAAAGAAAAGAATAGACACCTACTTCGAAATAACGGAGGTAAGCTTCTGAAAAAAGTAAAGACATCGACGATCGCAATTGTTACTTTTCGAGAAACATTTACCTTTAGGATTTTGGCTTCAATTAGAACACTATGATATGCAACTGAAAATGGCTAATGTTATCACGAACATGACACGTTAAAATTATTGTTTCTTCAGATTACCAATTATTATTTTTATTATTTGAGTTTTTGTGATAACTGTTTACAGTTATTTTAATACTATTTATGCATAGATTCAATGCATTCTAAACACATATGTGAGAGAACTTTTAAATTAAAACACCTACTGTAAACAAACTTTTTTCGCAGCTATCAGATTTGACCAAAAAGTTCCGTGACTGTTACCTTTTACGATATGGACTATAGCTGAATATTTGGTTTAGATATTTCCATTTTTACAATCAAGTTAGTGCCGATTAATTTTTGCAATTGTTTTTCGTCGTAATATGTGCAAACGTTTATCGTTTCGAAATAAAAAAAGGTTTACAGTACTGATTTTAGATGTAAAAGATTAAGGTTGGGTTCTATCAATAACGAATTTATCCCACAGAATTTGAGATTGCTTTGAAAAATTTAATTAAACTTTATAAACATATAGTAAATCATAAAAGGATAAAAGGAAAAGTCAAGATCAGAGACGAAGATTACTGAAATTGCTTACTTTTTTGTATAAAAGCGTGGTCTGTTTTGATTGTAGTTCATACATTTCTTTTTCATTGGTTAAGATTGCGAACCCTCGTGTAATATCAGGTTACTACTGCTCAGAATGTAATTATTTTATGTTTTTATCTCTTTTATCTTTATTTGTTATGATAAGGATTATATTTTGAAACCCGGGTCCTTGGTGAAGATGTGGTCATAAGGCGGACCAACGGTTCGGTTCATAGGGCATCTCAGCCGCTTAGACCGCATTTACCTTAGGGGTCTTGTTTTTAGAAGGTTTGCCAGTTCGTTTGCCGAAGGTAAGTGGTTTTCTCCACTATGTTTGAACTGACTGACTCTGTAGAATCTTGACTGGGACGCAAAATCTACAAACGACTTCTACATATTTTGCAATTAAAATTTCATTTAATGACATAAAAAGAAAACTTTTTCTTATCAGGCCGTTGGTACTGATTTTATCATCTTGTTATCTAGGAAAAATGTTGCAATAATTTTCTCAATCAACCAATACGATGCCTTCATAAACGGCTTTTTCCGGATTGAATAATTAATTACTAGCTATTTTGAGATTCATTCCTTCATCCAGCGTGGAGTTACAACTTTTATCTATCAAGCGATTTCCGCTGATTAATTTTTAATCGTTATCAAATCGACTGAAAAAAATTCTTTTTGTCAGGTTCAATACAGTTTCCGTAAACTAGCATATCGACCAAATTGGCGTTACGATGTACAACAATCTTTCAACCACAAAAAATAAGAACGTTAAACTAAATAATTATTTCACCATAGATTTTGTGATAAATGAGACAACACAGATTGATTGGTAGAGATAGTTGTTTCTTCCAATGTATAATGGTCACTGATCTTTAAAGAATTTATCAACCGCCCCATAGAAAAAAACACAAACTTCAATGC
This sequence comes from Anadara kagoshimensis, assembly GCA_021292105.1. Lineage (NCBI taxonomy): Eukaryota > Metazoa > Mollusca > Bivalvia > Arcoida > Arcidae > Anadara > Anadara kagoshimensis. The sequence goes on from CM037861.1 coordinate 29,598,743, forward strand.
AAAACGTTATACAGTCTTGTCTTATAAACAAATGAAGTTTTGACCTATCAAATAAAACTGTAAAGGTCGCCATGTGACCAGCTATTTCCGGATTAAAAGACAATAGACGTTATTTAAAACGGCGTCAAATGACGTCACACGATATTTTATAATTCGACGTTACATATGGCAATGATTGTTCACTTAAGTCAATTTCCATGGATCACTTTTTTAAAAAATATATGTGCTATTAAAATATACTTTAAAAGTTAAAGTTTTCAAACAAAACTTAAAGAACTTATTGTCGCTGATCTGCAAACTGTTTGGGAATATGTAAAACGAATTTTTATTTCACACCTTGGGTGTGGCTAGCTAGCCATAGTGGCCTGTCCTACTTCTTGAGCACATAGACTAATTCCTTGGTGGAAGTTAATGTGCTCAACCTTATTCATTTTAACGTTTTTGCTCTACTATTATCATTTGATATGGATTGGTATGTTTGTTATTGATTTGCAGGTTTCAAAGTTTTTACAATGCTTTTGTGATAGTGATTTTGACACGGACCATTAAGTTTGTGTTTTTGATATCATTCAAATTGAGCGTACCACAGATATAATACTTCAGTGTATATATAAAAAAGTACAAAAGAATTTATGAAATATATAGATGACATTGATATCATTTCTGTGTTCTGAAACGATTTTCTATTTCGAAATTATCCTTTTTCGACGAAACCAGACACTTGAACTTTTCTTTTTATTTCAGACGCATTAACTTCAGAATTATGTCAGATAAGATAGAAATAATAAAAAAGATATTAATTATAAATAATGATAAACACCTCTCGCCAACCACCTGTGGACGAAACTTAAATTATAAAAAACTAAATTGAATAATACTCCATTTGCCATGTGTTTGTTGTTGTTAGGTGGTTGTTATACACTGAAACTGATATTGACGTAGTCTGGAATAATATAAACTAGATGCTAAAAATACACGAGAAAACAATTGATATCAACGGATTCTATTGTCATCTTCCAACTGACCAAAGATAATTATTTCTTAAAATAGTGTTTTGTCAGATTAATGTTATGATTCATTGGCCTTAACGATGACTCTTAATTGACATAATATTACAATATGTTCACAGATTTTTTTATATTCTAGACTAGTCTACACCATTTGTGACCACATTTGACATTTTTATCATCCTTGCGTAGTGTTTTCATCGAACACGTAATTTCAAGGATTCAAAATTATTGTCGTTTTTTCACAGGTCGAGATTTTTCTGTCTGAAAATAGTAATTTAACTATATTTAATATTATTCTCTTGACTTTTGCCAAAACTATTTTCCAGTATTAAAATATGATTTTTTCACAGATTCCATTGTATTATAAACGTAATGGAATGGAATTTATTTCTATCAGACTTGCATAATATTAATATGCTGACTTTTGCATTTCTTATTTGTTATTATAGTGGGTGAAAAAGTTCCAACAAAATAGAATTATTACTGAATAATAATTTGTCTTTCAAAGGTCGAGAATTGTGTCGCTAAAACCTCATTATATGTTACTTTTGACTCAAACTATTACAAACTATAAGTTTTAAGAGGAAACTGATTTTATAATACAACAATTGCACACAAAGGGTAAGACACAAGAAAGATAAACTCGCTGTGCAAAAGCCCTAGTCCGTATGTCCACGGTCGATGTTATATTATGTTTTTGTCCATCGTTTTAACGAAACTAAAAAAATCCAAAATAAACATACCAATCCATGTCAAAACCACAATTTAAAAGCAACGTATAAACTTTGAAGCTGGAAAATTATTATAAATCCGCAACCTTCCACCAGGGAAGTAATGCTTCAGAAGGGTAACCATCTCTGTTTTGCTAGCTTAATCCGCCAAATGCATACAAACATTTAAATATTAAATTGTTCAAACACCAACATATCAGTCCATGTTCAAATCACAATCTCATTATCAAAGTTTAAACTTGGAAAACTGAAAAATTATACATAAAAATGATAAATAATCACTTATATGTACCAATTATTAATAAATTTATAACATTCATGCTTACCCTTTCAGAACACCCGGCCTCACTTCCCTGGTGGAAGTTCACGTGTCTAACCTTACTTGTCAGTTCCAAAGTTTTAACTTTGCTTCTGGATTGCGATTCGGACATGGATTAGTATGTTTGTTTTTGATTCATCAAAACTCAAATACAGGGAATGTTTCATAAATGAAGAAATATATAATACCTTTGTGTTTCATATAAAGTCTTTCAGATCCAGATTCCTGAAAATTGTATAGATATCGTCTGTCACGTGACATTGTATCGCTGACTTTTTTATTGCGCATGAATATATATACAAACTTTACTCAAGATTACTCTTACTTTTAATCAATAAAAATTTATTAAATTGTCCATTAACTTTCAGTTTGTAACTGTAAATATTTATTGTCACTTTAGTTCAATTATTCAATCAATATTTAATATTCATTGTCGGTGTTTATTTCTGCCTAATCATGTTATAAGAGAATCAAAGGTGTAGAGGGGGTTAGAAACATTTCCTTTTATACAGAAATAATTAACAAGAAACCTTGCGTTTTGTCGTATTTTACATGTAAGTATAATTGCTTTCTTAAAAAAATACCAAGTTTGGTTGACCAATGGATATTTAAACAACTATTTTTTAATCAAAGTATTTAAGATTTTAGGAAGATTATTATAAGTTGCATAGTGAGCATTTTTTCATTTAGATTAATGTATTTCAAAAATATAACATTCCGTATTATTCGTGCTAAAAGCTATCATTATAATAATCTAAATCCGTATGGTTTATAACATTCCGTATAATTTGTGTGAATAGTTTTTATAATATAAATCTTAATCCGTATTTTTTAGGAATATCATTCAACTTGAATGAGAAGGTTGTAATGTTTCATTGAGAAAATCCCAAGTTTTGTCGTACAATGAACCCCTAAACATCAAAATCACTTTATGTAGTTAATCAGAAAATGTGCCTTGATTATTTGCAATCAAGGTTTTTGCCAAAACATTGACATATATCATTCTACAGACATTAAAATTCCATTTGACGATTTTCAGTCTTACAGTCATCTAGAATATCAACAGTATTCTACACGACCGACTTAAAATGCAATTATATGTACATGTACACATGATTGTAAAAAAGACTTTACGGAAATAAATTGTGAATGAAACAACTTTATTTATCCTAATATATATTAGAAAAACAAATTAAGTAGACATGATTTATGTAAACCATTCATAGAAGCGGATATTAGCAATTACAATTACTAGCGTGTAAAGAGTTTATTAATCTTGGGATTAATTTCCCTTTCGACAATTTAATATCGGATATGTTCAAAACTAAGGATGGTTAAGAGAACTGCAATTAATAGTCGATCAATTACTAATGTGTATAAGCAAACAATGGTAAGCATTTTTGCTTCTTTTTTCTGGTATAAATCTGTGTGAAACTTACTAATCCAATATAAAATAGAATCATTCAATGCATTGCATAAATGTGTGACGTCAAATATATCCAGACACACCATAAGTATGAACAATACTGTGTTGACCATGAAATTGTAAAACTGTTTGAGGACTTTGATAAACCTAACCTTGCAATATCAACAATGTATTTTAAGTAGCTTGTTTTGTTGTATAAATTTTCCGTAGTTGTTTTGTTTATTAATCTTTGTGGAGTTAACAGTTTTGTGTATGCATGTGAAGTGCGAGTGTGTTGTATGGTCTGTCTTGAACCAGCGCATACTCGGGGCGACTTTAAGGTGCTAGCTAGCTCACCGAGTAAGTACGCCGCAGACAAGCGTACCATTTCCTCAGTAACATTACACTGACACCGGTTGAACCAGTAAAGGTAAACGGCAAGGAAAATTCATTTTCCCAAATGTAGTCTGAGCGGGACTCGAACTTACAGCGGTGAGAGACTCTAGATTTGAATACTGACGTCTTATCCAGTAGGTCGTCGCGGCCTCCAAGTTTTCCACACTGTTTTAACTCTGGTTCTAATATACAGCAGAAAGTACTTATCTATTTCGAAAAAATGTTGTAGCTTCATTTTATAGTCGTATTCATATTCCTGGCATTTGTGCGAACGATTTTGTTAATTTTTCATTTGATTTTGTCTGACTTTACTTATTGATTATAGTTTTTATATATTCTCCAAAATGTATTTCTCGTAAATTTCTCTAGTTAACAGTGTTTCAAAAACAAACGCACAGGTCCATGTCAAAAAATCAGAAAATTTTTGAAAACTGACAAATTTATTCAAAGGGTAAGCCCCTCTTTTCTACCTAGCTACACCCGCCATGTGTAAAATCAAAATTGCAAGTGATATGGGAACGTCTAATACATGAAGGGTAATTTTGGATAAGGGTTAATCGTTGCTTTGTTGTATGAAGTTCCAATAGTGGAATCAAGCTCTACCATGGCGTATTTGATTTCATTTCATTTTGTGTTCGACTGTGCAGTAGATATTTTTTCTTTCATTTAAGACATCCCTGTTGCAATGTTTTCTGACTTATTGCCATATATTTGGCATGCACTACAGACTGAACCTTATGCTTGCGTTTTAAATACTTTACATATAAGAACACCAGTGAATTAAAGTAGTTACGATGTGCCCCCCCCCCATTTCGAGATTGTTTTACTGTTTCTATATTTCGTTGAAAAATTATAGTTTGTTGTTCCGCTTTCAAAACCTTTCAGTCAATAAAACACATCTTGTGTCCGAAAATATATTCCAAAACCTATTAAATATACATGATTTATGTTAACCATTCATAGAGGCGGATATTAATAACTACATAAAATTTGCGTGAAAAGAGTTAATGAATCGCAGGGCTTAATTTCGTTCTTACAGTTTAATATCTGATGTATACGAGAGAAAAAATATTTCGTTTCAAACTCATATGATTGCTACACAAACAACGATTTTAAGGTTTTCTTATGATTCACAGAAAAAATGTGTTCTTGTCGCTTGCTATGTAATGCACTTCTATATATTAATTGTAAGTTTTATATTTAACATTAACAAAGGGAAAGCTATTTGGTTTGAATTAGAGGCTATTGTTCTGAACCATATTAACATTTTTTCAGAAACTTTTTTCTTAGTACCTAAAACATTCTCTTTCCCTCTATAGCACAATCGAATGTATTTGATTCTAAATGGCATGATTTTAGTCCTCAAAACAGATGTACATTTCCGTTTACTGTAAGTATAAAACATCAACCATGTTAGCCTTTTTTCATTATACCTCATAAAACAATGTTATTTGATTTTGTAGTTTTATCTTGTAATCAGTGGATAACAAAGTGTATCTTTTTAAAAACTTTATACAGAAAATCTTAGAAAGAATCATGCTATGCAACATACACACACTTCTTGTATATACTTGTTTATATAATTAAAAAATCGTCATACCAACTATATACAGCAAAACTAGCTACATGTACTTACAAAAAATTCAAAAATTCCTGACGCAAGGACAATGCAATCCTATGCTTAACAAGACCCCAAACGTTCATACTTCAGCATAATATTGCTGACAAGTCAAATGTCTCCTTAATATATTTGACGTCCCTAAGTTCTATGTTCCTTTCATACCCAAGTTTGATTACACATTACACACAAGAGTAGATAGCTAAAAACGATTGCTTACCCTTTCAGAGGACCAGACCTAGATATAGTCTTGGTGAAAATTCCTCTGTAGGCTACCATAAATCAGTATTATATCAAATATCGTTCGCAAAGTACGATAATAATACAGCATTTTTAACAACAATAATGCGAAAACAAACACAAAGCTTTCTGAAGGACTTGTACCAAATTTAGCCAAGGAAATACTTTGCATAAGGGAGTATACCTTAGTTTGCCAGAAATTTCAAATTTTAACTAGCAGACAATAGTATATTTTCGCCAATGATAACCAGTTATTGCTGAGTCTGTGATATCCTATGCCAACAGCAGAGTTTCCGTCTCAGGGGTTTAAATTACGTATTATACCAGTTTCAATTTTTCAGCACTAGACGGTCGTATTGCAAGTATTAACATGCAGTATCATTAGGTTGATAATATATTTGTAGACAGCTTTCATTTCAGTATAAAAGTTCACGTAGTTGAAACAAGCTCTACCCTGCATATAAAAGGAAAGTTGTCAATAGAAAAATGCCAAGCATGTTTATCTTATAGCTTCAAATGTAGCATAATGTAGGTATCATAATTAAGATGTTAGTCAAAATACGAGGTGTTCATGAATAAGAAATGAAATGAACTCTAAAAATAATACTAAAACCGACTGGAGACATTATGTAAACCCCAAGTTGCAGCTGTTTATCAAATCGCACATTGATAACACAGCATCTATACTTCTATAGCTGTATATGACAAAAGTCGACAGCTGACGCTTCGGTATCAATTCGCTACGGTATCATTAATAAATATCTATAAGTATTAAATTAGCAGTGTACCAAACAAGGCGGAAACAGACTATATAAGTGATAATGAGATAATATCAGAACACATAAAACCTAATTATTATCATAGTATGTTAAAGTCAATCTCCAGATGTAACTGGAAAGGACTTTATTTATTTGATCATTTTTACAAAACATAACTAATATTGGATACCTTCAGAAGTAATGTTACATATATGTAAGTATTTTCATTTTGACTACGTTTTTGATGGGTGTATATAGCTTTGCAGGAGATGCTTAACCTTCTGGAACATTCGGTCTTGCTTCTCTGAAATTCACGTGTTTAAGTTAATTTGACAGATTTCAAATTTTTAATTTTACTTTGCAATTGTGATTTAGACATGGGTGGATTGGTAGGTTTATATTTAATCATAAAACAAAACTTATAATGTGTCTTATTGTTTTAGTTTGTTGGCATCAAAAGTAAAACGTATTAGATACCTTCGTATGTTAGTATGATATCATAAGACAAAACCACTAACATAATGTGTCAAATTTGTGAGCTTGTATTGTTGGCATCAAAATTAACACTATAAGATATATTCAAAAACATATTACACATATATAAGTATATTATAAGACAAAACTTCTTATTATAATATGCCTTATTGTGTTAAACCCTATATTTTCTTCAATTATACTTCGTAATATCGTTATGCCGTTTCATAATTGATAGAGTTGATTATGGCCTATTTTCTCTGGAGTGTAGAACAGCAAATATTTATAGTTGTCAATAACATGACAGTAAATAAACAAGTATGACGTTAACGTTTATTTTGAATGTGAGTGGGTAATGTTTACTATTACAATGAACAAATTACATATTGCGACGGATGAATGATTTTTGTACAGCATATTTCTATACAGGTTTAGAGAACTTGAAAGTTCTTAGTGGATTCACGAGATTATTGTATTGAATATCGAATAGTTAAAAAATTTTGTGACAGCACATTCTTTACAGTAAACTGGTTCAGTGTTGTCAATTTCAACAACCTAATTTTATGTTATTTTTGTAAACAATAGCTGTAAACTTGACTTCATTTAATATCCCTTGTGCATTGTGTGTTTTCTATTTCTGTATCCAGAATTATCTTGCATTTATTTGAGTTATCATAGTTCCTATTCCTATAATCTATGATTGCAATTATAATTTTGATTTGAACCGTGGCGGGTGCAGCTAGGTAGAAAGGGGAACTCGAGAAACTCTCCTTTCCAGAGCTTCAGTTCTCACTGGTGTAATTTCGCCTGTTTATCTTAATTTGTCAGTTGTGCAATTTTACTTTGCTTTTGTGATTGTTGTTTGGACATAAACCAGTATGTTTTGTGCTTGATACACATTGTTTGAAAACGTATTAATCACTTTTGACAACAATAATTATCTCCTTCTATGACGTATTTGTTTTGCAATTAAGTAGCAATAATATAGAATATTCTCATAGGGAAACTTGATACAACGAAACAAGCTGCTAACAACTAAATTGTTGACTCAGTGATATTGCAATTCTATGCTTTTCAAATAAAAACAAACATACACATTTATATCCAAACCACAATTCTAAAGCAAAGTGAAAATGTTGAAGCTGGTAAATTAGGTTATACACATGAACTTCCCTAAGGAAAGTGAGGTCCGGTCATCAAGAAGGGTAAGCACCTCCTGTTAAGCTACCTTCACCAGTCACGTGAGTAATCAAGTCTAGGCTCTCAAAATTAAGGGTTACACCTCATGTTGAGCTAGCTACACCAGTCACGTTTGAAACGAATTTGAAAAATGAAAAAAAAATCCATTAACCCTATGGGACGTCAATTGAGGTTAATTCTAAAACAGAGACATCGAAAAAACATATGCCTTATATCTGAAAAACCATTGAATACGTTTTCGGCGAATTGTTTGTATGTAACGTCAAACGTGTTTGACCCGTAACTTAATTTATGAACTTGAAATGAAATTATTAACAAAATCAATTGTATAAACAACAACAGAACTTTCCATTATGTGTAGTTTATAGTGATTTATGATTTGATTATAAATTGTTTATCTTTTTGTTGATTCATCTCTTGAGATTGGCATTGAACTTAGAAACATCAAATGGTTGGCTTTTCTTATTTAATTATACCTGTTTATAACATATTTTATTTATCTTGGGAGTTTTGAATTTAATTATTTACATTAACTCGGAACATTCGCTGTATTTTACTTAACATGTCTTCGGGAATTGTGTGGCATATTCTAAAGTAAGTATCTGAATAAATCTCAATATTTGAAATTTCAGTGGTATGACCAGTTAATTATGTTTGTTTTATATCACGTTAATTTGAATGTACTTGTGACATGTTAACGACGTTTGTTTTAACAAATGTACCAATCATGTATTACTATAGGGAATTCAGTCAGTTTCTGTTACACATATCCGTGCAGATAGAAGGAATCAGAAACAAATCTTAATTTTTTAAAAAGTATAGATCTCAATATTTAAAACTATAAAGGGTTTGAAGAGTAAAATAAAATTTCATCATGATATGTCTTAGTACTAGTGTGCAGCACGATAAGCATTTAACACAGTTTATACCAATCATGTATTTCTATAGGGAGTTACTTTTGCTACAAATGTGCGTGCAAATCTGTAGAATCTATAAAAATCTTCAATCTATGGATTAAAGTTGCACTTTAGTGCTAAATAGTTCAAGTTTGATGGTTTGGGGCCATATTTAATACTAAAACAAAATGAAGGTACAGCCTTGTTGCCATGTAATCAAGTGCCTGCCAACGTCTGGCGTGTTATAGACAATGACACAAATTTTATTGTCTTTTGCTTTTTCTTTCGTTTGTTGGTTGCATCTTTATGTAAAAAAAAAAGCATGCGATTAAATCCCCTTAGTCTTGCAAGTGTTGTAAACAATGGTAAAGTCATTATAAATGGCTTGACACACAACAAGAAGTAGTAGTACATGATTGTAAATGATCAAATGAAATCCTGATGTGGCGTATGAAAAAAATTATTTAGACTTGGACTAACAAAAAAACTTTTTAGATCAGCTACAAAAAAATTATCAACGAGGCAAAATAAAAAAAATAAAAATAAAATAAAATCAATCTAAATCTAAAAATCATTTATAAAAATCATAAAATACACTACTTTATACATTTATTCATGGGCATGGTCTTTTGAATATTCTATTACAAAGAAACAAACATTAATGATATACTAGCGGGGGATTATGGTATATTACGATCTGTATCAACCATTATCCCTTATACATCCACAGAGACTACAATCCAATCTGTTATCATTAAATTAACATGCCCTTCTTAATAGTGTTATATCAGAATGAAGCCAAAGGGATCAAAGCGTCCATATAAATATGCTAAATATAGAATGTATCCCAAGTGACCTGATGAACTGACCGCTTTACTTCTAATTACTTTGTATAACCAAAATGTCTACTAAAATGTTGTGATGTTACGATAAGAAATAATGTAAATTACAAAAACTGTAGATAAGAGGATATGAAATGTAGAAAAACATGAAAGTATAAATAATATTTAAATGTTAATGTCAAGTTAACTAGGTAGATTATTCCAGCGATCGGTATGGCAACATGGCCTACTTTTATACCACAGGTCGTTTACTTACTTGTTGGTGAAGACAATTTTGCTGAAGACGTAATCATGACTAGATGTCTTCGTCATAATAGGTGAAAAGTTCTAGTCAAACCTGAAGTTTTAAAAGTCTTTTTGAAAAGTTCCGATAAGCTTATTTTAAGAAGGTTATTTCTCTTTCATTTTAGATACAGCATAGAAAATCACGCTAGACAGGAATAAGACAAAAACATACTAATCTATGTCCGAATCACAATCCAGAAGCAACTGACAAATTAGGTTAGGAATTGTATTCCGAAACGGCCATCTAGTGCTGTAAAAATTAAAACTGGTATAATATGGAATTTAAACCCCTGAGCCGATATCTCTGCTGGTGGCTGGTGCCCCGAGGATATCACCAACTCAGTAGGCAAAAATTTTGTATTATTGTCAGAAATATACTATAATTGTCTAAATTTCCTTAAAGTTAAAATTTGAAATTTCTCAAAAAATAAGGTATACTCCCTCATGCAAGTATTTCCTTAGCTTAATTTGGTAAAATATATATTTTGGTCCTTTGGGTAAGTTTTCAACATCTTCTAAAAATTTTGGTTTCATAATTTTGGTCCAAGCACTACTGATGAGGAATTGTATTCCGAAACGGCCGTCTAGTGCTGTAAAAATTAAAACGGGTATAATATGGAATTAGACACGTTAACCTGTATCAGATAAGTGATGCCGGGTGCTCCGGAAGGGTAATCACCTCTTGTTTAGTTAACGACATCCACTACGTGTGTAATTAAAATTAAGAATAAAAGGAACATGGAACTGTGGGCTGTCAAATATATCTAGGGCAATCTTGGACTCAGAGGCATCAGGGACATAATTATATGTTTAGTTTAATGCATTTCCGCATGAAATCCTAAGTTATGTGAATTTAAGAAGCAAGTTTATATGATGCATATTCATATTCGAACAAAAAGAAAATATTGTGCTCAACACAACAGTCTCTACTGTCTATGTTCGATTATGATTCTTGGTAGATCATAGTATGAGAAAGTTAGTCAGTTTGCTTGCAGAAGGTCTGTTTTCTTTGTGAAATCCGTTTTCCTACATTAAAATTGACCTTATCGTCTCGATATCAGGGAATAAATTTTGACTGGCCGTAAAACCTCATTACTTTCATTATACTAGATATATTTGACGTCACATAGTTTCATGTTTCTTCTCTTCCCTATTTTCCAAATGACGGGCGTAGCTAGATAAACAGGGAGTGCTTATCATGAAGCTTCCGGAGCACCAAGTCACACTTCTCTGGTGGGAGTTTACAAGTTAATTTGTCGGCTGAAGATTTTTTTAGTTTGCTTTGGGATTGTGATTTCGACATGCATTTGTACGTTTGTTTTATTACATTCACTCCAAATATTGTAATAAGGTAAAGGAAATTAGTTTCTGAAAATAACATGTTTATTTCTATGAAAGACGTGAACACAATATTTGCATAGTTAGCCACATGTGCGCTCACACAATATTTGTATCCCAATGTATGGAATGATTGTATTATGTTACTTGTACGTGTTGTTTGTAGTATTTACCAATTTCTAGCAATTTCGATATATAAAGTAGAAATTTCTATTTCAAAAAAAATAATCATCCTCAGTAGATCTTCTTTATAAAAACGAAAGGACTATAGAAATGAGATACGAAGAATGTGAAAAAAGAAATCGAAAAAAAGCTCTACTTCCCATAGTTTGATTAGAGTTGTTTATCTACTCGTTCAAGATGGAGTCTTTAATTCTTTACTATGACACAGTCCTCTTATAAAACAAAAACTTCAATGGGATTTTTTTTGGTTGTATTTATCTGATCAAAATATTTTCCCAAATTTTCACTAAGTACAGGGGTGACTAATTCATCTAGTCAATATGTCACAATCTTCGTACACAATTAAAACTTTAATATAGTTCATTCTTGTTCGGTTGTATTAATCAGATCAAAAGATAATCTCATACAATACTATACAGGGATGACTACTTCATTATTGGTAATATTTATATTATACATGTCATATTTAGCTAAACATTCCCTGAAACATTACAGAGTCGTTCTTATAAATATAGTTGCAAATATGTTATTTGGCGTCAGATACCGACAAAGATAAAAGTTTGAATTTTTCTCGCAGATGAGACTGGCTATTCTTACGTGAAGGGTGGTGTAATATTTTTCATTATCGCACCTTAGTGAGCATGTGTGCTCTATTTCAGTACAACGTTGATGACTTTTTTCTTTCTAATTTGAATCTATATGCGAAATAAGAATAATTATTAGAATCTGAAAACGAGATAAACAACCCATTACTCGTTTCAGGTCAAAATTAATAGAATCTATTATGAGTATCCATGTTGGATAGGGAAATCTCACCCGAGGGGGTTGAATATTTCAGTCAGAGACGAGGCTTTCCTATCCTACTTGGATAAACACATAATCGATTCTTTTTCTTCCATTTTGATGATGTTTTGGTTTCCAATATGAGTAACATCGACATTAACGCCATCTTTATAAATCTTACTTTATGCTTCTCCTGCTTATGGTGTATTTGTTTCCCAATTAATACGCTATGGTGCAGCTTGTTCCCACTACGGGGACTTTGTACAACGAAGTAGGCTGCTTGCAAATAAATTGTTGACTCAGGAATATTGCAAGCCTAGGCTTATCAAGGCCCTCAAAAAGTTTTATGGCCGTCATCACAGTATTGTTGATAAGTTTGATGTCTCTGTGTCCAGGATTGCCTTGGATATATTTGACGTCTCATAGTTCCACGTTCCTTTCACACAATTTTGATTACACACGTGACGGGTGTAGCTAGCTAAACAGGAGGTGCTTACCCTTCCGGAGCACCCGGCCTCACTTCCCTGGTGGAAGTTCACGTGTCTAACCTAACTTGTCAGTTTTTACTTTGCTTCTGGATTGTGATTCGGAAATGGATAAGTATGTTTGTTTTTGTTTATTATTTAACATTTTACATAAAAATAAATATGACCATCGGACAGAGTGTACCTGATTTCGGTTGATGAAAGAAAAGGAAATTCCGATTGATTGATCAGATGTTTTCAGTGGATATTTGAGATGAACATACCTGACTGCTTGATTAGCATTTCCTTATCTAGATCTGATACTGGTAATAGGTTCTTTTTTTCTGCACCTGATCGTCCCCATTGTCTACAGGACACTGAACTCGAACAGATGTTTTGTTTGGTTATTAATTAAAATAGGATACTTTGTGACAGCTGCAAATAGTACTGACTGAAACATTATACTATGTGTGAGAGTTTAATCTAGTTTACTAATTTTAATTAAATATTTATCTTTGTATATTTGTAGGAAACAGCATTGACGTGAAGTTATTAAAGCAGTTACAATGGAAACAATTTCACCAACGTCAAATATGACATCGGGTCCCGATCTCAATGAACATTTATGTGTGACGCCCATAGGATTTGTCGAGGCTTTTTATCTTATTATGTATTCAGTTTTAATCGTAGTAGCTGTTTTAGGAAATGGCTCGGTTATTTACATCATAGTGTCAGACACGCGAATGCGGACTGTCACAAATTTGTTTTTAATAAACCTAGCATCAGCTGACATAACTAAAGCAATAGTATGTATACCATTTTCATTTACGGCAAACATAATATACAACTATTGGCCGTTTGGAACATTTATGTGTCCTTTTGTAACCTATGTACAAGTTGTGGCAGTATTTGCTAGTGCATTCACAATGGTGGCGATGAGTATTGACCGGTATATTGCCATCCTTCATCCATTACGACCAAAGATGACTCACAAAGGTGTCTGTTTGGTTTTGTTTTTCATGTGGGTATTAGCAGCTTTAGCGCCTCTTCCAACTGCTATTTTTTCTAAAACCGGACCTCCAAACTTCGATAACTCTACTGAGGAATGTTTAAAAGACAGTTGTACTGAGAAATGGCCTGATAATGCTATGAGGACATCATATAGTTTAGCTATTATGTTACTGCAATATTTTATTCCACTAGCAGTACTAACCTTCACTTACGGAAGGATAGGCTACATCATCTGGATTAAGAAACCACCGGGAGAAGCCGTTCAAACAAGGGATGAAAGAATGGCCTCCTCTAAACGAAAGGTTAGTAAAACAATAAAGACCAGTTGCACAAAAATAAAACAATAAATGATTATGACTAAAAATGTTATAGACGTTAGGGCGTAAAGGCGTTCTTTATGATTCTTAGACTTAAAATTCCTTTGTAAATCTTTAAAGATCCCTTAAAAGATCATTTAATGTATCCTGAAAGACCTCTTAAAGCTACCGCCAATATCCTTAAAGAGAAAGTTTTACTTAGGGTTTTAGGGGACCTTTAGGAAACTTTGATTTTAAAGATAATTAAAGAAGGGAATTTGTCTAGATCCTTGTTATAGTATAAATGGAGAGGAATAATGGTGTTTTACGCTCCATTCAAAAATATTTCACTTATATGATATCAACATGGTGACATGGTCAATTAAGGAATAATTGCAAACCGACGTGTCCGTGAAAACCACTGATCATTGGGCAAGCCAACTGGCAAACTTCCTCACAATTGGGTCTGCACAAGTTGGATATGAACCTAGGAAATGAGAGGCATCGTTATCTATAACTTACGCACTCGGTGTCCCAGGCCCCCTAAGCTGATTTTTTATCTACAAATATCTTTTACTTAATAATAACTGAATGTGCTAATTGAAGATTCAATTAAGTTGTTATTTTGGACATGCAGTTTGATTATTTGAACACTAGTAATTTTATCACGTTATCATTAACATTTATTTATTTATTAAACGTAAATCCATACTTATGCCCATCAATACTCTCTTACAGATGGTGAAGATGATGATAGTGGTGGTATTAGTATATGCCGTCTGTTGGTTCCCATTACATGCAACGCAGCTTATTGGCGATCAGAATTATAAAATATATGATGCAGATAATTTTAAACTAGTATGGAATGCTTTTGTTTGGTTGGCAATGAGCCATGCATGTTACAACCCCTTAGTCTATATATGGATGAACAGACGATTCCGGAAAGGTTTTCAGAAGATATTCAGAGTGTGCCTATGTTGTTGTACTTCTCCAACAACGCCATTGCGGCAACCGGGTACAGAATGTTCTATGACATTGATGAGAAATGGGGAAACAACACAACAAAGTTTGTGAATAGTTATCATGCTGTCGTGTTCATTTTGTCATTTTCATTTAAAAATCCATCCATTTATTGAAACCTTGCAATAGAGGCATACTTGTTTAATATGGAAGCCATTGTCGACCGATCCATTGATGAAGGGGTCATCAAATTCTGAGATGACTTCACTACTCGGAACCAACTCGAAATTTAAATATGAATCGAAATTTAAATATGAACCATTGACATTCATAATACACAAGGCAATTCAAGGAATTTTCCAGGTGGCGCTGTCATCTATAACTGGCGCTTCAACAGCTCGGTCATCGAACCCTTAAAGCAGCGAGAGTAAGTGTTACAGTATATTACTGTGCAATAATTGGTTTATTAATGACAATCTGTGTTATCGCATTGCTTCGAATCTTAAGAAAAAAAACGCCTTTTTCTGTCTTCTTTGCATGATCTAGGATAAGAGAATGAGGGAAACAACAGCTATTAGGATTTTTAAAGCTTGAACGTGATGTTTGATTAATTTTTATTCTGTTTCTACGTCTTGCAATGAGGAAAATAAGAAATTCAAATGTGAAAGTTTTAAAGCACAACGTGGTTCCATAGTTGTCTAGTTTCTAAGTGTTGTTATGAGGAAAATCAAATGTTGAACGTTTCCAAAATGCACCATGGTCTCATATTCGATTCATAAATTTTAAACATTTTTGGTTTGTTACTACCCAATGCTAAGAAAAAAAACCAAAAAGGCTTGGAGTGTAGAAATTTTCAAACATTAGAGACAATCTTTGTTATCTTTTGTGACCGCAAGAAAAACAAAACGCTTTAGAAGTTTTAGCAGCATAAATTAATATGCACACATAATAAGGGAAAATGTAAATTGAAATATTTATTCAAAATAACGAAAAACTATTATTAAACTATTGAAGTGTGCAATATTTGTGAAATAATTCTGGTGTTATTGTTGTGTATGGAATACAAATGTTATCATTATTTGTTGTTTTCCTGTCATTGGACAAATGTACATTTTCGATTTTAGATTGTGTGTTCATCATAATGCTGTAAGTGTTGCATTCAAACAATGGGATATGGTATAAGTAAAACCACTGCATCTTTTTAGGCAGAATAATGTTTGAAATTGTGAACTACCACGCTGCTTTTGTGTGATGGAAAGTAAGAAAATGAACTATTTTGCACAAAATTCCTATTCCTAAAAATGTACTGCCATATAATATTGAATTTATCATGAATAGGAAAATGCTTGATATACGACTATTTTTCATTAATAATAACGTGTATCTGTATCTCAAGGGGCTTTCTGTTCATTTGTTCTCGGGTGCTGTATTTTGAGTTAAGTGGTACTAGACATATCTTGAAACTCTAGTCATTATATATAGTTTGTTAGTTCTGAGATAGTGGAGAAAACCGTAGTACCCTAAGAAAACTGCCAACCATCAACAAGAGAACTGACAACCTATCAGCCACTAGGATTCTTACTTGGTCGTTAAGAGAAGATGTGACAACTCGATCCTTTTTTTTTTTTTTTTTTTTTTTTTGAAAATGTGATTTCTCTGTGTCCCCATTTAGTGATTTTCTAAGTACTGTTGAGTAGTAGCGTGTTCTGTTTTTCAGCTTCAATTTATTTCTTATATCTAACTTATCTAACTGAACATAAGGTTAGTCAATTCCAATCCGTTGAGTAGCTGATAAATTATAACTAATCTAAGTCAGTATCTGTCAAACAGTACAGATCTGTCAAAATTTTACCGTACTTAGCTAACGAATTAGTAGCTTATCGACAGCCTATCTGAACACCTCGGTAATTGTAACAGCTGCTAATTTTATCTCTCGGTAGCTTTTTAGCTACTAGCTATTTATATCTCGGTCACTCTGCAGCCGATATTAACCTCCTTTCCGTTAGCTCAGTGATAAACTTTCAAAAGGTTTATACTGTTTGAATAATGTATAATTACTTCCCAGATGTATTGTATTTGTATGTAAATGGGATACAATCAAAAATATTGGAAATGACATGTGGTCAAAATCATATTTACTGGCATAATATGTTTGAATGACAATATGACCGTCATCATAATATAGTTGGTAAATATAAAAAACACATACTAATAGATGTCCGAATCACAATCCAGAAGTAAAGAAAAAAAACTTTGAAATATGATGGTCTGTATCCAAAATTATCTTTGATATATTTGACAACCCATAGTTCAATGCTGCTTTCAGTCTCACTTTTGGTAACACACGTGGCTTATGACACTGGCTAGCAAGTGGTCCTTCTGGGGAACACAAATTTACACCCTAGGTATTAATTAACGAGTTTAACTTAATTTGTCATTTTAAATTTTTAATTCTGCTTTTGGGACTGTTATTTGGACATGAACGGTATGTTTCTGTTTTTTGTGTTTCATTTATATATATATGTGGTAGTAATGCATGATGTATATTTATGTATTCTTGAAAACGTCTTCAATAAATGATCATTGCAATAAGAACATTGTGATTCAACGTGTGGTACTGTTTACGTTTACAAGGTCACATTGTGCACAACAACTCGAATAATGTTCTTCAAACATTTTAACATGGAAGGGCCAGATTGTTGGCATATCAGTTTCCGATCACCCGAAACTCAGCTTTTAAACCATCTCCTCAATGATGTTCACTGCATTGTATGTAATACAAGTTTTCACATCAAAAGTTAGATTTTTGTTTATATTTTACTATTTATTGGTTAAAATGAAAACAAAAAGGTCCAAACGTTTTTAACTACGATGGGTCTGAAAGTTAGCATGCACTATCCGATCACCTGTCTGTTTTGGAAAAAAAATAGAAAAAACGTAACAATTTCAACAAAGTAACATCTAATTTTTTTATATACCTTTTAGAATAGAACGTGTCTTCAATGATTTTCACTGTAATATATAATAATAAAGGTATTATAGCAACATTAAAACATAAAATTTTTGTCTACATGTTAATATTTCATTGGTTAAAATAGAAACAAAACTGTTCAAATCGTTTAACGCCGATGGGTCTGAATGGTTGCATGGCAGATAAAAACAAACATTCTAATCCATATTGTAATCCGATCATCTGGCACTCAGCTTTTAAAACGTCCTCAACGATGTTCACTGCAATGAATATGACAATACAAGTATTATGGCAACGTAAAATGTTAGATGTAGTGTATATCTTACTATTTCAATGGTTAAAATGGAAACAAACCGGTTCAAACGTTTTTAACAACGATGGGTTTGAACGTAAGCGTGCACTATCCGATCATCTGAATCTCTCAGCTTTTAAGACGTGTCTTCAATAATGTTCACTGCAATGTTTATGACAATACAAGTATTTAAGCAACATAAAACGTTAGATTTTTGTCTAGATTTTACTCATTCATTGATTACAATAGAAACAAAACGGTTTTTAACTTTGATGGGTCTAAATGTTAGCATGCACTATCCGATCACCTGAATCTCTCAGCTTTTAAAACGTGTTGTCAATGATGTTTTCTGCAAGGTATACGAAAGTATAACAATAAAACACATAAGATTTTTGTTTTTATTAAACAACTTTATTAGTTAAAATGTACACAAAAGGGTCCAAATGTTTAAAGCCAATGAATCCGATTGTTTGTATGGCAAGTCCTATTATCTAAAACGTTCAGCTTTTAAACCATCTTTTCAATGATGTTAACTGCAATGTCTATGACAATACGAGTATTAGATTTATGTCAATATTTTATTGGAATCAATCGTTTAACGTCGACTGAATCTGATTGTTTGCATGGCAAATCCTAAAATCTAAACGTTTCAACTTTTAAACCACCGTCTGTTCAATAATGTTCTCTGCAAGGTATATGATAATATAAACATATGAAAAAAATAAAAACTTTTGTTACTATTTCACTGGTTAAAAACAGAACAAATCAGACGTTTTAACTTTATTGCGATGCCATTATCCGATCAGCTCAAATTCCGTCTATTCAATGATGTTTCCTGCAAGGTATACGATAATATAACAATATAAAACTTAAGATTTTTGTCGATATTTTGACTGTAAATCTGCAATCAAAATTTAATCAATTGCCGTTGAGCTGAAATTTTATGTTTCTTTTATACTGTTATATAATTTTAATCAAAGACGCGTCTGAGTGGCGAACGATAACATAATGGAACATGGCATAAAATTTCATTTAATATCAACATATCAATAGTTTTTTTAATATAAATATCTTGTTTGCAAACCAAAACAGCAACTGTAAAACAGGTCTAGATGAAAATGTGAAGTACCGTTTGCATTAACGCGAAAAACAATTTAAGGACATTCGGTACACTTGATTGATTGATTGAACAGTAATCAATATCAATGTGATAACGGTCATCAAACATTCTAATTACTAATTTTAATAAGTCGATGCGACAAAAAATTCCTGAAAATCCTTATATTTGGTTTCATTATTAGATTTTAAATAAGAAAGATAGATCATTATATATACAGTAAAGATCTGTCGAAATTTTAACAATAATTACTAACGAGTTGACACCGAATCAGCAGTTCACATTTATATCTCTACTTATGTCTATGCACCTTTTCGGTCACAAAAGAACTACAAGGAAACAGTCAATTAAATTACACACGCAGTGTACAAAAGGAAGTCCTTATAGACATGTATGCATATGCAGCAAATAAAAGTTTCAGTTCCATTCAAAATTAAAAAACACAACATGTTTCAATGTAATTAAACTTAATAATTCAATACCTAGGACCTTATGGCTGTATCAATATCAAAATTTAATAGGATGTTGCAGAAAGCAGACAGAAAGTCTAATTTGTCATTGAAAACATTCTTTTTACATACGAATCGTGATATTCGATCATTATCAACTCTATAATATTCAATTCTGATTGAATTCTCGCCTTAATCTACATGCACATGGAATAAAGCCGTTCATGTATATGCAGACACAATTGACAAAAAAGTTTTAGTCGAAGCTTTCAAATAATTGTTCACAAGAAATAAAGCTATAAAATAGTTTTTCCAAAAAATAACTAAAATTAATAACAAAGCAACACTCCTCATGATGATCCTGACAAGTACGGACACAGATTACCATGTCCCTTCATATGCTTGTTAAATAAAAACTAACTCTTGTTTGGAAGGCTGCTTGAAATAGGAATGTCAGAAATGTCATACACAAAATTAGCTCAGTTTTGTTTCCAGTTTGCGTTTTGTCTTTTTTGAAGAAACGAAACAACTTAGCAATTTCAACAGAGTAATATCTAGATTTTTAAAATAAGAACAAGTTTGATTACAATTATTGATTTTAAAACTGAATAATCTCAAAACGGAGGATTATGTGAAAATCACAATTGTAAAAAGAATTTTAAAATCAGGAGCTTTTTTCAGTCACTTGCCTAGAACGGTTTTAATACAGAAATACAAATGGAAATGTTGTAATGCTGTTAAATAAGGAAATAATGTGCTACAGGGAGATATAATTTTAATGTACAAATACACTTATAAGATTAAAGTTGAAATAAATGACGTTGTTTAATTCTCAAATTCACGGATCAATGTTTGTTATTCTAAAATGCAGATAGCAATCTTCAATCATTCTAAGGACTTTATTATTTTGCTGCCATTTTTAGTACAGTTGTTACATGATAATGCAATCTAGATCCAGGCGATCTTAAATTTATAATTAAAATTGCAAATTTAATTCACAATATTTGAACGAAATATCAAAAGGCTCATATTTCAAAATCTAACTAGATAAAGTGCTTTAATAATCCTCTGTTATTTATAATACAGTTAAGTTATGCTTGTTAGTTGGTTGTTTGAATAATGTTTCATGCCCATACTGTATCAATAATGCTTTAGCTTTTAGCCACGAGAAAATTTTCCATTAATCTCAAGGACTGGTCAAAATACGAAGTCATGTGATTTGCGAGTGTACAGGTATTTTTAATCTGCTTTGTACAAGATCTCGATATTATTGCTACAGACACACATCACGGACCAATTCAGTCCATTAAAATGGTACCGATTAGACAGGTAACGGTCTACGACAAGAAAATAAACTTTCTTGCGTGCGACCGACGGGTGTCAAATCCACCAATGGTGAACCCCGGTCCACTATAAAAATTTCTTTGTTATGTCTTTCACATGCATTACATGTATTTAATGAAAGATTAAAACATCACATGGGAGCTACCTCTGCAGTTAAAAGAAAATGTATCTCTTGTGAGTGAGAAAACTGGCTATAAAGTTAACTTATTTGTTATGGGATCTGCAAATGTTTCTCTGAAATCATATATATTCGTGGTTCTAATAAAAAAAACTTTTATTAAGTGGTAAATTCATCGTTTCTGGTTTCCGATTAGTGTTTATATATTAATTCGTTGACATGTAAATACGTGGGTCGTGGTAGTATCAACAAAAACAACGAAAATTGAGGCACCACGAAAAATAATGATTTCAAAGTGTTGAAAAAACCATACCACTAGATCTCTACCATCTTGTATGTAGTTATAATTATCATATATCGTCTATTTTGACATGGTGTGTTCCTGATCGATTGTCATTTACAAAAAAGGTTATTCACCAACAAATCTCTATTTTCCATCAGAAAATGATAGCAAAAAATCTAATGACAGTGTTTGTCGACAAAACAAATTCTCAGTTTATATCCGTAATCACACCGACATCTCTGTTTACCATCTCAAAACTTTTTTTAGGGTCTGGAAATTTCCATAAATATGTCTGTCAAGAAAACAAAAAATAAATGAAATGGACTTATGAGGATTTACGCCCAAGTCAAGGTGATTTCATTTATATCAAATCAGTCAGTTATTGAACTGAATGTTTGAAAAAACCATGGTGCCCGGAGAAAACCACTGACCTCCAATAAGCGAACTGACAAACTTTCTCACACTAGGATCTGTCCTGTGTGGGATTCGAATCTAGGCGTTGAGAGATGCTTTGAGACGTAAATGCGCGCTTTAGAACACTTGGTCACCAAAATGTAAAAATTCATTCAAATGATAGTATTATATATTGAAAAATCTATTTGTGATGAACACAGATCATCAGTCTGACTGGCGTATCAAATCTTGGTGTGTATGGCTTTTTAGTCCATCACAATCTTTCACGACGTCAAATGCATCAAAATAATTTACAATACAGACCATTTTAAAAAGGTTTACATTGAACTATCAAATAGAGACCGAAGTTCGTCTGACATCGAAATATAAATAACTAGTGACCAGAAGTGGCAGCTGTCGAAAACCTGTTAAAATAGGTCGATATGAGCTACCGATGCAAAAGCAATTTGTTGCCTTAATATTAAACTGTCGATAGGTTTGCACTATACCACCTTATCGCCATGCACTTAATGTCATTTCTCGTTAGTTGTCGGTAGGATTATCAGCGACAAATCTCTTTTTGCCTTCTAACAACTTACGATGATAAAGAAACTGAAACTTTCAATAACATCGTTTTATCGTCATAACAAAAACATAAATCCTCAGTTTGATAATCATTGTTCAATGATAGGATCATCTTAGGACAAACCTATCTCTCATGAATATAGATCATCAGTCTGGCTGTCTGACCAAATGTTGGTGTGAATGGCTTTGTTATCCATCAAAATTTTCTCGACGTCAAATCCATTAATATCGTACATGACACAGACCATTCCGAATAGGAATCTCGGCTACCGAGTGTCCGAAATCTGGATAACTAGTGACCAAAAAGATACAGACATAACATAGAAGTTGTTGAAAAGCTTTAAAAATTTATCCTTCGAGAGGTCGAGATGTGGATTCTTTACCAGTTTGTACCCAACAAGAGGACGATATGAGCTGTGGAATCAGCACAAATTTGCTGGCTTAGTGTTCAACTTTTGACAGGTGTGCACTGTACAATCTTTTCATTATGTTGTTATTTCCATATCTCGTTCATCTTCCTATTCGTTTGTCTACTTTTGAGTAAGGCCGGTTATTCATTGACCAATCTCTATATTTAGTATCTCACAGCTTAAGGTGATAGTGACTGAAGATTTCAATAATAGCCTTTGTCGGCATTATAAAAAGATAAATTCTCAGTTTCCTAATTATTGTTTATTGATTGGATTAACTAAGAACAAATCTATTTCTCATGAATACAGATCATCAGTATGACCACATGTTCGTGTGAATGGCTTTGTTATCCATAACAATCTTTCTCGGCATAAAATCCATGAAAATAACGTACGTGAAACAAACCATTTCGAAAGTTTTACATTTAACTAACGAATAACAAGTTCGCCCACTAAGTGTCCATCTGACAGCTAAAGATGACAAAAATGAAAATTTTAATAACATCGATTTTATCGTCATAACAAAAAGATAAATCATCAGTGTGTATAGCATTGTTTAATGATAGGATCATCTTAGGACAAATCTACCATGAATAAAGATCATCTGTCTTGTCTGGCTTTCTGACCAAATATTAGTGTGAATGGCTTTGTTATCCATCAAAATTTTTCACGAGGTCAAATCCATCAAAAATAACGTACGTTTCATAAACCATATCGACAGTTTAACATTGAGCTATCAAAAATGAAGCTCGGCTACCCAGTGTTTGAGATATGGATAACTGGAGACCGAAAAGCTGTAGTCATAAACATAAAAGTTGTTGAAAAGCAACAATATACCTATAGAGAGGTCGAAAGAGCTGTTGATTCGGAACAAATTCATTAGCTTAGTGTTGATCGTTTGACAGGTTTACGCTGTAAATTTTAACATTATTGTGTTATTTTCACTTTCTGTTTATTGTTTTAGTCGTTTGTCTGCTATAGAAGGTCGGTTATTCACCGACAAATCTCTATTTTCCATCTCATAGCTTCAGATAACAAAAATGACAATTTTAATGACAGCGTTTTATCGTCATAACAAAAAGATAAATTCTCTGTTTTTAATTATTGTTTGATGATATCATTATCTTAGGACAAATCTATTTCTCATGAATATAGATCATCAGTTTGGCTGTCTGACCAGATGTTGTTTTGAAGGGTTTTGTTATTCGTCACAACCTTTCACGACGTCAAATCCATCAAAATAATGTAAGTGACTTGGGCAATTTCGAAAGTTTAACATTGAGTAAACGGATTAGAAACCTCGGCCACTCAGTGGTCCGAGATATTAATAGCTAGTGACCAAAAAGCTGCAGTGATATACAAACAAGTTGTTGAAAAGCTATTACACTACACCTAAAGAGAGTCGAAATGAGCTGTTGATTCGGCATCAATTCATTATCTTAGTGTTAAACGTTTCACAGGTCTATACAGTAAATCTTGACATTATTGTTTTATTTTCATTTTTGTTTATGTTCTAGTTGCTTGTTTGCTAAGGAAGGTCGGTTATTCACCGACAAATCTCTATTTTCCATCTCTCAGCTTAAGATAACGAAAATGAAAATATTAATAACAGTGTTTTATCGTCATAACAAAAACATAAATCCCTAGTTTGAGAATCATTGTTTAATGATAGGATCATCTTAGGACAAATCTATCTCTCATGAATACAGATCATCAGTCTGGCTGTCTGACCTAGTGTTGGCGTGAATGGCTTTGTTATCCATCACAATCTTTCACGACGTCAAATCCATTTAAAATAACGTACGTGTAACAGACTTTTTCGAAAGTCTAACATTGAGCTAACGAAAAAGAAGCTCGGCTAACAAGTGCCCGTTATATGGATGACTAGTAACCGAAAAGCTGCATGGATGAACATAGAAGTTGTTGAAAAGCTATCAAAGTATACCTAACAACAGGTCGAGGTGAGATTTTGATTTGGCAACAATTTGATAGCATAGTATTCGACGTTGGACAAATGTGCACTCTACCATTTTCTCAAATTGTGGTTATTTTTATTTTTTGATGATGTTTTTGGACGTCTATCGACTATACTTATAAGGTCGGTTATTCACCGACAATATCTCTATTTTCCATCTCATAGCTTAAGATAACGAAAATGAAAATTTTAATGACAGCGTTTTATCGACATAACAAAAAAATAATTTCTTTCTTTTTAATTATTGTTTGATGATATCATTATCTTAGGACAAATCTATCTATCATGAATATAGATCATTAGTTTAGCTGTTGGATCAAATGTTGTTTTGAGTGGCTTTGTTATGCTTCAAAATATTTCACGACGTCAAAAATAGCTATAAAAATGCAACCCATTTCGAAAATTTAACATTGAGCTAACGAATAGGAGGTTGCTACGGGTGTCCCGATATGGATAACTACTAACTGCAGAGATAACATAGAAGTTGCTGAAAATCTATGAGATTTACCCAACGAAAGGTCTAGATGAGTTGTTGATTGGGCACCAATTTGTACATAACTAGAAGCCGAGATGAGCTGTGGATTTAGCACCAATTTGTTAGCATAGTGTTCAACTTATGGCAGGTGTGTATTGTACATCTTGTGATTATGTTGTTATTTTCATTTTTTGTTTCTGGTTCCTTGTTTGCTATAAAAAGCCGGTTATTTACCGAGTAAATCTCGATTTTCCATCTTACCGCTTCATATGATAACGAAACTTCACTAACATTTTTATCGCCTTTAAATTCTAATTCATGATAACATTATCTTGACAAACCTATTTCTCATGAATACAAATCATCAGTTTTTCTGACGAAATGTTGAAGTGAATGGTTTTGTTATCAAACTCAATTTTGAAGTTTTTTTCTTTTGCTTCTGGTTTGTTATTCGGACATGTTGTTGATTATTATCAACGATCTTTCACGACGTCAAATCCATGAAAAATATCGTACGTGTCACAAACCATTTCGACAGTTTGACATTGAGTAGGAAACTTGGTGACCTAGTGTCCGCGATGTAGATAACCAGTGACCGAAAAGCTTACTAATTTGTACCAAACGATAGGTCGAGATAACCTGTGGATTCGGTACTAATTTGTAACTCACGAGAGGTCGAGATGAGCTGTGGATTAGGCTCAATTTTTACCTATCGAGAGGTCGAGGTGAAGTGTGGATTGGGCACCAATTTGTACCTCACGCGAGGTATAGATGAGCTGTGGATTATGGAATCAATTTGTACCTCACGAGATTTCGAGATGACCTGTGGATTAGGCCCAATTTGTACCTATCGAGAGGTCGGAGGAGCTGTGGATTGGACACCAATTTGTAACAAACGAGAGATCGAGATGAGCTGTGGATTCGGCACCAATTTGTACCTAACGAGAGGTCGATATAAGCTGTGGATTCGGCACCACTTTGTACCTAACGAGAGATCGAGATGAGCTGTGGATTTGGCACCAATTTGTACCTAACGAGAGCTCAAGATGAGCTGTGGATTCGGTACCAATTTGTACCTAACGAGAGGTCGATATAAGCTGTGGATTCGGCACCACTTTGTACCTAACGAGAGATCGAGATGAGCTGTGGATTCGGCACCAATTTGTACCTAACAAGAAGTCAAGATGAGCTATGGATTCGGCACCAATTTGTACCTAACGAGAGATCGAGATGAGCTGTGGATTCGGCACCAATTTGTACCTAACGAGAGGTCGAGATGAGCTGTAGATTCGGCACCAATTTGTACCTAACAAGAAGTCAAGATGAGCTGTAGATTCGGCACCAATTTGTACCTAACGAGAGATCGAGATGAGCTGTGGATTCGGCACCAATTTGTACCTAACGAGAGCTCAAGATGAGCTGTGGATTCGGCACCAATTTGTACCTAACAAGAAGTCAAGATGAGCTGTGGATTCGGCACCAATTTGTACCTAACGAGAGATCGAGATGAGCTGTGGATTTGGCACCAATTTGTACCTAACAAGAAGTCAAGATGAGCTGTGGATTCGGCACCAATTTGTACCTAACGAGAGATCGAGATGAGCTGTGGATTTGGCACCAATTTGTACCTAACGAGGGCTCAAGATGAGCTGTGGATTCGGCACCAATTTGTACCTAACAAGAAGTCAAGATGAGCTGTGGATTCGGCACCAATTTGTACCTAACGAGAGATCGAGATGAGCTGTGGATTTGGCACCAATTTGTACCTAACGAGAGCTCAAGATGAGCTGTGGATTCGGTACCAATTTGTACCTAACGAGAGGTCGATATAAGCTGTGGATTCGGCACCACTTTGTACCTAACGAGAGATCGAGATGAGCTGTGGATTCGGCACCAATTTGTACCTAACAAGAAGTCAAGATGAGCTATGGATTCGGCACCAATTTGTACCTAACGAGAGATCGAGATGAGCTGTGGATTCGGCACCAATTTGTACCTAACAAGAAGTCAAGATGAGCTGTAGATTCGGCACCAATTTGTACCTAACGAGAGATCGAGATGAGCTGTGGATTCGGCACCAATTTGTACCTAACGAGAGCTCAAGATGAGCTGTGGATTCGGCACCACTTTGTACCTAACGAGAGATCGAGATGAGCTGTGGATTCGGCACCAATTTGTACCTAACGAGAGCTCAAGATGAGCTGTGGATTCGGCACCAATTTGTACCTAACGAGAGGTCGATATGAGCTATGGATTCGGCACCAATTTGTACCTAACGAAAGGTCAAGATGAGCTGTTGATTCGGCACCAATGTGTACCTAACGAGAGATCGATATGAGCAATGGATTCGGTACCAATTTGTACCTAACGACAGGTTGATATGAGCTGTGGATTTCGTACCAATTATTACCTAACGAGAGGTCGAGATGAGCTGTGGATTCGGTACCAATTTGTACCTAACGAGAGGTCGATATGAGCTGTGGATTCGGTACCAATTAGTATCTAACGAGAGGTCGAGATGAGCTGTGGATTCGGCACCAATTTGTACCTAACGAGAGGTCGAGATGAGCTGTGGATTCGGTACCAATTAGTATCTAACGAGAGATCGAGATGAGCTGTGGATTTGGCACCAATTTGTACCTAACGACAGGTTGATATGAGCTATGGATTCGGTACCAATTTGTACCTAACGAGAGGTCGATATGAGCTATGGATTCGGTACCAATTTGTACCTAACGAGAGGTCGAGATGAGCTGTGGATTCGGTACCAATTTGTACCTAACGAGAGGTCGATATGAGCTATGGATTCGGTACCAATTTGTACCTAACGACAGGTTGATATGAGCTATGGATTCGGTACCAATTTGTACCTAACGAGAGGTCGATATGAGCTATGGATTCGGTACCAATTAGTATCTAACGAGAGGTCGATATGAGCTATGGATTCGGTACCAATTTGTACCTAACGACAGGTTGATATGAGCTATGGATTCGGCACCAATTTGTACCTAACGACAGGTTGGGGTGAGCTATGGATTCGGCACCAATTTGTACCTAACGATAGGCCAAGATGTGTTGTGGATTCGGCACCGATTTGTACCTAACAATGGGTTGAGATAAGCTGTGGATTCTGCACCAATTTCTTAGCTTAGTTTTTAACTTTTGACAGGTTCTTCTGTAGTATCTTGTAATATGTTTTTTTCGTTGACGTTTTTGTTTATTTTCTGCTATTAAAGGTCGGTTATTCACCGACAAATATCTATTTTTCCATCTCAGAGCTTAAGGTGATAATAAAATGACAATTTTAATCAATGCGTTTTATCATCATAACAAAAAATTAATTCTCTGTTTTTTAATTATATTTTAATGATATAACTATCGTAGGACAAATCTAGTTCACATACATATAGATCTTTAGTCGGGCTGTCTGACAAAATGTTGGTGTGAATGACTTTTGTTGTCCATCACAATCTTCCATGACGTAAAATTCATCACAAGTTACATATGTATTAAAATATTTGATTGACATGTAGTGACATATCTTTATGGTTATTATTGATTGTAAGATTATATGTGAATAGGATGGATGTTTCGTCTATAGTTGGTATAGGAACAAATTGCAAACAATTGATCAGTCACAAAGATGCTTATACAAAACCATAACACTGACTGACCACATGGGGATGGAATTTTACAAAACAATCTTCAAGGAAGCCAAAGCATTTAGTTTCTTTTATACTCGCTAATCCTTTTCAGAGATGAAAGGGGATCCTTTTATTCGCTCACATCCAAAACAGTTTCGTGCCTGGGTATTGGGAACCATCGAAATTCACAATTTTAGTTATTAGTATTATTGTTTATTATCTTCATTTCAGATATGTCTATGTCCAGGATTACCTTGGATATATTTGACATACCATATTTCCATGTTCCTTTCATTGCAAGTTTTGATCACACTCGTGGCGGGTGTAGGTAGCAGCTAAACAGGAGGTGTTTACCCTTGCGGAGCAACCGGCCTGACTTCCCTAGTAGAAATTCGCGTGTTGAACCTAATTTGTGAGTTTCAAAGTTTTGAATTGTGATTCGGACATGGATTAGTATGTTTGTTTTTTTTATTTCAGGAGCCATATTGCTAGCGAGTGTTCTAAATCGCTGGCTTACGGGCCACTTTTATTTTTTTAACGTCTCCCTAAATTTATTTTGAAGAGATTTTGCCAGTTTCCTTGCTGAAGTACAAAGGTTTTCTTCGAATATTCCAATCCCCCCCCCCCTCATCTTAAAAATGATGATCAATATAAGTTACAGAATTTTGACCAGATGTTGGTGTTCATTGCTATGATTTCCATCACAATCTTCCACGGCGTCAAACCCATCAAAATGTAAAGAACGTGCCACAATGTTTGATTGATATTTTTGTGATACATCTTTTTGATAAATATTGATTATACAGTTTTATGTCAATAGGATTTGTCTTTTGTTCGTATAATTAATCTTTCAGACTCGTTCAAATAAAGCAAAAGAAATCCAAAATAGACTTACCAACCCATGCCCAAATCACAATATGTCAGCAAAGAAAGGATTTTGAAGCTTACAAAGTACGTTAAACGCGTGGACTTCCACTAGGGAAGTAAGGCCGGGTGTTGCGGAAGAGTAAAAACTTCCTGTCTATCTAGCTACACCCACCACGTGTGTAATAAAAATAAATGGGGAATGAAAGGAACATAGAATTAGAGGACGTCTAAGATATCCAGGGTAATTTTTGATACAGAGATATAATACTTATCATCAATGTTGTGATGACTGGCATAAAACTTTTTGAGAGCATTGATAAAATGGCTTGCAATATCTTTGCGTCAGCAATTTTTTTGTTAACAGTTTGCTTCAACAAACAATCTATAAGCAATGGCTCAGTCGTTAAAATGGTAATACTCTATCAGACTGACCACATGGGGTTGGTATTTTACAAGAAAATCTACAAACAATTGATCACTCATATAGATGCTAATACACAACAATCAGACAACCACATGGGGATGACATTATTTATAGTTAATATATTGAAAATGGTTTCAAATGATTTGGATTCAATATTTGTGGATTACTGGGCATTTTGTCTCATTTATCTTATAAACATCATGGCCGATTTCGATAATATTAATGACGACTTAAGGTTTGAAGGCAACATGATGTAATGTATGTAGAATTTTGTAGCTATAGCTAAAATAGCTCCTTCGAGTCCAAAAGAACATATCAAAGTTAACGATTAAATAAGAAGAGACACTCTTGGCGAAGCAAAATACGCCTGTTTTCAGTTTGCCATTAAATTGTTGGTAAAGACGGCAAAGTACAAAAGGACATAACATATTTAGGTACTAAGGTAAAGGTAAGCAAAAACTAAGGTTCTGGTATATATTTGTCCCGTTCTGTTCGGCGGTGTGGTAGAATTGGGTCAGATACGAAAAAAGATAATTTAAATTTCAAAGTGACACAACTATGAGAAATTAACATAGAAATATTTCTCTTCTCTTGCCTGGCTCATACAATGTCAAATGCTAGTAATCGTTAGAGATTCGAACCAAGGCGGTGAGAGGCGCTGTAAACCGTAAGCGCGTGCGTTAGACCTCTCGACCACCCGGGTATTCAAAAGATAAAGTCTCGGTTTCTGAATCAATCTTTCATGACAGCATATTCAGGGCAAATCTATTTATCATGAATACAGATCATAGTGGTGTAAAATTGTGAATGGCTTTAATACCGTTCAATCCATCAAAAATAACGTACGTGTTACGATATTTGAGTGACATTTTAGTGATATATCCTGATGACGAATATTAATTATATGTACAAAAGTGAGTAGGATTTTTCTGTGGATTGTATACGTAAATATTCAGGGACATTCAGAAAAGCAAAAGAAATCCAAAATAGAGATACCAATCCCATGTCGAATCCACAATTAAAACTTTGAAGCTAACAAATAAGGTTAAACAATTGGACTTCCATCAGGAAAGTGCGGCCGAGAACTTCGGAAGGTTAAGCACCTCTTAACAGGGGCGTCAAACATGATAACGCCACTGCATTCCATTCCCATTTTGTTTCATTCAAGAATTATATCTATAAAATATTAATCGATACTGTTCGAGTATGCTTTATTAAACGGTGATTTATTCATGTGACCAGTCTTTCGATAAAATCTACATGTTTTCTGTCGATCAAAGGTCCAAGTCTGTGTCATTCATTGTCTTTAAAAGCGGTTGTCTGTGATGTAAAAGTAGAATTATACCTCAGGCATTAATTTTCAATCTATTTTAAGTTTAAAGGACGATATTGATGACTGAGTGGTTTGAAACGCTGGCTAACTGCGACTTTCTCCGTCCAGCTGGGACCCTATTGTGAGAAATTTTGTCGGTTTGCTTGCCAAATTTCGTGGTTTCTTCAATACTCGAAAAACTGTCAACCTCAATATAAGTACAATATAAGTACGCCCTCATTTATAATACATATAAAATATTTTCACTGCTGCTCAATGTTTTATCAAAAGTTTTTATTTATGTGACCAGTAAACCAATAAAATCTGTTTCCTTCAGATCAAGGTTCCAGACTTTGTTTTATTGAGACCCATTGTCTCCAACGGCTGTTTTCTGTGGTGTGAAATTGGAAATATACATTGAACAATTAATTTCAATCTCTAAAGTGTCAGGGACAACTTTCATGATCAATTGGTTCAAAGATTTGGTTGACGAACCACTGCGATTATCACCATCCAGCTGGGATTCTTTTGTGAGAAACATTGAAAGTTCAGTGTTTTGTCCGTGTATCCCGTTTCCGCCTTAAAAACATGCCATCTCCATAAAATAAAAAAATCTTGATCGAGTTGATAACTCAATTTTCCAATATTCCCATTTTGTTTCAGCTCCTCGTTCATACTATATAATAAATATTTTCCTTTCTGCATGTGTATGTTTTATCACAATGTGATTAACTCATATGACAAGTACATCGATAAAATCTGTGTTTCCTGTAGATCAAAGGTCCCATTTGTGCTTTGTCTCTAACAGCGGTTGTCTGTGATGTGAAATTGGCTAATGAAGAAAATCGGAATACCGATGGAATTCCACGGATATTAATTTGAAATATATTAAGTTCAGAGGTGGCATTGATAGCCGAGTGGTTTAAAGCGCTTGCATACCCGAAAATTACGACTTACGCCATTCAGCTTGGATTCTTTTGTGAACGTTTGTCAGTTTGCTCGCCGAAGTTCGGTGGGTTTTCTCTCGGGTATTCCTATTCTCTTCATCAAACGCCAAGAAATTGTCACCTCCATAAAAGTACCAGAATTTTGATTGAGATGTTTAACATCGTAAACCGGGTCGGTTAAGCATCATGACTTTGTTTCCCTCCATTACCATGTCGTATCACTCACGCATGTATAATATCTATAAAATATTCGCCGTTGCTGCTGAAATATGTTTTATCAAACGGTGATTTATTCATGTGACCAGTACACCGATAAAATTTGTGTTTCTTGCCGATCAAAGGTTCCGTCTGTGGTTTATTGGAAGTCATTGTCTCTAACAGCAGTTGTCTGTGATTTACATCGCGCAATTATTTTAGTCTAAAAACGCCTTATTATACTTTTATATTGAACTTGAATTACATTTTACGTCAAATGTAGAATTGATTCTGAATATAATTCGATTTGTGTGATAGCCTCTCTCAGTAATAACTAAAATCAGTCATATTATTCAGTAGAACATGCAGGGCAATTTATACTTTTATAATACAATCAGAAGAAATCCATTGCATGCAAACATATTTCTATATGTGAAAATAATTGAAAATGTCATATCCTGTCAAATAAAAAGCCTCTCTCTGATACATAAAGAGCCTAACGAGGTATTGCATATTTACTTCATTCAGAAATATGCATTAAATAGTGTTATATCTGACGCTAATAACACAGACGAAATGAATGCTACATACATGTCTGGAATTTCGATATGAATATTCTATTTTGATAAAGTTACATTTCATGACACTCCGAGAAAGTTTAATGTAAACTGCGTCTTTATCATACCAATTATTGCTATTTATAATACTTTACACATTGGTAGATCCAGGATTCTGAAATCAAGTGACCAGTCCTGCGATGTTGAAAAAAGCAAAGTTCTAAGAGCAAACTCATAATTTATTTCACCTTTAAATCTGTTTGAGTGTACATGGAGAGAGGCTGCGAATCGTAGATGCGAGCTTCAGACATCTTGACAACCGGTGTGGATTGCTATTAAAGTAGGATGTTTAGAAAACGCAATAGAAGGGAATGGTGAAAGGCAACTGAAAAAGCATCAATCTAGTTTAGATTGGCTGTCATCACAGTATTGTTGATAAGTTTGACGTCTCTGTGTCCAGGATTGCCCTGGATATATTTGACGTCCCCTAGTTCCGTGTTCCTTTCACACAATTTTTATTACACACCTGAAGGGTGTAGCTAGCAAAACAGGAGGTGCTTACCCTTCCGGAACATCCGGCCTCACTTCTCTGGTGGAAGTTCACGTGTCTAACCTAACTTGTCAGTTCCAAACTGTTTACTTTGCTTCTGGATTGTGATTCGGACATGGATTGTGATATGTTTGTTTTTGATTAGATAACGCAGCCAATAACAAGCAACGTTTACAAAACGCGTTAATAATAAAACTAATCAAATCAAGGAAAAAATAACACACATTTGGACGGCTGATTATTAAATTCGTAGAAAGTGAATGTCTATTTGTGTGGTTATAGTAATGTTGGGGGACATTTAGCTATCATCCCACTTCTTTTTAAACCAGTAGCCATTTAAAATACGTACACTTAAAAATTACAAATGTAAGCTGTTCAAAGAACGAACGAACAACAACCCTCACATGTATATCTAATCAATGAAACTTAAAAGAGAACATAAAACATTTTCATTTTTACGTTATTTTTATTAATATTACACAATAAAAGACACAATTCAGACCGAGTTTTCATTCTATTCGTGTGTAATTTAAGCATGCTGGGCCTTTGTCGGAACATTGTGGGCGATCTGGCGATCCGTCAATTAGGGTACACGTCCAATTATGAAGCAGAAGTAAACAAATTAGTTATTACACACCTGAAGGGTGTAGCTAGCTAAACAGGGGGTGCTTACCCTTCCGGAGCACCCAACCTCACTTCCCTGGTGGAAGTTCACGTGTCTAACCTAACTTGTCAGGTCCAAAGTTTTTACTTTGCTTCTGGATTGTGATTCGGACATGGATTAGTACGTTTGTTTTTGATTATGTGATACTGAATATTGAATGTTATTTTAATAAGACACACACACCGGAAAGATGATATAATATTTTGTTTGTCCATTGTTGTGATGATAATTTGCTATCGAATTACATAGCGTATTTTATACCTTTATTTTGCAAAAAGAATCATTACATGAGTAAAGACATGGCTATACCGCATTAGACGCTATAAGGACGTTTTATTGGGATTGCATGACATGTTTAAGTGCCAATGTACAGTACAGACATGTCTGCCTTAACACTGACATAACGTATAAAAGTGTCAAAACGGATCCTCATCTCGGCCCATCATTAACTGTATCTCAGCAGCTTTTATCTATCTCTCACCAGCATATTCCTGTCACAAGCTACCCATATTCCGGACTCTCGATAGGCGAGCTTTGACTCCTTTCCGTTAGCTCATTGTTAAATTTTTAGACAGGTCTGTAATGTATCTGTGACCTAAAAGCCGTTTTAGTTTAATTTAACATCTTCACTCATAAAAAGAGCATTGAATCTCAAAATTGATCTTCTTATGGGAGTATTACCATTAAATTGTACATAAATTTGCAATAGATGGACATTTAAAAGAAATGCTCCGAGACAGGCTTTTATTACATGCACTTTACTGATATGATGATGATGATGAAAGAAACAGTTTTTAAAAAAGCTGTTTTTCAAGCCTGAAAAATGCGAGACATAACAATCACGCGGTCAATGACATCCTTATGTTTTCTTGTAAACATGTAAATTCTTGCGGTGTACTATCGTAGCACTTATTTAAGTTATAGTCAGATTAAATATGATCACAATGTATAAGGCGATTCATAAGATTTACGCTTAATTTTGAAGTCTGAAAAATGCGAGACACAATCGTCACGCGGTCAATGACCTAAATAATGGTTCAAATTATTACTTGTAAACTCATTTTTTTAGCGGGATACTAATTTTTAGCGAGTTTCGTGATGATACAAAAGCGTTTATTTATAAAAAAAATACAACGTCAAATTGAATACGGCCAAAGTTGATTCATGAGATTAGGTTTAAAGGGCCAGACACAGTCATCAGGCTGTCATTGACCTAAATAATTGTTAAAAATGTTACTTATAAACGTATTAATTTTAGCGGTTGACTTGTTTAGCGATTTTCGTAATGGTTTATTAGCGCTGATTTAAGTTCGCCGTCAAAATAAATACGGTCATAATGCACAATGTGATCCATGACATTTGAGTCAATATAAATAACCCCATTGTATTATTTTATCTTAAGTCCGTATTATAGTGATTTGATAAACAAAACAACAAAAACAATCAAATGTGTTTCATATTTAGTGCACTTTTTCATTTCACAATCGTCATGTGACATATTCTGTATGTATGTTCGCAAGCCGATACTCGGCATACTTCATTTCCAAAAACGTGAAAGTTGAGTAATGGTGTTTAACGGTCCAGTCATGAATATTTCACTTATATCGAAACGTCGCCACCTATAGTCGAAGTGCAGAAATTTTAACATGTCCGTTGTGCTGATGACATTATACAGCAGGGTTCTTTATCGTGCCGCGCCTTCCATGACACGGGAACTCGTTTATTTTAAGTTTCCACCGGAACGATGTGGATTCAGCACCAATTTCTAAGCTTAATTTTTAACTTTAGACAGGTGTCTACTGTAGCATCTTGTCATATGGTTTTTTCGTTGATGTTTTTGTTTATTTTCTGCTATTAAAATTCGGTTATTCACCGACAAATATCTATTTTAACATCTCAGAGCTTAAGGTGATAACGAAATGACAATTTTAATCACGGTGTTATCGTCATACCAAAAAAAATAAATCTCTGTTTTTTTAATTATATTTTAATGATATAACTATCGTAGGACAAATCTAGTTCACATAGATATGGATCTTTGGTCTGGCTGTCTGACAAAATGTTGGTATGAATGACTTTTGTTGTCCATCACAATCTTTCACGACGTAAAATTCATCACAAGTTACATGTATTAAAATATTTGATTGACATGTAGTGACATATCTTTGTGGTTATTATTGATTGTAAGATTATATGTGAATAGGATGGATGTTTCGTCTATGGTTGGGAACCATCGAAATTCATAACTTTAGTTATCAGTATTATTGTTTATAATCTTCATTTCAGATACGCCTATGTCTAGGATTACCTTGAATACATTTGACATACCATATTTCCATGTTCTTTCATTCCAAGGTTTGATTACACACGTGGCGGGTGTAGGTAGCAGTTAAACAGGAGGTGTTTACCCTTGCCGAGCAACCAGCCTGACGTCCCTGGTAGAAATTCACGTGTTTAACCTAATTTGTGTTTTGAATTGTGATTCGGACATGGATAAGTATGTTTGTTTTTTATTTCATGAGCCACATTGCTAGCAAGTGTTTTAAATCGCTGACCTACGGACCACTGTGGTTTTCAACGTCTACTTAAAGTTATTTTGAAGAGATTTTGCCAGTTTTCTTGCTGAAGAACAAAGGGTTTATCCGGATATTACAATCCCACCCTCATCTTAAGAAATGATGAAATCAATATAAGTTACAGAATTTTAACCAGATGTTGGTGTTCATGGCTTTGATTTCCATCACAATCTTTCACGGCGTCAAATCCATAAAAAGTAAAGTACGTGCTACAATGTTTGATTGACATTTCTGTGACACATCTTTATGATAAATATTGATTACATGTATACATTTTTATAGATTATCAATAGGATTTGTCTTAAGTTCGTAAAAGTAATCTCAGGCTCGTTTAAATCCAAAATAGACTTACCAATTGATGTCTAGATAACAATCCGACAGCAAAGAAATTATTTTGAAGCTAGCAAATTAAGTTAGGACGTGGACTTCTACTAGAGAAGTAAGACCGGGTGCCCCGAAAGGGTAAGCACTTTCTGTCTATCCAGCTACACCTACCACGTGTGTAATGAAGAATAAAAGAAACATAGAACTATAGGATGTCAAATATATCCATTGTATTTTTGTATACAGAGAAATCATACTTATCATCAAAGTTGTAATGACTGGCATAAAACGTTTTTAGGGCATAGATAGAATGGCTTGCAATATCTTTGTGTCAGCAATTTATCTGCTAACAGCTTGCTTCAACAAACAATCTATAAGCAATGGCTCAGTCGTTAAAATGGTAATACTCTATCAGACTGACCACATGGGGTTGGTATTTTACAAGAAAATCTACAAACAATGGATCACTCATATAGATGCTAATACACAACAATCAGACTAGCCACATGGGGATGACATTTTATAGTTAATATATTGAAAATGGTTTGGATTAAATATTTGTGGATTTCTGGGCATTTTGTCTCATTAATCTTATAAACATCATGGCCTAAGTTACAGCTATGATTTCGATAATATTAATGACGACTTAAGGTTTGAAGGCAACATGATGTAATTAATTGTATGTAGAATTTTGTAGCTAAAGCTTACAGCGTTCCTTCGAGTAAAAAAAGAACATATAAAAATTAAAGATTAAATAAGAAGAGACACTCTTGGCAGAGCAAAATACGCACTTTTCATGTTTCCTATGAAATTGTTGGTAAAGACGGCAAAGTACAAAAGGACATGAAATATTTAAGAACTATCAAGTAAAAGGTGAACAAAAACTAAAGTTCTGGTATATATTCGCCCCGTTCTGTTCAGTAGTATGGTAGGAGTAGGTCAGATACCAAAAAAAACATAATTTAAATTTCAAAGTGACAGAACTATGAGAAATTAACATAGAAATATTTCTCTTCACTTGCCTGGCTCACACAATGTCAAATTCTAGTAATCGTTAGGGATTGCAGCCAGTGAGAGGCGCTGTGAACCGTAAGCGAGTGCGTTATACCTCTCGACCACCCAGGTATTCAAAAGATAAAGTCTCGGTTTCTTAATTAATCTTTCATGACAAAGCTATTTCTCATAAATACAGATCATTAGTCTGACTGTCTGACAAAGTCGTGGTGTTAAATTGTGAATGGCTTTTATTATCCATCAAAATAACGTAGGTGTTACAATATTTGAGTGACATTTTTGTGATACATTCTGATGATGAATATTGATTATATGTTTATACGTGAGTAGGATTTGTCTGTGGATCCTATAAGCAAAAGAAATTCAAAATAAACATACTAATCCATGTACAAATCCCAAAACAAAATTAAAAATTTGAAGCTAGCAATATAGAGTAAACACCAGAAAAGTGAGACCGGGTGCTTCGGAAGAGTTAGCACCTCTTGACCAGAATGTTAAACATCATTACTCTGTTTCCCTCCATTCCGATTTTGTTTCACTCACCATTTATACAATATCTATAAAATAACATTCGATACTGTTCAAATATGTTTTATCAAACGGTGATTTATTCATGTGACCAGTCTTTCGATAAAATCTACATGTTTTCTGTCGATCAAAGATCCAAGTCTGTGTAATACATTGTCTCTAACAGTGGTTGTCTTTGATGTAAAATTGAAATTATACCTCAGGCATTAATTTTCAATCTATTTTAAGTTTCGCGGACGATATTGATGACTAAGTGGTTTGAAACGCTGGCTTATTGCGACTTTCTCCGTCCAGCTGGGACCCTTTTGTGAGAAATTTTGACGGTTTGCTTGCCGAATTTCGTAATTTCTTCAATACTCGAAGAACTGGCAACCTCAATATAAGTACAATATAAGTACATCTTCGTTTATAATACATACAAAATATTTTCACTGCTGCTCAATGTTTTATCAAAAAGTGTTTATTTATCTGACCAGTAAACCGATATAATCTGTATCCTTCAGATCAAGGTCCCAGGTTGTGTTTTATTGATATCCATCGTCTCTAAAAGCGGGTTTCTGTGGTGTGAATTGAATTTATACATCGAACAATTAATTTTAATCTATTAAGTCTCAGGGACAGCTTTGATGATTGATTTGTTTAAAGATCTGGTTGACAAACCACTGCGACTCTCACCATCCAGCTGGGATTCTTTTGTGAGAAACATTGTTAGTTTAGTGGTTTTCTATGTGTTTTTCGTTTCCGCCTCATCACGCTAAAAACAGACCACCTAAATAAAAGAATCTTGACCGCATTGTTAACTCAATTTCCCTCTATTCCCATTTCGTTTCAGTCTCTCAGTCATACTTTATAATTAAGAAATTATCAACATCTACCCGTGGTATATCGTCGAATAATACATGGGCCGGAGTTCACATGTGGAAGAATATATCACGAGATGGCTTTACCACCGAGTGACATATTCGCCGCATGTTAACGACGGCCCGTGTATTGTTCGACTATACACCACAGGTAAATGTTGATCATTTCTATTATAACATGACTTATGTAAAAAGGATGGAAATAAACATTGCAAACCCTTTCTTCGGAAGTACGTTTTATTATCTATTTGCAAAAATGTCGATTCAAACAATACGGCTGTTGAGATTATCTCCATTGAAATAAATGATTTTATGAATAAAATTACGCCACAACCATTGTTCGCTACACATAGCATGACGTCATAAGATAAGCAAGGAAGTGCGTCATTAAAACGGAACAGCGATGTGTATATCGTTTGTTATACCACGGCTGGCTCTCTTCATGGTTCATATGAAGGAAAAGGCAGGTCATGTTAGAATAAAAAAATTTCCTTTTTACACGTGTATGTTTTATCACAATGTGATTAACTCATGTGATCAGTACGCCGATAAAATATGTGTTTCCTGTAGATCAAAGGTCCAAAATGTGTTTTGTCCCTAACGGCGGTTGTCTGTGATGTGACATTGGGTAATGAAGAAAATCGGAATACCGATGGAATTACACATCGGATATTAAAAATATATTAAAATTCAAGGGTGGCATTGATGATCGATTGGTTTAACACTCTTGCTTACCCGACGATTACGACCTTGGATTCTTTTGTGAACGTTTGTCAGTTTGATTGCCGAAATTGGGTTTTTTCGGGTATTCCGATTCTTTTCATCACCCCCGAGAATTGGTCATTTCCACATTAGTAAAAAAACTTCCTCGAGGCGTTTAACAATATAAATATTGGCGTTAAGCATCACAGCTCCATTTCACTCCATTCCCATTTCGTATCACTTGCTCATGTATAATATCTATAAAATATTCGCCGCTGCTGCTCGAATATGTTTAATCAAATGATTACTTATTCATGCAACCAGTATACCGATAAATTTAGCGTTTCCTGACAGATCAATGGTCCCGTCTATGTCTTATTGGAAGTCATTGTCCCTCTCAGCGGTTTTCTCTGACGTGAATTGGAATTATACATCAGGCATTGATTTTCAATCTATAAAATTCAAGGGTAAAACTAATAACCAAGGGATTTAAATCGAAGGCGCATGCCAGGAATTATGTGTTTTCTTGACGCAGTTCCGTTGTTTTTCAATAACTGGTTACCTCTAAATATTTACAATACCTATTAAATTCCTATGATGAACTCAATGTAAACAATTTGGGACATTCGGCAATGAACCACGCTTTTTCACATACATTGTGCGTATGAATACACCTATGCACAACCCAGTCCAACACAACATCGCGCATTGATGTTTCGAATAAACTGCCATCTATACAATCGGGATTTTTAACAAATTCAACATTTAACAGTTGTAACTTGACTATTAATATGAATTTGTAACTTTGTTTGTCAATTCTAATAAAATTTTATAAAATGTTATTTTGTGTTCAGCGTACTAATTTAAGCCGCCTATTACGTCACATCATCAATGAGTTTGCAGGAATTATCTTGATTGACATATTGGCTGTTCCCAGAATGGTTACATTGCCGACAGATTCGATATCTACCGGGTTTTCTTTCTTAATTGTATAACGCAATCGAGAAGTTTGCAGTTCATAAGATTTGCTAGTTTTAAAATCTGGGTCATCACTTGATGACCCTGAATAAAATGAAAGTCAATTCTTAAAAGATAACACAATCCTTATCGGGGCGTTAAATACCATTGCTCCATTTTCAATCCATTCTATGTCACTCCCTTGTGTATAATATATGTTAAAGGTTTTTAAAAACATTGTTCTTGCTGTTCCAACATGTTTATCAAATAGTAATATGTTCATGCGACCAGTATGCCCTTAAAATTTGTTTCCTGACAATTTAAGTTCCCGTCTGTTGTTAATTGAATCATAATTTACAATCTATAAAGGGCAACATTGATAATTAAGTGCTTTAAAGCACTGGTTTACGAACCACTGCGAATCTCGCCGTCTAGCAGGGATTCTTTTGTGGGAATGTTGGTCAGTTTGATTGCCGAAGTTCGTTTTCTAAAGTATTCCGATTCCCTTCATCACCCTAATAACTGTTCACCTCTACAGAATCTTGATTGGGATGTTGAGCATAAATCGGCTCGTCAAGTATCATAGCTCCATTTTCCTCCATACACATTTCGTATCACTCGCTCATGTATAATATCTATAAAATATTCGACGCTGCTGCTATGTTTTATCAAACGGTGATTTATTCATGTGACCAGTACACCGATAAAATTTGTGTTTCCTGCCGATCAAAGGTGTTGTCTGTGGTTTATTGGAAGTCATTGTCTCTAACAGCAGTTGTCTGTGATGTGAAATTAGAATTATACATCGCGCAATTATTTTAAGTCTAAAAAACACCTTATTATACTTTTATATTGAACTTGAATCACATTTTACGTCAAATGTAAAATTGATTCTGAATATAATTCGATTTGTGTGATAGCCTCTCTCAGTAATAACTAAAATCAGTCATATTATTCTGTAGAACATGCAGGGAAATTTATACATCTATAATACGATCAGAAGAAATCCATTGCACGCAAACATATTTCTATATGTGAAAATAATTGAAAATGTCATATCCTGTCAAATAAAAAACATAAAGAGCCTAACAAGGTATTGCATATTTGCTTCATTCAGAAATATGCATTAAATAGTGTTATATCTGACGCTAATAACACAGACGAAATGAATGCTACACACATGTCTGGAATTTCGATATGAAATGAGACGCTATATAAATATTGCATTTTTCTGATAAAGTTACATTTCATGACACTCCAAGAAATTTTAATGTAAACTGCGGCTTTATCATACCAATTGTTGCTATTTATAATACTTTACAGGAATGTGAAATCAAGGGACCAGTCCTGGGATGATGAAAGAAAGCAATGTGCTAAGAGAAAACCACTGACATTCTGCAAGCGAACTCATAAATTTTTCCACCTTTACATCTGTTTGAGTGTAATTCGAAACCTAGGCATGGAGAGAGGCTGTGAATCGTAGACGCGCCGCGCTATAGACAACTTGACAACCAGTGTGGATTGCCAATAAAGTAGGATGGTTAGAAAAGGAAATGGTGAAAGGCAACTGAAAAAACATCAATCTTGTTTAGAAAACGCAGTCAATAACACGCAACGTTTACAAAACGCGTTAATAATAAAACT
This sequence comes from Anadara kagoshimensis, assembly GCA_021292105.1. Lineage (NCBI taxonomy): Eukaryota > Metazoa > Mollusca > Bivalvia > Arcoida > Arcidae > Anadara > Anadara kagoshimensis. The sequence continues at coordinate 29,642,129 of CM037861.1, forward strand.
AAACAAATCAAGGAAAATTTAACGCACATTTTGACCACTGATTCCTAAATTCGTAGAAAGTGAATGTCTATTTGTGTGGTTTTAGTAATGTTAGGGACCTTTAGCCATCATCCCACTTCTTTTTGAACCAGTAGCCATTGGAAATACGCAACATTTAAAAATTACAAATATAAGCTGTACAAAGAACGAACGAACAACAACCCTCACGTGTTTATTTATCTAATCCTTGAAACTTAAAAGAGAACATAAAATATTTTCATTTTTACATTATTTTCATTATTATTACACAATTGACACAATTAAAGCCGAATTTTCATACTATTCGTTTGTAATTTAAGCATGCCGGGCCTTTGTCGGAACAGTGTGGGCGTGTCCGGCGATCCCTCAATTAGGGTACACGTTCAATTATGAAGCAGAAGTAATCAAATCAGTTATGTAATACTGAATATTGAATGTTATTTTAAAGAGACAAAAAACCGAAAAGATGACATAATATTTTGCTTGGTCGTTGTTGTGATGATAATTTGCCATCTAATTACATAGCGAATTTTATACCTCTATTATGCAAAAAGAATCATTACATGCGTAAAGACATGGCTATACCGCATTAGACGTCATAACGACGTTTTATTGCGATTGCATGACATGTTTTCGTGCCAATGTACAGTACAGACCTGTCTGCCTTAACACTGATCTAACGTATAAAAGTGCCAAAACGGCTCTTCATCTCGGCCCATCATTAACTATATCTCAGCAGCTTTTATCTATCTCTCACCAGCATATTCCTGTCACAAGCTATCCATATACCGGGCATATCTGAAGTACGTTACTTATTCAACATTGCAGCGTTCAACATTGAATAAGTAAAAAGATACTTATTCAACATTCGCAAATATTTTCGTTTCATTAATAAAACATAAAAAAAACAAATTTTATCACATTTCACGATTAAGTGTCACTACCAAGTATGGTTACCCCCAGTGCTTCGGAACACATTGGCTTAAAGCTTCAATGTAAGCCCATACCATTATACAGTGTATTTCCTATAGACGGAAAATAAAGAGCCTGAGCAAAGTGAAGCTTTCACTGTGCTCGGAATTTCGAAATATCATTTTGTACTACTATGCTTAGGCAATGTCACTACCAAGTATGGTTACCCCCAGTGCCTCGGAACACATTGGCTTAAAGCTTCAATGTAAGCCCATACCATTATACAGTGTATTTCCTATAGACGGAAAATAAAGAGCCTGAGCAAAGTGAAGCTTTCACTGTGCTCGGAATTTCGAAATATCATTTTGTACTACTATGCTTAGGCAATGTCACTACCAAGTATGGTTACCCCCAGTGCCTCGGAACACATTGGCTTAAAGCTTCAATGTAAGCCCATACCATTATACAGTGTATTTCCTATAGACGGAAAATAAAGAGCCTGAGCAAAGTGAAGCTTTCACTGTGCTCGGAATTTCGAAATATCATTTTGTACTACTATGCTTAGGCAATGTCACTACCAAGTATGGTTACCCCCAGTGCCTCGGAACACATTGGCTTAAAGCTTCAATGTAAGCCCATACCATTATACAGTGTATTTCCTATAGACGGAAAATAAAGAGCCTGAGCAAAGTGAAGCTTTCACTGTGCTCGGAATTTCGAAATATCATTTTGTACTACTATGCTTAGGCAATGTCACTACCAAGTATGGTTACCCCCAGTGCCTCGGAACACATTGGCTTAAAGCTTCAATGTAAGCCCATACCATTATACAGTGTATTTCCTATAGACGGAAAATAAAGAGCCTGAGCAAAGTGAAGCTTTCACTGTGCTCGGAATTTCGAAATATCATTTTGTACTACTATGCTTAGGCAATGTCACTACCAAGTATGGTTACCCCCAGTGCCTCGGAACACATTGGCTTAAAGCTTCAATGTAAGCCCATACCATTATACAGTGTATTTCCTATAGACGGAAAATAAAGAGCCTGAGCAAAGTGAAGCTTTCACTGTGCTCGGAATTTCGAAATATCATTTTGTACTACTATGCTTAGGCAATGTCACTACCAAGTATGGTTACCCCCAGTGCCTCGGAACACATTGGCTTAAAGCTTCAATGTAAGCCCATACCATTATACAGTGTATTTCCTATAGACGGAAAATAAAGAGCCTGAGCAAAGTGAAGCTTTCACTGTGCTCGGAATTTCGAAATACATTTTGTACTACTATGCTTAGGCAATGTCACTACCAAGTATGGTTACCCCCAGTGCCTCGGAACACATTGGCTTAAAGCTTCAATGTAAGCCCATACCATTATACAGTGTATTTCCTATAGACGGAAAATAAAGAGCCTGAGCAAAGTGAAGCTTTCACTGTGCTCGGAATTTCGAAATATCATTTTACTACTATGCTTAGGCAATGTCACTACCAAGTATGGTTACCCCCAGTGCCTCGGAACACATTGGCTTAAAGCTTCAATGTAAGCCCATACCATTATACAGTGTATTTCCTATAGACGGAAAATAAAGAGCCTGAGCAAAGTGAAGCTTTCACTGTGCTCGGAATTTCGAAATATCATTTTGTACTACTATGCTTAGGCAATGTCACTACCAAGTATGGTTACCCCCAGTGCCTCGGAACACATTGGCTTAAAGCTTCAATATAATCATTTTAGAGTTTCGAAATAGACCGCGAAAATGTTCATTTAGTTTCGTATTTATCGTGTATTGAAAAGTGATAGTTGAATCTGCAATGTTTTGCTATATTTAAGATATTATTTTATTGTATTTAAGATGTATTTCTTTAAAATACAAATGATGAAAGTGATAGCCCCATGTAAGTTGTCGTAGACATTTTTGTTTAGTAATTTTGTGGTTAGACCGTGGACGAAAATCCGAAACTGTGGACAGATGTACGAACTTGTGGACAAAAATACGAACTTGTGACAAAAATACGAAACTATGGACAAAAATACAAATATATTTATTCTTAACTTTCGATTTGCTGTGTCATTTTTCTTTTGTTCTATAAAAACCCGTATTCTGATATCAATCTATTTAATTACTTTCGGAACAATTGTCCCTATTATTTGTCTTTGATTCTCTGTAGTGACATTGCCCATTTTTAGGGGCCCAGAGCCCGCCCTTGCCTTTCGGTTATATCAAATTTTGATATGTTACTTTCGGAACATATGTTCTGAGGATCTCAGTTCTATTTCGTTGATTTTCAAAAATGTGCTCTAGATAAGTTTCTATTCTATAGTGACAATGCCCATATGAGGTGTTACAATATGTCATTTCAAAAATTTATACTTTATATATTAACTTGGATTTATAATTGTCAATAAAATGAAAGCTTCACCATGCCAGAACCTTTACTTTCACATATGTATAATTTATTGTGTGATGACATTTGCTTAGATTGATGCTTTAGGTCAAAGTGTCCCAAACAAGTACAGGAAAATAAACTATCATGCAATATTTTCTCATTAAAACTGTTTTTAAATCACATTCAGACTCACACTAACTTAACTGTCCGAGAATAATCGTGAACATCAGAAAATACTTATAGTCTGGTGGAAAAAAAATTGAAATTCACAATAGGGGGACATGAGTGTTCAAAGCTGGCAACATAGCTGTCATATATTATCATAGGTTAGGGGTCAAGAATCAACCTGTTGCCAAGCTGATCGACCCTTGGTTTAGTAGATAAAAGGTCAAAGGTCAGAAAGTGTTTTTTTCCGCAAAAATTAATCTTTATTAGTTTATAGCTGTCCAAATATATACTTTCTGAGATTTAAATAAATCAAATAAATCTGTTCTCATTTCATGTATTTTAACATTGACTAGGAAGCTAATTGAGACTGTTTAGGCTAAAATTTAAATATTTCAATGTTATTTTTCAAAATTCTGATACAAGCTTCAAGATAGAATAAAATAAAGTATACATTCAGCATCAAAGCATGAATCAAAAGCTAAAATATAATTCTTTTGTAAATACATGACTGTTATTAAAACAAATATATTGTTTAAACCCAGCTGATAATTTGAAATTTATTAAAAGTTTAAAATCAAAGTACTGCAAGTACTGTAATCGGCAAAGCATAGTCACGAGAATCTCTGGAATATATCAGTCACATCTAACGATTTCTTTTCATTCATCAATATCACTATCTGTGGCATTATCATTCAAAGGGTTCAACCAATCAACGGTTCAACGGTCCCATTGCAAGTGCATACAGTCACCCACTTTAAACTGTATGCCTACATGTACATCTTGTAGTGCAACGTGATTTATATTTTAAATTACAATTCAGCAATGAATGCCATGATTTTGGTAAAGGTTATTTTCTCATTAAAAAACCCCTACTGTAGCTCAATTGGTATAGCGCTCACTCCCCGTATGTGGTGAGTCCTGGGTTCGAACCCTAGTTGGGTCTGACCAAGACTTGAAATAAGGTAGTGACTGTTCTTTTGCCAAACACTCGATATTTAGAAACGAAAGTCACAAGATCCTTTGAGAGAGATCTTAAAAACCGATGCCCCGTGTCAAGACGGGTGTAACATGTTAAGGGGCTTTTCCTGCACATTTCTACGTTCACTACAAAGGTAATTATTTCTGCCACTTCACCTATAGCTGGTACTGAAATACGTAAAAACCCGTAAAACCCCATGCAATTAATATTTATAATTTTCTCATTAAAACTGTTTTTAAGTCACATTCAGACTCGCACTAACTTAACTGTCCGTGAATAATCGTGAACATCAGGAAAATACTTAAGTCCAAAAAGTTAAGTTTTGTTTATGATCCTTTGACCTGTAATTGTCTTAGAAATGTTAAAGTTCAAAGTAAGATTTAAGCAAAAAAAAAAAAATAAATAAAAATAAATAAAAAATAAAAATTTTAATTTGTGAAAAACTCAGATTTAAGTATAAAAACTAGTATTGTTCGTGGTCCTGTTGCCAGATGACAAGACAAAATTAATAACGAAAAGTTTATGGTGGATCACAAAACAAGGTCGTTTTGAAACACAAACACAAAAGCGTTATTGGGGATAGATAGGTCCCACCATCGAGACACCTGCCAATAACATCACAAAACTTTAAAATGGAACACACAGAATAAAAGACACCTTGAGACAAGTTTCTGGAATTAAAACAGAGGGAGTAAAATTGCGCAGAACAGAGCCAGTTTGGGGGATTTTGTCGATGGACTAACCTCCACTGGAAGTGAAAGGCATACAGTACGCAAGTTAGTGACACTAGCACCATCCGTGTCCTATAGGTGACGGGAGATCCGGAACAAATACCAGGTATAACTAAATGCAGCCAAACAGCAGTTTAATAGTGTGCACGTTGAATATGTGGTCGGTTGCATATGATGTTGGAAGAAAATTTCAATTGCACTTTTCCCCTGAGAGGAACAGTTTACATCGTAGATGAGAAATCCTCGCTAGGTACATTCAATGAAGGCATCTGCACTCACAAGTTCAGAAATGTTCCCTCTTGCAAGAGTGGGAAGAAGACCTGTGTTTTTCCTGGAAACACGGAATGCTGTATTTAGAATGTCTAGAAAGTTAATTGACAGTCTTACAGTCTGTAATTGCATGGAATACTGGGAGCTTATTCCTCTGCAGAGGTGATAATTTTATGCTATGAACAGGGACGAACCGGTCTAGAATCATACTTCCTCATTTAAAAGCAACAGAAGAATAAGGTCATCAGTATCATGACAGACAACAACTGTTCTTTTATAGCCTTGCATGTAAGCATCAACACCATGGGGAACAATTCTAGTATCGGCTTCCTTGTGTAAAGCTTTAAAAACGGTTTCACTTTTTCCTCTGTATGAATTAAACATACTGTCTGTTGGACCCCCTGATACCCTCAGCTAAGCTAAGAAGTGTCTTTGATTACTACGAGATCATATTTGTTTTCTAGGTGACTGATAAATCTTACCAATTTGATGGCAGAGGGACATTTTAATCATCAATATTTTTTCTAACAGAATAGAGACCTGATCCTCTTTTATCTCTAGATGGTTTCACCTGTTATGGATTAGTGGTCATATCTATCATAATGACATCAATTTTAATACATTTATCTTTCGCGTGGATAAAAACAGTTTGTGCGTTTCCCAACTCGCCGAATGTATTGATGTCTTTCCGTTTTCCAAGTGCTACAACTTAAGTTTGACCATTAATTATTTTGGTAGTAATGTCTCCATGCAAACTTCTTCCTCGGATACTGTGAATACATTTAATTTCGTGGGCTCCAATTTTCGTGGTTCTGAGAAAAAATACCATTTCGTGGGATGATAAATTTGTGGATAAAGCACCTGTTAATATCTTCTTCTATTGTCCGTAACTTCCTTTCAAGATCGGCGAACCGTTGACGACTCTACATACATGTAAACAGGTGAGTAAAAATCAGTCTCATGCAGAAGGTTATCGAAATTAATCATTAAGGTGAGCTGATAATCAGGCACCCGGGTAAAAAAAATTAAATCAAGTTTACGTAAAGGTAGAATAAAAAATGACCTCATTCATTGAGCCAAGTTGACTCCAGATTTAACTGGTCTCCGTTTAAATAAATATTTCTCGAAGGTGTAAATTTGGTGAAATTCAACTTCTTTCGCTCGAATACAATTTTATCAGAATGACATGTGGCCAGTCCTTGTAAACAAAACACAAGCTGAGGCCATGATACAGATTTCACTGAAAGTAATAGAGCGAAACGAAATAACTCGTCTGGAACATGGAGTGTTACTCAAGATTAGTACTTAACCGTGATCAGTTCAGTAATCTCTTAATCCGATTATGAGCCGCGGGTGCTTGATCGGTAAAACACCCGAGTCCACGCCAGATGAGTGACTTTTTACTTCATTATAGAATATTCAGATTCTGTTATTTACATTTCATTGGAATGCGCATGGCAATGTGTATTGCCGGTAGTTCCGGTGATTATTAATAACCGGCAATACCATGTGCTCTGTATTATAACGATAATAAAGTAAGTTTATTTTATATCGTCAGTTGTTGTTATTTACTTTTACTTTTAATCAAATTTATTTCATTCAAATGAACTGTCGATATCGATAGATTTGCCGTTCGAAGTTCAACATTTTATTTATAAATGCAGTTTGAAAACTTCGAGATATCATCGTGAATTTAAAATTCTTAAAGTGACTGAAACCATTATCTAATGAAGATCGCCTCTCGATGTTCGGTCGCTCGAACCCCCCGGTGGCTCGAATACTTGGCCACAGTCCCATGGACTTCGAGTCATCGAAGTTCTACTGTACATATATATTCGTTGACATGTAAATTCGTGGCTCAAGGTATCCACGAAAACAACGGAAATTGGAACACCACAAAAAATAATGAATTCACAGTATTTTGAAGGTCCGATTCGTCGGTTGCAGATAACAAGGGTCCTGATATATCAGGTATAGGCGACACTGGAAATAGTTCGTGTTTCAACAGTTCACTAATATTTCCACCAGAAAAAGAGAACACACTTGATAGTATTATACAGATACAGTCATTATAGCTAATCAAATCTTTCAGTACCACCAGTACTTTGATTTCTTTTTTTCAAAAGTGGATACTTATATAAATACGGGCAAAATGATTCAGTAAAATTATTTTAACAGAAGTCCGAAGTTTTGTTAAACAATTTCAAATGCACAAATGTGTTTATAGTAGTATGTATTTGCCACAATTAATCATATTTGTAAAGGTCAAATTTGTGCAAGCGTCTAATCTTATTTTTCATGGAAAACTTTGAAAATAAGTGACTGAATTATTTGGATATGACTTTATATTAATTTGAAGATACCACTTACATATTTAGAAGACAAAATGTATAAAGAAAAACTTCTGTAAGCCACCTTGAATTTGTGTATAGGTCAATATGGGCATTTTCACTTGAACATTGCACCCATTGACCTTTAGCTGCCCCCACAGTGGCCCCTGAGTGAAATCTTGCTTGGCAACAAGCAGATTCTACCAAAATAAAGTTCAAAGAAGGTTATGACATAACTTGCCACCTTTGAACACGTTGCCCTCCCTATATCGAAAAATAAGCGGTTTTTTTCAAAATCCTCTACCAGACTAAACTTAGTACTGACATAGTAACAGAATAGTATATCAACACAATGTTATCAACCGTTTACCAGAATATAAGCCTAACTATGCTCGAACAGTTTACTTAACGACTATATGAAATATAGGGTACGTCTATTGAATTTTTTACCCAATGTGTTCCGCGACATTGATTACAATACTTGGTAGTGAAGCTTCACATTGTTCAGGCGGTTTACTTTCCGTCTATAGGAAATACACTGTATAACGGTATGGGCTTACATTGAAGCTTTAAGCCAATGTGTTCCGAGGCACTGGGGGTAACCATACTTAGTAGTGGCATTATCTAAGCATAGTAGTACAGAATTATATTTAGGTTTTCCCAGCACAGTGAAAGCTTCACTCTGTTCAGGCACTTATTTGTCTATATAAAATATAATGTATAACGATATGGGCTTATATTGAAGCTTTAAGCCAATGTGTTCCGAGGCACAGAGGGTAACCATACTTAATAGTGACATTGCCTAAGCATAGTAGTATAAAATGGTATTTCGAAATTCCGAGCACAGTGAAAGGTTCACTTTGCTCAGGCTCTTTATTATCCGTCTTTAGGAAATACACTGTTTAATGGTATGGGCTTACATTGAAGCTTTAAGCCAATGTGTTCCGAGGCACTGGGGGTAACCATACTTGGTAGTGACATTTCCTAAGCATAGTAGTACAAAATGATATTTCGAAATTCCGAGCACAGTGAAAGCTTTACTTTGCTCAGGCTTTATACTTTCCGTCTATATGAAATACACTGTATAATGGTATGGGCTTACATTGAAGCTTTAAGCCAATGTGTTCTAAGGCACTGGGGGTAACTATACTTGGTAGTGACATTGCCTAAGCATAGTAGTACAAAATGGTATTTCGAAATTACGAGCACAGTGAAAGCTTCACTTTGCTCAGGCTTTTTACTTTCCGTCTATATGAAATACACTGTATAATGGTATGAGCTTATATCGAAGCTTCAAGCCAATGTGTTCCGAGGCACTGGGGGTAACCATACTTGGTAGTGACATTGCCTAAGCATAGTAGTACAAAATGGTATTTCGAAATTCCGAGCACAGTGAAAGCTTTACTTTGCTCAGGCTTTTTACTTTCCGTCTATATGAAATACACTGTATAATGGTATGGGCTTACATTGAAGCTTTAAGCCAATGTGTTCCGAGGCACTGGGGGTAACCATACTTGGTAGTGACATTGCCTAAGCATAGTAGTACAAAATGGTATTTCGAAATTCCGAGCACAGCGAAAGCTTCACTTTGCTCAGGCTTTTTACTTTCCGTCTTTATGAAATACACTGTATAATGGTATGAGCTTACATTGAAGCTTTAAACCAATATGTTCTGAGGCACTGGGGGTAACCATACTTGGTAGTGACATTGCCTAAGCATAGTAGTACAAAATGGTATTTCGAAATTCCGAGCACAGTGAAAGCTTCACTTTGCTCAGGCTCTTTATTTTCCGTCTATATGAAATACACTGTATAATGGTATGGGCTTATATTGAAGCTTTAAGCCAATGTGTTCCGAGGCACTGGGGGTAACCATACTTGGTAGTGACATTGCCTTAGCATTGTAGTACAAAATGGTATTTCGAAATTACGAGCACAGTGAAAGCTTCACTTTGCTGACGCTTTTTACTTTCCGTCTATATGAAATACACTGTATAATGGTATGAGCTTATATTGAAGCTTTAAGCCAATGTGTTCCGAGGCACTGGGGGTAACCATACTTGGTAGTGACATTGCCTAAGCATAGTAGTACAAAATGGTATTTCGAAATTCCGAGCACAGTGAAAGCTTTACTTTGCTCAGGCTTTTTATTTTCCGTCTATATGAAATACACTGTATAATGGTATGGGCTTATATTGAAGCTTTAAGCCAATGTGTTCCGAGGCACTGGGGGTAACCATACTTGGTAGTGACATTGCCTAGGCATAGTAGTACAAAATGGTATTTCGAAATTTCGAGCACAGCGAAAGCTTCACTTTGCTCAGGCTTTTTACTTTCCGTCTATATGAAATACACTGTATAATGGTATGAGCTTACATTGAAGCTTTAAGCCAATATGTTCCGAGGCACTGGGGGTAACCATACTTGGTAGTGACATTGTCTAAGCATAGTAGTACAAAATGATATTTCGAAATTCCGAGCACAGTGAAAGCTTCACTTTGCTCAGGCTCTTTATTTTCCGTCTACAGGAAATACACTGTATAATGGTATGGGCTTATATTGAAGCTTTAAGCCAATGTGTTCCGAGGCACTGGGGGTAACCATACTTAGTAGTGACATTGCCTAAGCATAGTAGTACAAAATGGTATTTCGAAATTCCGAGCACAGTGAAAGCTTCACTTTGCTTAGGCTTTTTACTTTCCGTCTATATGAAATACACTGTTTAATGGTATGAGCTTACATTGAAGCTTTAAGCCAATGTGTTTCGAGGCACTGGGGGTAACCATACTTTGTAGTGACAATGCCTAAGGATAGTAGTACAAAATGTTATTTCGAAATTCCGAGCACAGTGAAAGCTTCACTTTGCTCAGGCTCTTTATTTTCCGTCTATATGAAATACACTGTATAATGGTATGGGCTTACATTGAAGCTTTAAGCCAATGTGTTCCGAGGCACTGGGGGTAACCATACTTGGTAGTGACATTGCCTAAGCATAGTAGTACAAAATAGAATTTCGAAATTCAGAGCACAGTGAAAGGTTCACTTTGCTCAGGCTTTTTACTTTTCGTCTATATAAAATACACTGTATAATGGTATGAGCTTATATTGAAGCTTTAAGCCAATGTGTTCCGAGGCACTGGGGGTAACCATACTTGGTAGTGACATTGCCTAAGCATAGTAGTACAAAATGGTATTTCGAAATTTCGAGCACAGTGAAAGCTTTACTTTGCTCAGGCTTTTTACTTTCCGTCTATATGAAATACACTGTATAATGGTATGGGCTTACATTGAAGCTTTAAGCCAATGTGTTCCGAGGCACTGGGGGTAACCATACTTGGTAGTGACATTGTCTAAGCATAGTACATGTAGTACAAAATGGTATTTTGAAATTCCGAGCACGGTGAAAGCTTCACTTTGCTCAGGCTTTTTACTTTCCGTCTATATGAAATACACTGTATAATGGTATGGGCTTACATTGAAGCTTTAAGCCAATGTGTTCCGAGGCACTGGGGGTAACCATACTTGGTAGTGACATTGCCTAAGCATAGTAGTACAAAATGGTATTTCGAAATTCCGAGCACAGTGAAAGCTTCACTTTGCTCAGGCTTTTTACTTTCCGTCTATATGAAATACACTGTATAATGGTATGGGCTTACATTGAAGCTTTAAGCCAATGTGTTCCGAGGCACTGGGGGTAACCATACTTGGTAGTGACATTGTCTAAGCATAGTACATGTAGTACAAAATGGTATTTTGAAATTCCGAGCACGGTGAAAGCTTCACTTTGCTCAGGCTTTTTACTTTCCGTTTATATGAAATACACTGTATAATGGTATGGGCTTACATTGAAGCTTTAAGCCAATGTGTTCCGAGGCACTGGGGGTAACCATGCTTGGTAGTGACATTGTCTAAGCATAGTACATGTAGTACAAAATGGTATTTTGAAATTCCGAGCACGGTGAAAGCTTCACTTTGCTCAGGCTTTTTACTTTCCGTCTATATGAAATACACTGTATAATGGCATGGGCTTACATTGAAGCTTTAAGCCAATGTGTTCCGAGGCATTGGGGATAACTATACTTGGTAGTGACACTTAATCGTGAATGTGATAAAATTTGTTTTATTTGATGTTTTATAAATGAAACGAAAATATTTGCGAATGTTGAATAAGTAACTGTTTACTTATTCAATGTTGAACGCTGCAATGTTGAATAAGTAACGTACTTCAGGTATCCATATACAGGACACTCGATAGGCGAGCTTTGAGTGTTTTCCGTTAGCTTATTGTTACACTTTCGACAGGTCTGTACTGTATCTGTGACCTGAAAGCCGTTTTAGTTTAATTAAACATCTTTAGTCATAAAAAGAACATTGAGTCTCAAAATTGATCTTCTCATGGGAGTATTACCATTAAATTGTACATAAATTTGCAATAGATGGACATTTTAAAGAAATGCTCCTAGACAGGCTTTTATTACATGCACTTTACTGATATGATGATGATGATGAAAGAAACAGTTTTTAAAAAAAGCTGTTTTTCAAGCCTGAAAAATGCGAGACATAGCAATCACGCGGTCAATGACATGCTTATGTTTTCTTGTAAACATATATATTATTGCAATGTACTTATTTTAGCGATTTGCGTGATGCTATCGTAGCACTCATTTCAGTTATAGTAATTTTAATAAGATCATAATGCATGAGGCGATTCATAAGATTTACGCTAATTTTTAAGTCTGAAAAAATGCGAGACACAATCGTTACGCGGTCATTGACCTAAATAATGGTTCAAATGAATACTTGTAAGCGTATTTATTTTAGCGGGATACTAATTCTTAGCGAGTTCCGTGATGATACAAAAGCGCTTATATTTAAAAAAAAAAAATACAACGCCAAATTGAATACGGCCAAAGTTGATCCATGAGATTGGATTAAAAGGACCAAACACAATCATCACGCGGTCATTGACCTAAATGATTGTTCAAAATGTTATAATTACTTGTATACGTATTAATTTTAGCGGTTGACTTGTTTTAGCCATTTTCGTAATGGTCTATCAGTACTAATTTAGGTTGACCGTCCAATTAAATACGGTCATAATGCGCAATGTGATTCATGAGATTTGAGTCAATATAAATAACCCCATTTTATAATTTTATCTTAAGTCCGTATTATAGTGATTTGATAAACAAAAGAACAAAAACAATCAAATGTGTTTCATGTTTAGTGCGTTTTTTATTTCACAGTAGTCATTTGACATATTCTGATGTTTGCAAGCCGAAATTCAGCATACTTCATTTCAAGTATTCACCTATTCACCTATAGTCAATAGTCGAAGTGATGAATTTTTAAAATGTCCGTTGCGCTGATGGCATTATACAGCAGGGTTCTTTATCGTTCCGCGCCTTCCGTGACACGGGAACTTTTATATTTTAAGTTCCCATCCAAAAAAACCGTGACTTTCATTTCGCAATGCCGAGTGCTTGGCGAAAGAACAGTCACTACCGTCTTTCAAGCCTTCGGTCAGACCCGGCAGGGGATCGAACCCACAACCTTCCACTTACGGAGCGAGCACTCTACCAACTGAGCTACCGCAGTGGTACAATATTAATATATCCATTTTATAATTCGAACTTAAGTTCGTACACACTTGATTAATACATTTATAGTCTTGTGATAAACGAAAGTATGTTTTCGAAACAACTAAAACAATTAAATGTGTTCCAATTTTAGTGCACTTTTTGATTTCACAATATTCATGTCAAAAACAAACATACTAGTCCATGTTCGAATCAAAATCCAGAAGCATGGTAAAAACTCAAAAGCTGACAAGTAAGGTTAGACACGTTACCTTCCACCAGGAAAGTGAGGCCGGGTGCTCTGGAAGGGTAAGCATCTCCGATTTAGATAGCTACACCAATAACGTGTGTAATCAAAATTGGGTGAAAGTCCTTTCACATGGAAATATGGGATGTCGAATGTACACAGGGCAATCTTGGACATGGAGACACCAATATTGTGATGACGGCCATAAAACTTTTGATGACCTCCATAAGCCTAGGCTTGCAATATCCTTTGGTCAACAATTTATTTGCAAACAGTTTGCTTCGTTTTCCCCCGTAGCAGGGAACAAGCTCAACAATAGCGTATCAATTGGGAAACAAACACACCATAAGCAGGAGAAGCAGGTATATAGAAAAGAAAAGTTGACAATAGAAAAATTGGAAGTCATCACGTTCGTGGAATATTCTGTATGTATGTTTATGAGCCGATACTCAGCATACTTCACTTTGAAGCTTTACATTAATATGGATATACAAAGAACGTGAATAGGATTGGACGAGTACGGTAATGACAAACCAAAACCTAACGGGGTTTAACTAACTGTATACCAACATGTACGGTAACCAATAAAAATATTTTCTCGGAAAATAATTTCATCCAGACATTGTTCACGGATAAAAAACAAATTTCATAAGTTACACGTGTCTCTTAATACACGCATGAGTAACCTTTAAAAGGTATAACTACTAAACGTGGACATTTACGATGTATAACTGCCTTACGTATTGTTATTATTGAATGATCACGGTGTATAACCGTTGTTGCTGTCTATTGATATGTATTTATACATGTATTATACATGTATATGTAAAATTATAAAATTTATCAGTATGTACTTTTCTATGCCAAAAAAACATAAACATTATAAAAAAAAATTCATAGCGATAACTATGATTTATATAGGGAATAAATCAAATACGTTTTATTGACGACATAACTAACTACATGAGTAAAATTGGAATACTAAATTATTATCATATTTGGAGTTTTATATGTTTTGCTGATTATTTACAGATTGCATTATAATACTGGTTTCCGGATAAAAATTGATATTGCGATATTTGCATTATTTTAAAAAAAAAATGATTGTTTTACTTTTATATATATCTAAAACTTTTTTTTTACCCACTTTCTCACAAAAAGGGGGTTTTAAATTTGACGTTCCGCCCTTTATCCGTTCTACTTCTTGTCCGGAATAATTCTTCAAATCTATGAATTACAATTTTACGAAACTTAGTACAAAGCATCAAGAGTGATATCGTTTGAGTATATTATTTACCCAGGTTTGGTTGCCATTTTTCCTTAAAATTATGGTTCGTGAAAATCTTGCCCGGTGTAATTCACCCTACCCACTTATCTTGCGAAGCTTGGAGATTCGTGTTTTATATTATTCGGATTTTTTTCACAAAAATATCAACTAATTATAAATATATAATGTGGAATTAGACTGATGTGAATACTAATTCCCTTAACTTGCCTGTCTTCTATATGATTAAATGTTCTCATTTTACCAGAAATATATGAGAGGTTTATGAAAAACTCACTCTTTAAAACGTAACAGAACATTAATGGATAACCAAGGAAAAAAACCACAATGTAAAGATCAAAAAGATAAATTATCATCAGAAAACATTGGTATGAAATAGCACTTATAACATAACAGAAAAATGCGATGTAAATTTGAACATCTACGATCAAACCAGAGGATACAACTATTTCGATAGATATTTTGTGACAGGCTCGATTCTGCTCTGCTCATGCATATGGTTCAGAATCCTTTTTTTCCTTATCTTATAATACTGCTGAAATTCCAAGTCTAGGGTGCAATAGTAACATTTTGTTCCATATTGAAAACTTCATGATTACGGAGTAGATGGAAATCTCAAACCAAGCCATAGATGATAAATTGTCGATGCCATGTTCTGATCTGTTCAGTTGATTTTTTCAGAACATTTTCTTTCTCTTCCATTTTCTCTTTTTCTGTATTCAGTGTGAAGAGGGTAAATCTATTCCACGTGTATAGATGTATCGCAGATTATTATTGAAACTACTGAAAATGTACTGTAACCAAAATTCATTAATAATATGATTTTATGTTTAAATACTTATCCTAATTATGTACTTTTCATTCTCCGGATTTATAAGGTATCCTTCAGATCGCGGGTATCCGGAGGCCCATTTACAAGTCAGTTATGAGCTAAATACAGCCAGTGCTTTTTACTGATTCTTCATAAATGGTTTCTCTTTTGCCAGCAGCCTATTATACGGTGTTTTTCGGAATGCATTTAAGAATTGTTTACATTATTTTTTCTTGCATTCCAGATAGAAAAATTCATATAAAAGAGAGGTACAAGATATCTCTATCTTGTACCTTGCCTACACGCTTCCCGCAAAATTTTATCAACAAAATCAGAGGTGTATTAATCTATTGAAATTGATTTTAAATTGCACTTTCTTTTGCAAGAAATAAAATCAATCACTACTTGTAGTGCCAGATAAGGGAATCTCAACCCTCGTTCTGATATATTTGGCCTAGAACTCGGCAAGCCTTGTTCTGGACCAAATATATTAGAACTCGGGTTGAGATTTCCCTATCTGGCACCACAATTTGTGATAGATTCTATTAATCTTTATTTGATAAAACTGTTTAAGCTGCAGTGATAGAGAGTCTAGTCATTTGAGGTGAAAGACCACATTGGTGATTTGTTCACATTTGACGAGATTAACGATTTATTGTGACATGTTGTGCATAGATTCCAAGATCATTCTAGAACTTTTTTTCTCTTACTGATGAGGAATTGTGTTCCGAAATTGCCGTCTAGAGCTGTAAATATAAAACTGGTATAATATGTAATTTATATGATATAATTAATTGCTAGTGGCGTCTAGTTACATGTAGTTAGAGACTCGTTTTCTCGTATTATGGTTTTTATCGTTTCTGACTGGATGAACATTTCCATTCAAACCGGAGATGATAAAGGGTTTCGTTGCTTTTTTGTTGCACGTTCCACTAACCTCATTTCCAGAACTTTTTAATTTCTTTTTCGTTCAACTTTTGAAAACTGTATAATTTGAATAATTTCTTTTCGTTTAACTTTTGAAAACTGTATAATTTGAATAATTTCTTTTTCGTTTAACTTTTGAAAACTGTAGAAAACTAATTATGTTTCGAATTTGGGCTTGAACGATATTAATGCTGTAAAACTGACGAGAATACAAATGAAAATATATGACAATATCATTATCGCTGGGAGAAATAATTCTGATACATTACTGACGAGAATTAAATTGAAACAAATAACAATACTTAATTTTTAATAAGGATAGGATATTTTGCCGAAAACATTAACACAATGACGAATAACGTATCGCAATTCTATTGGAATTTTCAGTAATCATGTGTTCGAGCAATTTTGCATTTAAAACAAAAAACTTTATTTAATTTTTAATAAGAATTATATATTTTTGCCGAAAACATCAGAGCAATGACAAATAAAATAACCAAAATATATTGCAGTTTTCAGAAATCATGTGTTTAAGCTATTTTAAATTTATCATTCTGTTTTTAATGTAAATGAAAGAGGAAGGCAATTAATTTGATAAAGCTTTAATTGCTATTATAGTCTCATCTTAGATGTTGACAGCTTTAAGCTAATCTTAAATGTTCTGTTTGCTAATAATCAGATTAAGACATATAATGAAACACAAACATGCCTACCCTTAATCAAATTACGATTCTAAAGCGAATTGAAAACATGCAAATTACATATTATACAAAATTTAATTTTAAAGCACAAGACGACCGTTTCGGAATACAATTTCTTATCAGAAGTGCTTGTGCCGAAATTGTGAAATCAATATTTATTTCAATGGTTTGAATAATATCCAAAGAACCAAAATATATTATATCAAGGAAATATTTTGCATTTCTGACAATACGAAATTATTGCTTACTGAGTTTGAGATATCCTCGGAGACACATGCACCAACAGAGATACCGGCTCAGTGGTTTTAATTACATATTATACAAGTTTTAATTTCACAGCACTAGACGGCTGTTCCGAAATACAATTTTTTATCAGCAGGAAACCAGAAAACCTCAGATACACGTATATTTTCCATATATTTATCTTACATAAGTGCTCTAATTGCATGGCTAGAAGAGGGTTCATTTTGCCTAGTAAAATAAATAATCCAAATCTCCTTTTTTATTTAAAATAATTTGCCATTGTGTGCAGAACACTGTAAAAACCTCCCGGAAGTACTTGCCCTTCCGGAGCACATAGTATCACCTCTCTGGTGGAAGTTGACGTGCTTAACTTAATTAATCAGTTTTCAACAATTTTATCTTCTTTGGGGATTGTGGTTTGATTATTAACCGGTATGTTTGTGTTTGTTTCCTGAAAGTCGAAGGTCCCGTCTTTGTATTATTATTGCACTTTAATTTTCTTATTTTTTTAGTCTGTGGAGTTAAATTTAAAACATAAATCACGCGTATAAAATTGACTCAATCTATTATGCAGACCTCGCCATATTCCGAGTCTGTTTTATATTCAACTTTAATTACGTTTTATGTCAAACAGCGATAACTTTGCAACTAGCATTGATTATAAACTCTAAATATACAATTGTGATAGCCTGTAGCTATAATAATTCAGAATTCAGTCAGACATATAATACAACATGCCGGCGAATTTATAGCTTTATAATAAGATCTGAATAGATTTAGTGAATGGATAAATATTCCTTTAAGGGAAAATAATTGGACATTAACAAACCTTACTCTGCCCATAAAGAGCTTAACTATACATTTATATTTTTGGTTCTCGTAGGCTTATTAAGAAAATACGTGCTGTATGTGAAGTTTCTATATTTTTTAGTTTAACAATGTTTTATTCTTGAATAGGATTGCACAGTAGACATTTCTATTTAAGGTCCACCCCCAGCCCCCTATGACAGTGTGATCATTGCAGTAGCTCAGTTAATACAGTGGTCACCCCGTAAGTGGGTGGTCGTGGTTTCGAACATCAGGGTCTGACCTAGGACTTGCAAGTGGGTAGTGACTGTTCTTTCGCAAAGCACTCAGCATTAGAAAATAAAAGTCGTGGTTCTTTCGGATGGAAACCTAAACTTAACGAGGTCTCGTGTCATCGAAGGCTCTGTACGATTAAGAATCCTGTTGTATAATGTCATAAGTGCAATACACAGACGATTTCTACACCCTTGTCTACATAGCTTGCAACGTCCCGATGTAAGTGAAATATTCTTGACTGGGACGTTAAACACCATTACTCAGTTCTACTCCTATGAAAGAGTACATTGCAACATAATAACAATAAAAACGTTAAAGAAACCAAGGTTGCATCTGTAATCATAATGATTCAAATTTAACAAGCAATTTCAGTGAATAAGGATTCCCGCCAGTAGATACTGTAGATACTTTTTGTTATTTGAACTTCTGTTCAAAGGCCAATAACTCCAAAGAAAATAGCAAACCGACTCGGGTTTATGATTTGCGCCTTTCCAATAATAATACCGAGTCTTTGAACCAAGTATCGTCAAAATCGTGCTTCATAGTTTGGAAGAATTACTGCAGAAAAGAATTGTCTAGGCCGACGGACGGTAAGTCGTTCTTTAAAAAATGTGTATAACAAATAGACAAGAGGCCCATGGGCCTGATACGCTCACCTGATAACTAATGGCTAGCTGATAGATTTAAAGAAAACATAAATACTGAAACCCCAATGACTTTTTTCTTTACATCATAATGACCGTTGTATCAATACCTACAACATTCTAATATACATGCCTTTACAAAAAGTTAATAGTTTTCAAGATAATTAACCATTTCAGAATTGTTTCACATCTGTGACCTTGACCTTTGAACCCATGACCTTTTTCTATACATCAAAATGATTGTTGTACAATACCTACAACATTCTAATATGCATGCCTATACAAAAAGTTTATAGTTTTCAAAATAATTAACCATTTCAGTATTGTTTCCCATCTGTGACCTTGACCTTTGAACCCATGACCTTTTTCTATACATCAAAATTATTGTTGTATCAATACCTACAACATTGTAATATACATGACTATACAAAAAGTTTAATGTTTTCGAGATAATTAACCATTTCGGTATTGTTTTGCATCTGTGACCTTGACCTTTGAACTCATGACCTTTTTCTATACATCAAAATGATCGTTGTATCAATACCTACAACACTCTAATATACATTCCTATACAAAAAGTTTATAGTTTTCAAGATAATTAACTATTTCAGTATTGTTTTGCATCTGTGACCTTGACCTTTGAACTCATGACCTTTTTCTATACATCAAAATGATTGTTGTATCAATACCTACAACATACTAATATACATACCTATACAAAAAGTTTATAGTTTTCGAGATAATTAACCATTTCGGTATTGTTTCACATCTGTGACCTTGATCTTTGAACCCATGACCTTCATCTATACATCAAAACGATCGTTGAAACAATACCTACAACACTCTAATATACATGCCTATACAAAAAGTTAATAGTTTTCAAGATAATTAACTATTTCAGTATTGTTTTGCATCTGTGACCTTGACCTTAGAACCCATGACCTTTTTCTATACATCAAAGCGATCTTTGTATCAATACCTACAACACTCTAATATGCATGCCTATACAAAAAGTTTATGGTTTTCCAAATAATAATTATATTCAGGTTAAAAAAATTAGGTCACCACCTTCACAATTGACCTTGACCTCATTTTGAAGATATTAACAAGAAGATGTCAAAACTGAAAACCCCATGTCATTATCTGAACAAATAGTCAAGTTATAACAATTTGAAGCTATTTTACGATTTTTTTCAAAATTAAACGCAAAAACGCGTAACCTATTTTTTGTCCGAATTTCACAAAATGAACAAACTATAGGCTTAAGACCCTAGAGAAGCCAAATATCACATCAGATTTTTTCTCCAATCAACACTTTTGGGGAAGAAGATTGTTTTAGATTTTTGCACCCCTAGGTCACCTTGGCCTAGTTATGGTAGCCATGGCAACCCCGCGAACAAATCTGAATTGCACCGGCCCATATATACTTCTCACCAAGTTTCATTGAAATCTGTCTTGTAGTTTCAGAGGAGATGTCGAAAATATGTGTTAACGACGCACGCACGCACACACGCACGCACGCACATACCCACGCTGCGCTATGCCATAAGCTCACATGACCTTTCGGTCAGGTGAGCTAAAATGAGAAAATATAAAAACATGTATTAGAGTAAAGCAAATTAAAAAAATGTTTAATAGGAATCCGATCTTTAGACACAAGCACAGTTTTGTAGGAGGCTATAACAAATTTTTGTCACTGGCTTTAATATTTTTCTTTCAGTTCCATGTTTACACTACCTGTTCATGGACCACTGGTAATTTAAACTGTCAATTAAAAGAAATGTTTAGTTATTTCAGCTTTTTATGAAGAATTAAGAGAAGGCATTTGGGTTCATTGTTGCAAACAAAATTCGACGATGCATCTGTGACGTAAAAGCTGACATTTGCAGTAAAAAGATGTCTTATCAAGCCAAAATGAGTTACAACGATGTATTTGTAACGTCAGAGCTGGCATTAGCGCTATAATGATGTCTTTTAAAGCAGAAATGTTTTATTTTATCTATGCATCTTTTCATATAACTAGGACTTTGAACATTCTGTATTATACAATCACAACATTTATCCACGTGAAAATGTTGCCTTGAAACTAGTTTTAATAATGATGGTAACGTGAAAATGCACATTTACAAGGAATTTATCGACAGTTCAGAAAATTGCCTTTAAATTTGCTTTTAATAATGATTTTTAATTGCCCATTAGCGACGTTTATTACATGTTCTAAGTTTTCAACAGATCACATCACAAAATGTCATTTCTATATTAATAATGAGAAAAATGTCAAAGCCATTAAAATTTAGTCATTTCATAAACGTATCACATTTTGTTCTAGGAGAATTTTTGTATGTTTGACCTTGTTCTCAGCGTTTCATTTTATTTGTTAATTGATTTTGTGATTTAGGATTAATAATTTGGATAACTTTCTGTCATGTTATGTTATTTGATGCATTGTGCAGTAAAGAAGATTGAACAAAAATATCTTATGAACATCTTTTATACAAGACCTAGCCCAAGTTTCACAATCATTTCAGCAAACTATGGCTGCAATCGGTTTTGACTCTCAAAATGACAGATTGAATTGCTAAATATCTTAAATTAACCAAATGATTACAGTATCAAATTTGTCATTTTTAGCTGAAGAAAATCTTAGTTAAGAACGATTAAGAAACCAAAGCCAAAACTAGAAATCTAGTAAACATTAATGTTATTTTTAGCTACAAGACTACAGCAGTTACAGCCACCACGTGGAAAATTAACATTAAGAATAAAAGGAACATGGATAATACAGACATCATTATATATCAACAATATTGTGATGACGGCTATAAAACGCCCTATGCGGTAAGTGGCTGGAAAGAATTTGCGATTTCTGGACAAAAGAACAATTGACATAATTAATATATAAGAAACTGCGTCAGAACAATTGACCATTTGACTTTGTCGATGTCCGTTCTTTAACGTCAAGTTGTATGCCAGGAACCTTTTTAGTTCCTGTTACAAAATCAACACAGATTTAATTCAAAGCGGGACAAAGATAATGTAAAGTTTCCTTTTAAAAAATATTGATTAAAAAACATACAACTTTTATATATACAGGTCACCAGGTTTTGATGCTGAAATTCCTAAAGAGTTTAGTTGAATAAAGTTGTTTAACAATATTTTTACTTATATCGAGACGTCGCCTGATTTAGGCGAAGGCGCATAAAGTTTACCTATGCGTTATGCTGATGTCATTATACACAAAGCTCTTAAGTTTATCGTGCTATGCCTTCTGTGTCACTGTACCTTTTTTGAGTTTCCATTAATTTCCTTTCGTAATATTAATGCTGAGTTCTTGGTGAACAAATAGTCACTTCCCAGTTTCAAGTCTTGGATCGGACCAGGCCGGGATTCGAACTCTACCTACTGAGCTACCGCAATAGTTGAATTTCAGAAAGAGTTTTATATAATAGGTGCGTATGTATAAATCATGACAATTAGTATGTAGGACATTTTGAAAAAAAATAATGAGATTTAGTGTAAAGTTGTCATTTTATACATGACGGAAAGCATTAAATTTCAAAAATAATGAAAATTTGTTGACTGAATATGCTTGATTTTCTACTACTATTGAAAAATGACAATTATAATGTAAAATCGTAACCATTAAAGTTACAAAATAATTTAATACTGAAAAAAATGCTGCCATTAGAAATATTTCACGGCAAAATATGAATATAAAATTGCGATATACCTCGCAATTAAGATTTGTCTTTTCTCATGACGTGAAATAATTTACACATTGAAACACACTAACGATTTTAATTGGACCTTTTGTTGATCGATGACTAAATGTAATTGTTTCAACCAAATACAACCATACCGGTCCATGTCAAAATCATAATCCCGAAAGAAAAGCAAATAAGTGTCAAATTATGCTAAACACGTAAAAGTAAGGTAGGATGCTCCGGAAGGATAAGCACCTGCTTTCTTGATAGTAACACCCGATCATCGGGAAACCAAAACCGAGTACGAAAGGAACATGTAACAATGGGACGCATAACGTCTACTCTGCATACTTTAACACAATAAACAAAACGCAAATATACATTTGCCGACTAGCCGTGCGCTGCTATACGAACGGGTCAACATTTATTACACATAAATATTGGTATAAGAAAATATTAAACAAGATAGTATTGACAAATAAATGCTTAGTGTAAAATAACATTAAACAATGTATTATGAATAACAAGCGACTATAACGCCAAAGCGAGTATCCATAAACAAAAACATTCTACCCATAAACTGACCTCTTGAAATTACAGTAAACAAAAGCCGGCCAGGAAAAACCAAAAAAACCCATATTTAAGCGGGAAAATGGAAACCTGTGTCAGAAACCGGTTGCTAATGTTTACATTATAAAAAGCGTCTGACTTCGCAAAAACAAATAAACTTTTCTTTCTGTTTTTAAAATTTGATGTGAATAGATCGAGCGCATAGCTAGAACTGAAACACTCAGTGTTAAACACGGGTTTTTCACACCTGAGTTAACACACCCACCCGTGTTAATGCAAATACATAGTAGACAACAAATTCCCGCTATACTTCGAACCGCGGGAATTTAAAAATCTCTACCACAAGACGCCACACTTTATTAATGTGCAGTTTACTTACACTCAATTTGGGAATAAAAAAAAACTTTAAACAATTATCAATGGTTGATATGCAATGTTCAAAACCAAGATCAAACGTAGTAAGAAAGACAACTCTTAAAATTTTGTGTGTAAATTTCAAAAGTCTTAATTTTTTGAGATTATGAACACCGACATATACACAGAGGTTCCAGTTATCCGAACCTATTTATAGGTCGCGCACGATAAATTGGCACATCCGGGTTTTTCACATTGTAAATAAACATTGCAGCTCGTCCAGTAAATGTTTTGTTATGGCTCATAGTTCATTACCGGGATGGTGGTGGCGAGTTCAAAGCTGCTTTATTACATATATTTATTTTCCAAAAATTAGTTTCAAATGCGTTTGATGACGACCTCATTTGAAATAAATAATCAAATATATATTAATTTTACTTTTTTATAAAATCATACCATGAAACGAATGCTGAAAATGTTAAATAGCTATGCAAGAATTATAATATTTTTTTTATTTTTTGATAATTGTATTTATTTATTATTTTGCTTAAATTATTTTATAGCCAAAATTCATATTTTTCAAGTTCCGGGTAGGTTGGTTACAGTAAAAATTTCATCAGCTGTATCCGTGGTCTCTTCTTCGAATTCTGTCAGAGTTGTTTCTTCATCAGCTGTTACTGCCGATGCTTCTTCTTCTTCGTCTTCTTTGTCGGTTTCATCATCACTTGAATCTGTATCTTCCAAGTTTATAACAATTTTTTCGATCTCTTCGTCGACGGCAATGTCATTTTTCCAATATTACAGTTCTATTTTATGCACATGTTTCACACATTTTTTCCATTTCTCAGTTGATATTTCTTTCAGGTGTTTTTCCGTAAGCTGTTGTACTTCAGATAATTTAAATTTAAAATTTTTGAAACCAACATATGATTTTAGATCAGCCCAAATTAATTCAATAGGATTTAAATCTGCATTATAGGGTTGTAATCTTAAAATTTTATGTCCATGTTCTTTTAATATCTGATCAATTTTGTAAGATAGTGGACTAATTTGCTGTTTGCATATCGTAAGCAGCTGTGGGGTACCATGTCTTCTGTAAATTGTATGTTGTGTTTTCTGTCACGTAAAATATTGTGGTTGAAAATTACTCGTATAAATTTTAGTGTATTAAAGTGTTCATTTCAACAAATTTTAAGGTGTAAGTGAAACATGCATATTGTTGAGTTGTCCGAGGTCCGTGTTTTTATGGGTCCGAGTTACAATGTTTATTTACAAAATGAATAAGCCCGGATGTGCCAATTCATCGTGCGCGACCTATACTTCCGAAGGGCTTAAGGGTGCGACGTTATTAATTTATTTCTACCAGTATTATTATTAATACGTGTGCACGAAATACGCAAGCAAAGTAAGGTTCCTACAGTCATCAGTAGCATCAGTCTTATAACATTTTTGTGAAATTACTTTTCTTAAAGAGCTGGTGAAATTATTTTCGTATAAAAAGATGGCATGGACTCTTAGTCCTTTGCTTGTATAGTTTAAATGAATAATGATGCCTTTGTTTCCATACTTCTACCTCACTGTACTTCTAACAGAAATGATCCATATTCAGAACAGGACAGTAAAAAGTTAACATTAAGCTATTGAATAGGTCTTGATTTAACACCTGACTTCCCTCCTAATCTTATCTATAATGCGACGTCCCTTTAGCAGCTGTTTTCTATCTTCTGGGTCAATAGCTATTTAATCTCAGCTACTCGGCAGCTGATCATGAGCTCCAATTTCTTTTTGTTAACTCAGTGTTAAACTTTCGATATATGCCTGTACTGTAGGTGTTGACTGTTTTAACAAAGTAATCAAAGCATAAGCCTAAAGACGGATTATTCACTTAATAAAATGTTTGAGAAAATATTTCTCATTTAGTAAACAACCCGTACAAGTACAACATTATGTTCTCCAAGGAAATTAAAGAAAAACAATATAAATATGACATTTTTCTCATTTTAAATTTTTAGAAAAACGTAATTTAAAAAAAACCTCAACAATGCAGAGGTTAAGATTTATTTCGTAATAAAAACTGAAATGGTAGTGAGAAAGACACATAGAGTTTTAAAATGTGCACGACATTGATTCCCTATAGTGTTATTTGCAAGTGTGTACTTAAATTGTTGGTTATTAAGGTTCGTTCTTACAACTAACAGCAGGCTCTGTCTTATAACATTTTATCGAACTTCATTTATACATGTTTAATAAGTTTCCTACTGTAAGCTTGAAAATTGAATATACTCAAATTATCCAGAATATAATATGATCACCATAAAAAGGATAAAAGATTCCCAGTTGAATATTCTAATGAAAGGGGGCAGGATATTTTACATTTAATTCAATATTGGAAGGAACACGACGAGATAATTCTAGCTGAGAATAATTATTGTAGATGCCATGGGATGAAGGTATAGGAATATTGCCATTGAACCACTGGAAATTTTATTATCTAGCTTTTAAAGTCAGTTTTAAATATTTGTAATTGGAGGGTGCAGGTCAGGAAAGAAAGTAATTCTTTAGGATTAATTTTCTCGGATGTATTTTTCGGAGTAATTCATATTGCCGTGATGTATCTTTGAAAATTTTTATTTAACAAAATAAAATTTATCGCATGGCAACTACTAATTTTTGAATATTTTATTTAAAAAACAATTTTTTGTTATACTTTACTTCATAACCGAAATAGTATATTAATCAAAATCAAACATTCTAATCCATGTCCGAATCACAATCCAGAAACAAAATAAAAATTTTGAAACTGACAAGTAAGGTTAAACGCGTGAACTGAAGTCGGGTGCTCCGGAAGGGAAAGCACCTCCTGTTTAGTTAGCTTCGCTCGCTACGTGTGTAATAAAAAGTGAGTAAAAGGAACATGGAGATATGGGACGTCAAATATATCCAGGACAATACTGGGCACAGAAACATCAAACTAATCAACATTACTGTGATGCCATCATTTTTTTGAATTTCTTTTTGTCAACCTTTACATATTTGACGTCTCCAAGTTCTATGTTTCTTTTATTCCTAACTTTGATTGTACATAAGGCGAGTGTAGTTAGTTAAACAGGATGTGCTAAACCTTCCGGAGCAACCAGTCTCACTTACCTAGTAAACGTTCACGTTTTTCATTAAAATTGCCGCGTTTTGACTTTGCTATTTCGATTGTGATTTGAACATTGATTGGTAAGTTATTAATTATCATTACGGTCTTAACTGTCAAAAGCAAAATTCTTATATTCAAGTATTGTAAAATTAAAACAAGTTCAGAATGAAATAAAACCACTGGGCTAGTATCTCTGCTGATGGAATAAGCTTAAGCATCACCGACTATAATGTTTACCCAGCAGGCAATACATAATGTTGTCAGATAAACATTGTTCATAAAAATAGTCATTAAAAAATTCTAAGGTTTGTTTAATCGTTGGGAGTATTGCCTCAGGTGGGTTTGGTAAAATATATGTTTGTCCTTTGATTTTTCTCATCCATCCTTTAAATATTTGGATTTCTATAATTTTCTTCACATCTGATGTTACAAAATTAACACAGATTTAGTAATAGTAGCCGTGTTAAGTGTATAACATCATTGTAATATATATAGCATTATATCAAAATTAAGATTTCTGTCTAAAATTTCAACATTCCAAAAATGTAGTTCGTGTATGCTGTATCACAGTATGGCTTTATAAATCAAATGACTGAAAGAAACTAAAAACGTTTCTAAAATTGTTTATCAAATGATGGAATTTGTAAGGATTTATGCAATTGGGAAGCCAGTATGCTGTTCCTAAAACGGATTTTGTTACAACGCACTTTCCATGTATATCAGAATTTTCTAAGGAAAAACTTTTCTGACAGAGTTACAAATAGTGTAGGCGATAACCTAGCAGGTATATTTTTTGCAGAGAAAATCCAGATAGATTTTGTTTGGGAAACCAATATAACACTGTGAAAGTATTGACAATGACAAAATATTCACGTAACTTGGATGTGAAAAATTACTAGACAGTACACGTGATAAATGCATTACGACAACATGAACAAAACCTAAGCAAACATTTTCCACATTATTTAACAGAACGGTGATTTGTTTACACAATGTTTATTAAAAAAATCTATAACATTTTGCGTTTACCATTACCACCATCATTAAATAGTGATTCAGCATCTATTGAGATAATAATGTAATCGATCTCTGCTAAACCATATTCATTATTACTGAAACTCCAGAGATTGAGACAACGTTTTACAAAGCTTACACTATTTTATAATATTCCTAATATAATGACGATATAACTAACAAAATTGTCACATTTTTGTTAAAACACAATCTCTTAAAAACTGGGTTCTAGTAATTATTATAAATATGGTTTAGATCGAACGTTAAAACGTTTACAAATTATTAGCCATGCGATCATAAGTAGTATAAAGTAGGTTCTGTACATAAATCAAGAAAAAATTTTGGCATGCATGAATTGTTGAAACATGCATCAATTTAAATGAAAGAAAAAGCATAAAGTCACGTTTGCCAAAAAGCGTGTATAATTTGTTGATTAAAATTGTTTCAACTTGTCCTTTAACGATACACTCGTCTCAAAATTGAAATTATATTCTGATATTTGATTCACGATGCGATACATGACTCTGTCCCTGTTAGAAAGCAAAAACACTTCAAGAACGAAAAAAATCTTATTATTAAGCACTGAGATATTATGAAAATAATCACAAATTGTTATTTAAAATTCAACGAATGCTTCTTAATTATTTGGTTTTAATATGTTATTATGGACAGAAATCAGTTGGGGTAAAATCAAAGTTGGCGTATCCTGATACATATTTGGATGCATCGTGAACTGCATCATGCAAATATGTTTCGTAATATATCAGCCGATGATTAATCATTACAACCCCAGTTAGAACGTCAATCTTGCGACATTTAGGATGTATAAAGACA
This sequence comes from Anadara kagoshimensis, assembly GCA_021292105.1. Lineage (NCBI taxonomy): Eukaryota > Metazoa > Mollusca > Bivalvia > Arcoida > Arcidae > Anadara > Anadara kagoshimensis. The sequence continues at coordinate 29,671,062 of CM037861.1, forward strand.
TTATTCAGTCAAAGCTATTTGTTTCTCTTAATCTAATCTACATTCCTTTTCTACAGACATTATGCCACAACAATATTTTATACGAGCATTGATCAAATTACATTGTTTAAAAACACATACTTGTTTTTCATGTTGTAATTACCTGGACTTTATTGTTTAAGCATACATAGTAGATACGGGTTAATATAAAATCTCGGCCTTAATCTCGGTTCATATTTAGTGCTTATGTGTTTGTAATTATATCTTTGCGAACATGTCATAAATTTTATACTAGTACAAAAATGAAGCTCACTTTTATTAACGACTCAAAAGGATAACAATCCAAGTTTGAGTCTCAATAATAATGTTTACATTTGTAAATTTTGAAGAGCTAAACAGAAGGTGCTTTCCGGAGCACGCGGCCTCATTTCTGTCGGAAGTTCACGTGTTGAACAATTTGCCATTTTTAAAGTTTAACTTTGCTATTGGAACGACAAGTATAAAGTCACCTCTTTGTCATATTTCGGCTATACAGCTTTATCAAGACATATTATTCTGAAATGGTGGTGAAAGGAACAATGTAGTAGTTTTTAAATCAGGTCTGTCTTATAGCCGAAATATTAACAAAGAGTGACTTTGTATTGTCGTTTTAAAATGGATTTTCTCCTCAGGGAATAATAAAAAAGTTTGCAATTGGATTTTATTTTGGGAATGTACTGGTATGTTTGTTTTTATCATGTAGTATTGCTTTTTCTGCCTAATTCCTGCATAAGGTTTACAACTTCAGAAATGGACATTTATTCTAGTGCTCGTCTAAAGTTTGGAATTTTATTATGTTTTGTGTTTGTCTTTCCTTGTCTTAGTCTGTTGTATCACCGACCGTTTTATGAGGCCGCGGTGGCCTAATGGATAAGACGTTAGTCAACAAATCCAGTGTTAGAGTCCCGCTCAGACCACATGTCGGAAAGTAAATTTTCCTTGCCGTTGGTCTTTACTTGTTCAGCCGGTGTCAGTATAATGTTACTGAGAGAAAGTACACTTGTCTGTGGCATAAAGTCGCCATGAGTGCGCGCTGGTACAAAGCACACAATAAAACACACATAGAGATCAATAAAGTAGTTATCGTAGCGAATAGCTGCAAAATTGCTGATGTGACGTTAAACAACATTCAACAACTTTAACCGACCGTTTATCATTGCGCAGTCAACTTAGTTGCATAAACCGTCTCACTTTTTCAGTTGCAAATTTCTGTCTTCTATTTTAATTAAATTAATATATAATACATTAATTGGCTAAATAATTACTGCAATATAACCCATTTTGAACAAATATATTATGCAGTTATGTATTGGTTACAATGCCTGACCCATACACTGAATGCCGCTTTTTTATTTGAAAACATGTCCTTTCATTACACTCAATTAATTGTTGTATCATACACAGTCCCAAAATTGCTTATGCCACGTTAAACGACATTTAACAACAACAACAACAACAACAACTGACCGTTTTATCATCGGACAGTAACCTTAGTTGCGCAAACCGTCTCCATTTTTCAGTTGCAAATTTCTGTCTTCTATTTTAATAAAATTAATCAATAATACATTAATTGGCTGAATATTACTGCAATCAATATAACCAATTTTGAAAAAATATATTACATATGCAGTTATGTATTGGTTACAATGCCTGATCCATACATTGAATGCTTTTGCATTTTTATTTGAAAACATGTCTTTTGATTACACTCAATTATTTGATGTATCATATACAATCCCATATTTTTTAATTCTTAAATTTGATTATGTATCTAACTAGACCGGAGGTCCTTACCTCTCTAGGGAAACCCGATCTCTGTTCCATGTCAGAAGGTCACTTTTTAACTTGCATGCCAGTTTTAAAGTTTTCCTGTTAGTTTTGGATCTTAATTTTTATATGGATCTATATTTTTGTGGTTACATATTAAACCTTAATATATCCATTTCGGAGATATAAACCAATTTGCGCACCAAAATTAGTAATTTATCAAGAAAAAAGAAATCTGTTCAATGTTTTTATGTGCAAGTTTAACTTGATTTGTCACTAATGATTAAAAACTTAATTGTAAACATTTAATGGACTGGTTTTGACAATATTGAAATCTTATTTCACAAAGAAAAACTTCGTGTGGTTGCAGGCTAGCAATCAATGTTTAATAAATGTGATGTTTATGTAGGGGTTTCGGACAAATATTGTCATCGATCTTGACGTTCATATTTGTGTAAATGACACAATAAGCGATACGCTAGGACTAAAAGTATTGAAAATGACGTTCATATTTGTCTAAATTACACAATATGCGATACGCTAAGGGCCAACTAACTATGGGATTGTTTCAAATCGAATCATGTTGTCAAGTGAAAATAACGCCATCTGATGTGTCTCAGCTATGATAAAGAAGATCGTGTAATAACTAAAAGCTTATTTTATCACAGAAATACAGTCATTGTTTATGGTCGTGTGTTTCTGTCAGGTGATGTACAACGGTTAATGAAAATAGCAAAGTCTATTCCATATCCTGTTACAATAATAACTAAAAAGCCTTATTTTTGTCACCTGAGAATATAATACAAAGAATAGAATTATATAACAGAAATAATATTTAGCAAGGTTTGAATGGCATGGTGTTGTCTCATACAGTTTATTTTCAGATCCAGCTGATCCAGCAATATAGAACCTCTTTTAAGGGTCATCTTAATTTCCAACTTTATTTTTTATTTTTTATTTTTACACTTGTGTAGGTAATTTCATAATTGTACCCCTCTTTCCCGTTTTTTTTTTCAATCAAATGGTGTTCACTTGAAATTTCCTACTTAGATTACCCTTAAAGAAATGCAAGACAATATTGTTAAAAGTGATATTTTAAAGAAATTGTATGATGTATAATTCCCATGGGAATATGATTGTAACATATATTGTTTTACTATGACTTTTTATCTGATGTGTCAAATAGAACATAGAACAGCTTCCATTTATAATTGATATACAGCATCCTTAGGATGTAATGAACACCCTTGTTAATTCGTGGTATTGATAGAAATGCCACTTTTACTTGTGCGTTTTAAAAAATTTTGATATTTCCCTGAATCTAAACTAATCATTCTGCAAAATTAGTTTAATGTCACGAATTTTATAAGGTTAAAATGTCTTCTGATAATATGACCATGGTAAAATAGGCAGTGGGATTTCCTTTGCAAATGTTAATAGGTGATTTTTAAAGAATTAGTAAATCACAAAATCTGGCTTATCAAGGCAGTTGTGATCGACAACAATTAAATTAAGAGAATATTACCAGTAAACTTTTACTCCATCATTATAAAGCAAAACGCAAAACTTTTTAAAACAATTTCTGGTAAGCTCACCATACCAAACAAAAGTGTAATCAAAATTAAAAACAAAAGAAACAACAACACGTTAAACATATCCAGTTAACTTTGGACATCTTCTTTCTCAAAGATTTGAAAAAGACAAAAATGAAAAAGTTTGAATGCTGTCAATTTATGTCCAATTAGAACAATGTGAGTTTTAGATCAACAAAAGAAAGAAACAAACTGTAATTTTTAAAACACCATATATGTATTGGTATCGAGATGAAGGTTATCTCAGGTTGACAAATGTTCGGCGATACCTAAGCCACTTACCATTGTATGTTAATAGACATCGTTTCTACTTTCGAATCGAGGAAATAATTTTAGAAACAGTATACGGATAGCATTTTATGAACATCAACAAACATAACAATCCATGTTGAAATCAAATTTCAAAGGCTAAATTAAACCCTGAAACTGTCAACTGTCAACTTGAGCTTAACACGTGACTTTCACCAGGGAAGATAGGCCGGGTGTTCCGGAAGGGTAATCTCCTGTTTAACAAGCTACACCCACCAAGCGGGTAATACAAATTAAGAACAAAAGGAACATAGAAGAATGGAATGTCAATCATATCCAGGTTAACTTTGACCACAGAGACATCATACTTATCAACGGTATTATAATGATAAAAAGAAAAGGTTTGAATACTGTCAATTTATGTCCAATTAGAAAATTGTGAGTTTTAGATTAACAACAACGCAATTAATTATTCAAAACAGATGGATGAACAAACTGATATTTTAACAAACAATTAGACAAATTTCAGCCGACTCAATCTCTGATCTACAAGGAGATCAGTATAGTTAATCATAATAGAACACTAAACAAATTGTACTTTGTGACATCGATCACAACCCATACTACGGTACGAAGGATTCATAAAAACTTTTCCTGGAGCACAGATTTATCTACTATCCCCTTAGTGGTACCACCGAGTCTCGGTCGAATGATCATCTTCACGTTTTGAAATCCCGTTCTGCCTTTACTCCATACTTAAGTGGATACAAAAAATGTTTCTTTATTGACTTATAGGAAAATGATTCTTCAATAACATATTTTCTTCAGATTTCGAGTAGCTTTGGAATCAAGCACTTCGATCAAGGTCAAAATCGTGCAAGCAGAATTGTCAGTTTTGGCTTATATACAGTGTAATAAATTGTCAAGTGTGGAGTAGCTTTTCGCCCTCGCGGTAGAGTTTGACGGAAATTTCTTTCGAATAAGCCGTTTGTATTTCATCACTTGAACTTCATCGAAAATGCAAAAAACACCTCCATTTGAATTTTTCTTATCTTTTAATATGGAAATCTTTTTTCCAGTAGTACATGTTCTATGTTCACACACTACTATAAACGACATCAGTCATTTAACATTGCAAATTCTGCTATGTTGTTGTACTGTGACTTTTGGGTGGCTGAACCTTCCTAGGCTTCTTCTTCTATTTCATTTTCCTATATTACCTATTGATAACCTGGGCCTTTAGAAATGGTGTCTTTTGTGATTTTCTGATCCTCATCCGTTCATTATAGTTTATCCTACCCTTTACTTGAATAACAATCCAAGGTTCTATTCATTATTAGATTAGGACTCAACCACGCAAGAACATTTTTAACAAATCCATATCTATATTCATCAAAAACAAACAAACAAGTCAATATCAAAATCACAATATTTAAGCAAAGTAAAACTTAAAAAACGAAAAGTTAGGCTAAGTAACCTAAACACATGAACTTCCACAGGGGATTAAGCCCGGGTGTTAAGCTGCTTTCACAAGCCAGTAAAATTTAAAATAAAAGGAACATGGAAATATGGGACGTCAAATATACCCACGGTAATTCTGAATACGTTTGCATTACACTTATTTACAACATTTCATTTTCCTATGTTACTAAATGATAACCTGGGCCTTTAGAAATGCTGTTTTTTTGTGATTTTCTGATCCTCATCCGTTCATTATAGTTGATCCGACCCTTTACTTGAATAAAATCCAAGGTTCTTTTTATTATTAGATTAGGTCCAACCACGCAAGAACATTTTTAACGAATCCGTATCTATGTCATCAGAAACAAACAAACAAACAATTCAATATCAAAATCACAATGTTTAAGCAAAGTAAAACTTAAAACACGAAAAGTTAGGCTAAGTAAGCTAAACACATGGACTTCAACAGGGGATCGAGCACGGGTGTTTAGCTGCTTTCACAAACCAGTGAAATTTAAAATGAAAGGAACATGGAAATATGGGACGTCAAATATACCCAAGGTAATTCTGAGTACATTTGCATAACACTTATCAACAACATTGTGCTAATAAAACTTGTTCAGGGCCTTAATAGGCTTGCCAATATCACTGCGTAGCTTACACTTAAAAGATATGTTATATCCTGTAAATAGATTTCTGGAGGAAGTGCTTAATAAGTACATGGACAATTTACACAAGCATAGTTTTCTATTTCTGTCGCACGCAATCAAATAATATACAGCAAAACAGATTACAAACATCTTCTTTAAAAGTTCTATTACTGATTATCTCATTTTAAAAATAACGAATATCTTCCCGTAAACATAAAAATTAAGTTATTTCTGAAAGCGTAGACAAATTCTTCTTAATAATATAAAAATATTGATTAATATACATTTTCTAAAAATAAACAATAAATATAAAAAATGAACCAGTAACAAATTAATTAAAAAATATGTTTCCATTTCAATACAGTTTTCTCGAAATTTATGATCAAGCAATTTCTGAAAGATTGGACAATTTTTTTCTTTACTATAAAAAATATTTCTTCATAAAAAATTTCTAAAAATAAACAATTTAAAAATGAACAGACAATTATTTTTTCTTTAAAAAATGATTTTTCCATTTCAATATAGTTTTTCTCGGAATATATCTCCTGTAATGGCATTATTTTCAAACACTCCCTCCTTTAAAAGGACAACCTATTGTTGCTATAATAATTTTTTTGAAAAACCATAACTTAAAATTTTTATTTCTTCATTATATAGTTCCTTCTGCTTAAAATTGTCATAAAATTTATTTTTATAGTTAAAAAAAGATGAAGATTTTATTTATCATTAAAATTCATCTCCTGAATTTATTTTATTTAAAAAGAAACAAGAAATTAATCAATGAATCTGTAAGACATAGAGCGAAAAAAATTGCTTAAGGTAGTTGGTTATCTCTAGATACTTCAGTTTCCTTTACAATCCCTTAAGCTGAATTAAAACAATCTACTGAGCACGCCATCCCATTTTATATCAGACATTGAAATCGCAAAAGTATAACCTTTAAAGAGCAACTAAGTATCAAGGGTTCATCTATTACATAATATTACAGAATCATTGAAATGGTACTTTCAACATTTTTCTACTTGAAAACTATGCCGTGGCGGATGTTACGACACGATAAAACACAAACACCTTAACATACTGTTAAAAATTGTATGAATATTATCAGATATTTTGTATTCATGTATTCTTTAACGTGTTTACACTTTTGGATTTGAATGATATACAAGCATATATTTTGATGATTTAATTGTTCCTCGCTTCAAACTTCACTAAATCAATCTAAATGCCATAAGTACCCGTAAAGCTCACCGGAAGTACAACTCGTTTCTGTTGGCAGTTTCTTCAACAGCAATGACACATATATCGGCTACATATGTATATTCTCGTTTATGTTTCTTTTTGATTAAATGATTGTATTTCTTGTAGTTACAAATTACAATATTGTGCTTAAATTATATATTATATTTTATAAATGTGACATTATATGACTTATAAATACTTATAGAAAACTATGATATTTGTGTTTAAGATTGAGTTTACCGAAAAATAAATGTGTTTGTGAAAAGTCATATATAAGATAAAATGATATGATTCTACAATCTGCTTAAGGTCAATACAACCGTCATAACAGTATAATGATACACAGTCGTGAACGGAAATCAAACTGTTGTAGTTGTAGTGTAGTAACGTATGTATCCGTAACCTATGGTTTCTAGTTTAATTTTTAATTTTCAATTGCTGGAAGCTAAATAAACTTACTGATAAATATTAATAAATATAATTATATTATATCATCAATTATAAATGCGTAAAGGATACTGTGTTATTTCTGTTAAGAAATACAAATAACTTAAGTATTGATATATTCCTTACTGAAAAATAAATTATAGTTATTCATTGAAAAGCCACAATTTGATTAATATTATGACTAAACCTATATTTATTTTGCAGCACTTAATGATCGTTTCCCATTAGTGCTTAAACAAAAAATTGTAGACATACTCATATTTTAAGATGTTTCATGAGAAAAAATATATAATACTGTAATAATCCTGACATTTGATAATTTGTAAATGCTAATTACGATATGGCAGTTGAATTGTTGTTTAAAAACATATCTTTACTTGACGGTTTTACAAGGATCAGTTGGTTTAATCTTGTTTAACGTCCGCTTTCACCTATTCTCAACGAGAAACCATTTTACGTATTAATCTCCAGCATTAATCTTAACACAGGTTCGTGCAGTGCTTGATCTTTGTGTCATTCTTCCTTGTGTAATTAGTATTGGTGCGCAATTACAGGATTCTTTGGAGTGTTTGTAAGTCTACACTTGTCTGTAATGTCGCAGATTAACATGACAATCTACGCAATCCATTATGACTGTACGGCAAGCCAACCAGCAAAGAAGGAAAAAAAATAATTTCTCACTACTTGTCGACCGCCGTAAAATCTACAATTGTGAGACTTACACCTCAACGCCATTGTGGTCTAATTTTATACCATTACATACAAGTATAATTGTTTTTAAAATTAATATACATGATTCATTTATTTATTTAATATCAACAAAATATTCAACCCAGATATTTTCTATTTTGACAGGTTCTTCTGTGTCTTGGATGAAGCATCTTGTTTGTTTGAACTAAAACTAGGTGCAATCACAAAAAGCCACTTTACTTATAGAAAAGTACGGTCAACACAGCAAAAGTCTCAAAAGGAAATTAAGTTATGATCGATCACTTTTGACTGATTCAATTTTCCTCTTCTTGACATATTTAAACGAATAAAAAAATCCCACTCAGGTTACACGTAATAAAAGGATATTATGGGGCCGTAATACGAATTTGCCACTACATTCCTTATGGATATTTACTTTATTGTTCATGTTGAAATGAGTTCGACATAAAATTTTGATTTAAATTATATAGTCTGTAACAAGACTTTTAACAAAATTGCATGAATATTAACAATCGACAGCTTTTTTCTTTACCCCACGGAACACAGACAGCTGTTCTTTATCCTGTTGTATATACATGCTATTGAACAATTGGACTTTCAAAATTGCGTTAAAAGTGCTTTACTTGCGGTTATAATACAAAACCATCTCCTGACATTTCAATGGTTACGTATTAATAGATTAAATCAATGTAAGTCTACTTACTAAGAGTAAAATTGTAACCATTTTTTGTCAATCAATAAGCGCGATGTATCAAACAACATTTCATCATATACTAATTCAACACTATTATCCGATAAAGGCTAAGAATATAAGACGAGAAATCTCATTTGTTTGTCAAAGATTACAACTTTGTGACTTGCATGTATGAGAAGCATAGTAATTTATTAGGTAAAATTGAATTGTCTAGAAAAACGATTTTGTCCGGTCTCTTTCAGATATCAAACGCAAACATATACCGAAAGAGTACATTTTCATTTTATGCTCCATTTGAATTCAATGAAAGAAAATAATAACCCCGCTTTTTCAATTTTAGAGAAATAATATAAATATAAAAAGTACTATTTTTAAACTTTTTTTACTTTTCTTCTTTAACATTCATGGGATACAAAACCACAAAACCCAATTTTCCTGCCTTTTGTTATACGTTGGCCTCCCTCCGGATGTAACTCATCTATAATCTCTGCAATAACAGCTTGCATCCAAATAGCACGAGTTTTGCTTTTCTTTCCAGATTTTTCTTTCGAGGTGGTGTAAAATACAGAGCTTTTTTGTGTTCTTTACTTTGCATTCTCAACATATGACTGGACATTTGTAGCGCCGTTTTCTGTGCTCGATTTTTAGTACAAATTCAAATATATAACCTGACAATACATTAAAGTAAGGACGTTTCCTAAATGTTTGGAATCAGAGCCTTAATAAAATAATAAAAAAACTCACCATTGTGTAAGATTTTTGGAGATTTTATATAACCGGTCGATATTAAATCATCACACCCTTATGTGCATTCGTATAGAAGTCCACTCCTCCTAGCATTAGGGAAATTAGGGCCTAATTGATCTTAAGCATGAACACTTACCGAGACAAAGCCTCTTACTCTCAGGATTGAATTGCATTCGTTCATATCCTAATTAAAGAAAGTTTGTCAGTTCGCTTTGCTTTCCAATTGTGATCCTGCCACCGCAAATATCCCAAAACTGACTGTCGTAAGATATGTGAGATAATCTTGACGTAATGGATGACTGTTCCTAGCATTGAATCTTTAAAATCAGTAATGAAATCATATTCAGACTTGATAGACATCCTAGACAGTAATCCAAATTTAATTAAATACGTTTATGAAGCAATCACAACAAATTATAGGAAAAACACCACATCAGCCAAATTTGCCGTAAAAAAAGGTCAAGCAATCAGGAAAAAAGTTCAAATACACTTAGTATTTTATAAGAAACATCGGAATAAAATAACTATGGTTAGAATAGAGCCAAGCATTTACAACATATTTAGGAACAATACAACGATATCAAACAAATCTCGGTGTATCATTCAGTCAAGAAATTACAAAATAATTTATAAAACATGCAACATAAAACCCTGCAAATAAACTCGGCTAATAAATGGATGTCGATTTCCGCAATATATTAAGGTAAAATCCAGCTTCAAATTACCTCGGCGTATATGTAGGTAAAACACAAAATTTTCAAATACATTTACAACACAATACATTTCCCATCATAGTGTTAGGACCAAATTTGTGAAACCAATTTTATTTAAAAGATATTCAAAGGACCAAAATATATTTTACCACATTTAGCTAAGAACATGCAATGTATGAGGGAGTATACCTTAATTTTTGAAGAATTTCATTTTTAAACTAGTAGCTAATACACAACCTTTGCCTATTTAGTTTGTGATATCCTTGGGGATATATCCGACTATTATAGGCAAACATTTTAAGAAAAACTACTTCAAATGATACCACCGATGTTATGAATGAAATCTAGTATCCACATACATTTTTTAAAAAAAATAGAACTTCATAACATTGTTTAAATATTGACAACATTTTAGGGAAACCCAACAACGATTTTATAAGAGTTGTATCATATAGGAAAATACGACTTGATGTATAAATAGATAAATTCCAAAAATACATCACTAATCAATTTATACATACGTTATATTAAAAGAACTGAAACTTAGCAGATACGAGGTAATATTTTGTTCGGTCTTGCTGTCTTTCCAGAAAAACAAAATCACAATGCAAATCCGTAAATTAATGAGGTTGAAAGTGCATATTGTATTCGTCAGTTAATATCTTTTTACTATTATCTCTGGAAGAATCTTAGATCGTCAGCTGTTCGGAAAATCTTGAAGAAATGTATAGTTAATTTTTTCTCACTTATTAATCTCAAGTGCATCAAAAATGAAGAATTTTTGTCACCAACTAGAGTAAACGCCGACAATAGCTACAGGTGGCAAGTTATTAGGTTTACATTATTTGCTGTGATTTTTCACCTATCATATAATTTTAGAACCTTTTGAATTAAATATCAAATAAAGAAACTCTCATTTGAAGCCGCATTGACAATATATTACACCACCCCAAAACTAGATTGTGATCCATAAGATATTTGTCAGGATCTTCTGAATTACAAACCAAAAAAGTATATTGACAAATATAAATTCACTCATTTAAGGCCGTATTCTCAATATATATATATATATATATATATATATCATTTCCAAAATTAGCCATTTGCATTCATGAAATATAAAATCTAAATTGCCGCACTGGATTCGAAACCTATCACGAATAAACGTATTATACCAAAATGCTAATTGTCTAAACCTTGTAGTACTTCATTGGGATACTTAAATGGCATATATTGTTTGAAAGTTATATCATTGTAGAAGAATGGCATCTTGTTTTGAATAATCAATATTTTATATTGTTTTTCTTTAAAATCTGAAACACGATTGTCTATGAGGAGAACTTTCTTGTTTCTCCTTTTTTCTCTATTTGAATACATCTATATTTTCTGCTGAGGTCGCAAATTCCAAATTGTTGCTGCGGAAAGCAAACAATAGTCAGAACACTACGTGATTATGAGACCATTGTAAAATCAAATCTAAATCGTACTTTTTTAATACTGGTTTTTTGTCTCGTGTCTTTTAATGTCACCAGAAGCTGTGATGAGAAAGCATTCGACCGAATATATATGTACAGTCGTCTGTACTATCAAAATCAAACATACCAATTACAATCTCACTGATGAAAACTGGAAAATTCAGTAAAACACAAACAAACCAGGGATTTAAGGCAGGCTCCACCTCCTGTTTATCTTGCTACACCCGCCATGTGTGAAATAAAAATTGAGAATGAAACGTCAAATAAATCCATGGTTATTTTGGATATAGAGACATTATCATCACAATGTTGTGATGACAGCTATAAAAAGTTTTATAATCCGTGCCATCTAAAAACGATTTTTAAGGGATTTATTACTTGATTTACTTTAAATATCTGTATGTTGATTTTGTTTTTTACATGTTTATGTTTCTCATTTTCTCTTGTATTGTAATCCGAATTTAGTATGTAATGTTTTTTTAGAAAAAAAATATAGATGGCACAATCTAGGTTATTGTACACATAAAAATGACTTTTTTATTAATATAACCTCGAAATTTGATACAACTTTTAAGAAGAAATTAAGATTTTAATGGCCTTTCGAATGCAATTTAAGCGAAAAGATGTCACCTATGGATTTGTTATCAAATAAACGAAGTCAAATACAGGCAGATTATTAGCTAGGTTAAAATAAAACAACAATTGAAGTAGTTGGTTTTGGGTATTATTGAGTTCGTTCTTAACGAATTTTATTATACAAATATACATTTTATGTTTGAACTTCGTTTTTATAACTTTAAGCCATACAACAATGAATTTATAAGATATTTTTTCTAACAAAAAAATACGGCCTCTAGTGCTTTAAAATTAACACTGGTATGAAATATTATTACCATAAAAGGGCGTTGGCTGTTACCTTGCACATCAGGAAAACAACGTAAAATTAATGTTAAGGTTTATCGTAAACATTGCATTCACGTATCTGTACAATAAAAGTCATTTAATCTTCATCGGATTAAGTTAAACGAATTTGGTCAAAAACAGATGCATTTAGTCTTCAAAATTATCTTGTGTTTTCTCAACCAACTAGTTTATTCAATAACATTGCAGTGACTTGTATGGTTGCAATTGCACATGAATTGGTATTTTTTGTATTTGTATGACATATATATTCAGTCTTATGTTTAAGTTATTCAAGTTGCTTTCATGATTCTCGCGGTCATCCGACAGATGTATGTAGTGAATCAGGTAGACTGCAAACACATACTTAGCAAGGACTAACGCAACCGTAAATACAGTTAACTAACCACACAGAACAACACAAAGCAATATATATTCGGACCACTAAAATCTTTGGACGGGCTTTAGAGTAAATGTAGAGCTGTCGTTATAATGCTACAAAAGGGTCCTTTATTGTTATATAAAATAAACGTTATTTCCCTTACTAACTTCTCCTTTTTTCAATTTTAATAAAATAATACATTTTGCAAAGTACAACCTTAAATTAAAAACCCCTCAACATTTGTGATTTCATTAGACATTCTATATTGACATCAATTTATTAAATAGTCACAGCATTTGTGCTCCTATAGTATACAATTAAACTTCACTTAGCCTTAAAGATGTTAGTGCCGTTGTACTTTAATTCGCGTCAGTTAACCGATCACAGCCGTTAGTATCTTTAACCACCGAGGTTTGAATTCTATCATTCATATCCTAGTGTTAGAATGTTTGTCAGTTCGCTTGCCAAAAGTCAAAGGTTTTCTATGGATCCAGAACTGACCGTCTTAACACAAGTCAAGCAATCAGGAAAAATAGTTCAAATACACTCAGCGTTTGATAGAAAAACATCGGAATAGACAATTTAGCGTAAGAGCAACATATTTAGGATAAACAACCATAACAAACAAACTCTGCGTATAATTCAGTCCCAAATTACAAAATAATTGATAAAAATGCAATATAAACCCTAAAAATATACTCGGCTTATAAATGGAGACCGATATTCGCAACAGATCAAATTAAAATAAGGTTCAAATTACTTCAGGATATATAAATGTAAAAAACAAAAATGGCGTATTAATGAAGTCAATTATGATCATTCACAAAAATACAACTTTAACGAAACTCGGGTATTAAAGAGAGAAATTTTGGGTATGAATAAACAAGAAAATGCAACGAATACATATTAACTGAAAATAAGAAAAGCATCGAGAATTTACAACATATTATAGGAAAAACACAAAAACACCAACCACACTAGCAGTATGAGGTATGAATTGAGTGAAGCATTCACAACAAAAAAATTACTACGACCTCAAATATACTTGACATATGAATAGCTATAGAAATTCACAATATATTACATATTATAACAGTTTTTAATTTACATCACAATACAGTACATTCCCTATCAGTAGTGTTTGGACCAAATTTGTGAATCGAATGTTTTAAATAATATTCAAAGGGCCAAAATATGATTTATCAAATTTAGTTAAGGAAATACTTTGCATTAGGGAGAAGACCTTAGTTTTGCAAGAATGTAATATTATAACTAGCAGCAAATGTAGACAATAGTATATTTCTGACTATATACAATTTTTGCCTTTTGAGCCACCTATTAAAGAAAAACATAATAGTTAAAACAACAACCTTTTTGGAAAAATATAACATCATCTTAATATTGACAACATATTTAGAGAAAACAACGAGGATTAAAACAACTTGGCATATTTTAGGAAAAATACGACCGCATTACATGAATGGAGTCAAGAATTCACAAAGATACAACGTTTATCAAACTGCTTAATAAATACATATTATATACATAGTGTGTATGTACAACCCTTCTTGTCAGGTCGAGTCCTTTTAGTAGCCGTATCACGGAAAAAAGCGCGACTCGTAGTGATACGACTACTAAAAAAAGGACTCGACCTGATACGAAGGGTTGTACATACACACTATGTATATGATATTTTTATCTAACATTTCCAACCAACTTATTTAAACTCATAAGAACAACACTTTATTACGATAAAATCAAATTTACCACAGAAAAACACTTAACTATGTTATGACATCTGTTCTGTAGTAATGACGTCACAATGAGAAAGTGCATGTGTACTTCACCGCCAATGTTGTATCACCACACTCAAACTTATAAAATGCATTGTAATATTTTGATCAATCTTCCTGTCTTTCCTGAAAACCAGTATCACATGTACAGAACGAATCCGTAAATTGATGCTGAGGTTAAATGTTCATATTCTATCTGTCAGTTAATTGTTTTTGCTTTTACCTCTGGATGAACTTTAGCCAGTCAGCTGTTCGGGAAACCGTCACTTATTAATATAAAGTGCATCTAAAAATTTGATGTCACCAACTACGATGACTACCAGTGAACGCATACAATTAACTACGGGAGGTAAGTTATTAAGTTTACGATATTTGCTGTGGTTTTCACCATCAAGTATATTTAGAACATTTTGAATTAAACATCAAATAATGAAATAAATTATCAGTTCACTCATTTAAAGACGTATTCACATATTTTATATTATTATATACATTAAAAAATAGCTGTGAGCTGTGAGTTTTGATCTATAAGGTATTCTTTTTCAGGAACGTTTGATTTACATACCAAAAGTGTATAATGACAAATATCGCTCATTTAAAGCAGTATTCACAATATATGTACATCCCCAAAAACTTAGCTTTGAGCTGTGGGTTTTGATCCTTAAGGTATTTTTCAGGAATTTCTGAATTACATACAAAAAGGGTACTAGTATATTGACAAATATCAATTCACTCATTGAAGGTCGTATTCTTAATTATATATGTACATCAACCCGAAATTAGCCATTTGCATTCATGTAATATAAAATCTAAACTGACGCACTGGATTTAAAACCTATCACAAATGAATGTATTATGCCGTAATGCTCATTGTCTAAACCTTGTAGTATTGTCACTGGGCTACTTAAATTACATATATGTTTTTGTAAGTTATATCCTTGTAAAAGAATAGCATCTTGTTTTGAATAATCAATATTTATATTGTTTTCCTTGATATATGAAACACGATTTCCATACAGAGAACTTTCTTGTTTCTATTTTTTCTGTATTTGAATGCATCTATATTTTCTGCTTAGGTCGCACATTCTCAAATTGTTGCTACAGAAACCAATAATAACGTCAGCACACCGCATGATTAGGTGATACGTGTCTGTGAAATCGAAATTGTACTTTTTTAATACTAGTTTTGTTGTCTGGTGTCATTTTAATGTCACCAGTTTCTTTTATGAGGAAGAACTCGACTGAACTTTGTATGTACATCTGGCACTAATGTTCCGTACTACACATACTTATCAACAACTGACATATCAATCCACATCACAATCCCAAAGCAAACTAAAAACTATGAAAACTTGCAAATTAAGTAAAACACATGAACACATCAGGGGTCTGAGACAGGGCGCTTTGGAAAAGTAAGCACCTTGTATCTATCTTGCTACACCCGTAATGTTTGAAATCAAAATTGAGAATGAAAAGAGACATAGAACTATGTCAAATGAATCCAGGGTTATTTTGGATATAGAGACATCATAACCATCACAAATATTGTGATGACAGCCATAAAATGTTTTATTTTCCGTATCATAGTAAAACGATTTTAGGGATTTATTACTTGATTTATTTCAAATATCTGAATATTGATTTTGTTTTTACATGTATATTTTTTCTTATTTTCTCTTTGTGTTGTAATCCGAATTTTGTATGAAATGGTTATAAAAAAACAAATGGAACAATCCAGCTATATATACACATGAAAATGACTTTTTTATGGATAAAACCTCGAAATTGTATGCAACTTTTAAGAAGAAATGAAGATTTAATTGCCTTTCGAATGTGATTTGAGCAAAAAGATGTCACAATGTGATTTTTTATTAAATAAATAAGTCAAATACAGGCGGATTATTAGCTCCAAAACACCTACGTTAAAATAAAACAACAATTTCAGTTGACATTGAATATTCTTAATGCATTTTAATATAAAAGTATACATTTAATGCTTGAAGCTCGTTTTTGTAAGGAGTAACTTTTAACCATACAAAATATATTCGTCAGGATTTTTTCTAACAAAATATTAAATACTATTAACAAACATTGCACTTTAAGAGATCAAAGTACAAAAATGTAAAGGTTAATCTTTAACATCGCATCTATATATTTGTACAATTAAAAAGCGTTTGAGAAAACTCACGGCGTAAATTAACCGTGAATGGTACAACAAGAAATAACGTCACTCTTTCCTTAAAGGTTTTAAAATTATTTTTCATGCTTTCTTTCTCAACTATTTTATAATAACATTACAATAACGTTTGTGGTTGCAATTGGACACCAATTGCTATACTCTGTTTTTGCATGGCATATATATTCAGTCTTATGTTTAAGCTGATCAAGTTAATTGCTGATAGTTATTTTTCAGCAAGAGCGAACGGAACAGAAAATACCTATATTTATACGCTATGGTAGAGCATGTTCCCTCTATCGGAACTTAATTCAAAGAAGCAAATTGCTTACGAATAAGTTGTTGACCCAGGTATATTGCAAGACTTATCAGGTTCCTCAAAAAGTCAAAAAGTTTTAAGGCCATTATCATGATACTGTTGATAAGTTTGGTGTCTCTGTGTCCAGGATTGCCCTGGATATATTTGAAGTTTTAATTACACACATGATGGATGTAGCTAGCTAAACTGGAGGTGGTTACCCTTCCAGAGCGCCCGGCCTCACTTTCCTGATGGAAGTCCACGTGTTTAATCGAATTTGTCAGTCTCAAAGTGTTTGCTTTCCTTCTGATTTTTGATTTGGACTTTGATTAGTATTTTTGTTGTTGATTATATTTGTCATTATATTCGTTAAATTTCTGTTATCAGGGATTCGTAACCACTGTATTCATTAAGTATGCTACTCGGGGCAAATCCTAGTGTGAAGGATTGTCAGTTTTCTTGTGTGTGTATGTTGTTTTCTCCAGGCACTCTTGCTTCTGGTTACCATCTCTGAATTGACTCTTTGATGTAAGTGTAATGATATTAACTGGCGAGTTTAATTACATTGCTCAGTTTATTCTATAGTTACTTTTACCATGTCTAAATGTATGGGTTTTAGAGAGCTATACATTCCTACATTGTTTATCTATATTTCAATAATAGGATTTTATGTTTTAATTAAGAAGAAAAAGACGCCTACTTTCATACCTAAACATTGTATATTTCGAGTATCAATTACACACGAATAACATGACTTTCATGGCCTACATGTTAGATTTTGCGTGTATCAATTGTAGCATTACACTTGTTTGGTGTTATTAATCTTTAAATTACATATATAAACCAGCACGCACGTCTTGTAACATTGTGAACAAACATTTATTTTTGAAACACAGAATGCAAATTAAAATAGAAATCAATATGAATAATGTTGTTAATAACGTCATCAATACATGATGCCTATTTTCACCGATATACTTTTCAGAAGATAAATAATTGACGTAAACTGTCAGAAGTTTCTTTTGTTCTCTCAAATTGATGCTGAATAGCCATAATTATATAAATAATGTTTTATTTGAAAAGTCATTAATCAAATAAATCCGGGATTTTAGTTCCATTTATGACGTAATTGTCTAAAACAATTTGTCCATAATGTGTTTTAGTTTTAATTGCCATGTTGATGATTGTCACAATAATTTAGTGTCCATAATGTTTTTTAGTTTTATATCTCATGCCGATGATTGTCACAATAATTTAGCGATATACGTTTGTAAGTTACCCCGGTAGAAGTTAATCTACCAATAAAATACATTTCCACATAATTAAATTTTCGTAATTAAGTTTTCTATTTGTAATTACTTTTATTTATTTTTTAATTTGTGTCATTGTTATTACTTGAATTTTAATGATGGTGTTTGTGTCCGTATAGATCATTAGTCATCATACAGTTATTCAAATAATGGTATAATGTGGTCTATTTCGACATCAATTACTTTCATTATGGAATTATATATAATCAAATTTTTACAATGTATGAATTTTACGCCAAGGTAAAATTTAATTGTCCTCAAAGTTTGTTTAGCATTGTTTGTAAACTTATTGAACTAAACTAATCGCAGAATTTTTAATTTTTTTTTATTTATCAAAAAACAAACATACAATTCAATGTCCAGATAACAAACGCAAAGCAAAGTACAAACTTTGAAACTGACGAATTGCAGTGAAATACAGTAACTTCAACCAGGAAAGTGAGACCGGGTGCTCCGGAAAGCTAAGGACCTTCTAGAAAAATCAAAATTGTAGAAACAACAAACTTTAACAATCGTCTCAAATAAAAATCTTTACCATAGCAACATTATTCAAATAAAATTTAAACATATACCACTTACTTATCTACAATTGGATGCTAGTAATAACATAATATTATCAACAATTTGAAATAATACTGAAATTGCAATGATTGGTCGATGCATATTTCATGAACTTTGACCCTGCTTATCTTGTAAGGGTGAGAGTTTCTTATTTATAGACAATGGAACAATCTTATTTATATTACATATTTCACACAGACAATTACGTACACATCAAATGTAAATCCACCAGAGTTTTTTCCAACCACATAATGGGTATAATGGTTTTGGTCCATTAAAACATTTTAAAGCTTATATTGATTCTACTTTAATCCGAAATATATACTTCGTCTACGGAACTTTGATCCTAACATTTAGATGGTAAGAAAAACCCTAGAGATTGTTTAAAAACATACACTTGATTGTGTTTGAAAAATGTCATATATCCTAGTGAGCTTGAAATTAAATTAACCACTTATTCTTCATGTTCTCCAACCTCAATTATGACCCCCACTAAAAGCTACGTTTGAAGTTGTTTGACAAACGTGATTACTTTTTTCTATTGTCAACTTATTACCACTATAGAGCTTTTCTCACTACGAAGACTCTATGAAACGAAGCAAGCGCTGCTTACAAATGAATTATTAAATTATTTACACATGGTTATTGCAATCGTAGTCTTATCTAGGCCTTCAAAAAGTATTTGGTTTTCATCAAAATGTTGGTATGTACGATGTTTCTGTATCATAAATTATTCTGGATATATATTACGTGCGATAGTTTGCATATTCTTTCATTTTTTTATTTTATTTTTCACGCTACAGAGTGCTTACTCGGTCCCTCTCCCCTAATTGGCGTTCAAGTGTTTAACACTTTTATAAGTTTTTCTTAGCTTTAGGGTTGTTATTTAGACATCAATTGGTATGTTTGTGTTTGATCACAGCTTAGATATTTGTTGAACTTTGTATGCTATTTCAGGTGGCCTTCATGACCATTTCATCCCACTTTATAAATAGATTCACATCAATTTGCAACATATCTGAGATAATAATCAGATGAACAGCAGTGTTTGTGATATGTTAACTGGAGTTCAATGACCAAGCAAGCACACGTGAATAACGAGTAAAAACATTAATTCTACACAAACATCAATCACAAAGTTATATTTTTACTTTACTGTCGTTTTATAACCATTTCTTTATATAAAGATTATCAAAATTCATTACCATGCGTAATTAAGTCCTCCAGCGGATGAAGGTTTTCTATTATAATAATTCAGGGCATCATTCAATTACTAATATATACTACAGATCTGACAAAAGTGTAACACAAAGCTACACTAAGCTAATCAAGTATTACCAATTCGGCAGCTCATCAACCCGCCCATTGTCAGCAATGCGGTACATGCTATCTATGTGTCTGTTGCTATTCGACCACTGGCTATCCATATTTTGGCCGTTCGGCAGCTCAGGTTTGACTCTTTTTCTTTGATTTAATGTTAATCTTTTAACAGTACTGTACTGCAAGTTAAGGAATAATAAAACGAAAGTGATAAAATATTCTTAGAATAGTTACAGGTATTTATTAAACTATTATAAGTGAAAAATAAATATCTGATTACAACCATTTTGAAAAGAAACAAGTGCTGGTAGTCTTTGTTTTATGATTGCTATCAGAAAGTAAAATCGCTTGTACGTTTTATTTATATTGATTAACAACAATAAATGATAATAGAATGTTCAAATGTGCAAACTGTAAATACATTAAAAGTATGCTACAACAGAGAACTTTAGAAAATAAAAGCATAAATTCACAAATGCATCAATTACAAAACTTAATGTGATATAAAATATAAAACATTAAACTCTAGAGTTTATCAAAATGGCAGATGATTAAATACAAAAAGTAATTTCCTAATGACATAATACTTGAACAGAAATAACAATACAAAAGGCACTGTCTTATAAATCGTATTACTGAATCAGCATACAGGAGAAAGATTACTTTTTCATTTTTCAACAGGAGAAAGTAAACGTGTCACAGCATATTTGGTCGTATATTTTTGATCCATAAAACATTTATCATAATTTTAATTATTTTGAAAAACGTTCGATTTGTTGTGAAAGTGTCAATTCTTATAAAATTGCGAAATTAATAATAAATTGCCACTTCCAAAATCTTGTTCATAACGCGTAAACGAAACAAAAGGTTATTTCTTACATTTACAATATTGACCGTTGACATTTCTGCTTAAATTTACAAAAGGTTAATTATTTTATATAACAAAACACCGGTTTTTATAGCTTTCCTACTGGTTTTGTCATTGCATAGAACATGGTATTCATCCTTTAGAGCATTTAGCCTCGCCTTCCTTGACGTCACAATAAACGAACCAAACCAAAAATTGACTTGAAAAGTTGATAGGTCCATTATACTGAAATGTAAACTCTATTCTTGTCAAAGAGTTTAGTAAGAAAATCACTGGTTGTAAATATTTCTAATTTAAAGCACATTTGAATACATACGCAATCCAGTTCCTTAATCTTTGATAAATAATAACATAAAGATAATTTTACAACCGACACCGAATGTGTATAAGAAAGTGTCATATAATATATGTTAGAAGTTAATGAAATTTTGTATGCAATTTTAATTAACCTTCAAGACCAATTTACACGTGAGTAACATCTGATGCAGGTTAGTTTGTAACAAATCCGCGATAATGATTAGATGTACATCAAATTTGGCTAAATGTTAACTGGTGTTCAATGACAAAACAGCATATACATGGATAACTGCTGAAGTAAAAGGTTTTAACCCACACACACCCAAACATGTTATTTCATTATTTAACATTTCATGACTATAATATCGAGATAAATTACAAGAATTCATTATTATCATGTGTGATAAGCTTACCTGTGAAGGCAAATTTCCTGACTATAACCATAATAGCTTCAGGTAATTACAGCAATATTTCAAGTTTTCTAATAAAACACCATTACAAATCTTTGGTACAATTAGAGATTTAATAATACATCTTAAGACCTTTTATTAATTTGTAGTTCGTCGGACTGGCCCGCCTGTTAATTTAGAATTAAGAAAAAAATCTTTTTCCGCCTTTCCAAAATGCCCCGCATGGCAAGTTTGGTCCATGTTTCGTATACGGACTTTTTCAACATTAACAGCCCGTTGCAGACGACGTCGTACGTAAACTATGCCAGTTTTCGTTATTTGGTTGTGATAAAAGGACACTGGTATTTATTTAATATATTAAATGAGAAACTGCTAGAACAGAATACTCTTTGCTGTTATTACTAATGTATGTATATGTACAGGATTTTCATTTGATGAATTTAATGCAATAACTATAATTTTCTCTCGCTCTCCTGGGTCAAATTATGTGTATCTTAAAAGTGTTTTTAGAACTAAAATATTGCTCGCACGCCTCTTTTTTCTGACAACTAAAAATTAATTTGGTGTGGCCTAAAAAGTCGAGTTCTTGAAATATCAACATATAGTGAAAAGTCAATATTTTATCACAACAAAACCAAAGAAACACTCATGTTGGTGTCTTTGTTGTATTACTGCTATCATAAAATTGAATCGCTTGTACGCTTTAATCATATTTTAAACAAGGGTAAAATGAGAAGTAAATGCACAAATGTGCAATATTTAAAGCAATAGAGATCACACTTCAACAAAGAGATTCGAATTATCTAAAAGAGAAAATGTAATATGTATTATGATTTATATGGCGAAGAATCATAAATTTCATCAAACATTAATGACTACATGTATTTAGTGTGATCTGAAAGTTAATTAGTTAAAATAACTCGGAGCGTTTATCAGATGCCGGAGTTCGTTGTTTTCTTAATTGGAACGGAAATCGAATACTTTTGAAGAATAACCTGTACCAATATGTCAGTGTAGGCTTATTTCTATAAATACTGCGTAAATTTATTTTTGTTTTCCAAAATTAATATTAAATGCGAAAAGGCAATTTTCTTCATAAACGACAACAAAAGGCACAGCAGTGACACAAACAATTTTTTTATTTCACCTGCTCGCGCAAAAGGTGTGTGTGCTCTTATAAAAGTTATTTTGTTGTCGTTCGCAAAATGATTTTCTTTTCACCTCTGTACTTCCGTATCGTATTGATAATATGAAAAAAACACATGTAATCAAAAACAAACATACTTATCCATGTCCGAATCATAATACAGAAGCAAAGTAAACACTTTCGAACTTACAAGACCTTAGGTTAGACACGTGAACTTCCACCAGTAAAGTTAGGGTGCTCCGGAAGGGTAAGCCTCTCCTATTTAGCTAGCTACACCTGCCACGTGTAAACATTTTTCATAGACCATGGTTGTTAAAATATCACATTTCAAAGGAGGGTTCTTATAGTGTTTTGCAAAGAACCTAACATAATGTTCCGAGGTTACAACTTATAGCTATCAATAACATGAGATACAATAGATTATTTTCCTCTTATGTTTCCTCTTATCGTTTCGAAACATATTTACACAAAATGTTCCGAGGTTACAACTTATAGCTATCAATAACATGAGATACAATAGATTATTTTCCTCTTATGATGCGTATTATGAGATCATAATTAACAAAGTATGAGAGACTGATGAATCAAAAACAAATGCTGTTAAAGCATTACATTGCATATCAAAGGGCGTCCCGAGGCTGATTTGTACAGAACAAAATGTTCCGAAATTACTTACCTTAGCTATTAATAAGACCATAAGTCTTTTCCTCTTAATGATAAATATTGTTTATATTTATTATTTATTATTTATATATTTATATTATATTCACAACTAATAAGATAAAAACAAACATATCAATACAAAATATAAGATAAAGACTTCAAACAGAGTATATATGCTACTTTCATTTTCTCTGGTAATTCCTAAAGGGCGGAGTGTAAGGATTGTCAAAACAAAACGTTGTAATTGAAACCAATTGCTTTGATACCATTTTTAATATACATGCAATTACTATTTAGAAAAATACTTTTTTTTTTCTATACTGATGTGAAATTATGTATATTTCACAATATTATTCTTTTTTTTACAGTATAAGACATTTCCCGCTTAGATATACTGCTTACTGACTGTATATGATATACAGTTGAGGGATCGTTTCAAACTTTTTAATGTTGGTTCGTATGTATATAATCACGGCTTCTCACGCTTTTTTTATCCATTCTAATATTAATGCGACTAAGAATTTATTGGGATTACTTCCCTAAACAGTTGAACTCTTTCAGTTTTGTAGTAGTATGATATTTATTTTCCATCGAAACCCTTAAACTAACCAGTTCGTGTAAATGTATATTTTGACCGGTGTTAAGCACTATAAATGTGGGTGGCGTGTTTGATGATCATTTGATCAAGGATTACACAGCCGGGTTTTTATGGTACGATAAATAAGTCAATAATATTACGATTTTTTTCATTATTTGACTTATCTTAGCAACGCTAATTAATTGATTTATTAAATACTGTTTTATGTTCTTGACATGAATTGCTTTCACTTATATCGAGAAACTACCAGCCATAATTATACGTTATTATGTTTTCCTGAGGGACCTGTGCTACAATAGTATTCTCTTTGGGAGTATAGTGTCTGAACCGAAGGCGAAGGCACTTTGCTCACCAAGACAATACTACAGTGACATAATAGTAGCAGAAAGTGTTATTTTTACTTACCCTGCAACTGGACATTTATTGTTATGGTCTACGTGTACAGTGTCTAGAGAGACCTTATTCCTTTTATTTTCAAATACCTAGTACTTGGCAAAACAACCCTTTCCTATTTTCTATGGTTGGTCGGGTCAAACTGTAGCCCAAACCCCCAGCGTTTAACATGCACTGCTGAACATTGGACTTTGGTATTTATACGAGATTATATGAGCAAAGCCGAATCAGAATATTAACTTGTCATAAATTTAGAAAAAAATGGAAATATTTTTAGTAGTAAATAGGTCTTTGTATCTAATGAAACGACGAAAATTTATTTATTTATTTATTTATTTATTTATTCATTTATTTATTTTCAGTTCTTTTTATATTTCTTTTTTATTTATTTATTATTTTCTTTTATGTGTTGTTTTTGCACTAGACCACCTTCCGACGATTTGACTGTTATATATGTAACAGCTAGATGTGTTACAATTTATTATCGGGTGATATATCTAGGGTTTGTCGATTTTTTTATTATATTGCTTCTATCGATGTTGTCGAATGCCCTTGTCTTCTGGATATACGGTTATTCTAAATCTTTTTTTTTGTCTTATGTTCCGATCTTTAAGATACTAAAGTATTTTCGGTGTCAAAATGTATCAGTACACACAGAAAAAGATTTTTATAAAATCACCCGCTTTTAAAAACTAGAAAAACTGTGAGCCACAAGCTCACAAAAAATACTTCCCGCTCCCCCCCCACATAAAAAACAATCCATCGGATCAAATTTTTAAATAGGAGGTGCACATCTATATTATATCACAAAGATTGTGTGAAAGTTTCATGAAAATCCATTGAAGGGTTTACGAGGAGTTGCAGATAAGAGATAAGTACCCTAAGGTGTAACGGAAGGACGGAAGGACACACAGACGGACGGACACCTCTATCACCATATACCCCCCACTTTTTAAACGGGGGGTATACTAAGAATTTAATAGAATTAATTCCCGTAGAATGTTCAACGAGGAACTAAAAATGTACAGAAAATTGCATGACATCTGACGTCATCCACGATGCAAAAAAAACTGTATTGAAAGCAATGTTTAATTTACTTTGAAGGAGATAAAATGATGAATGTTTTAGTTGTTAATCATCTTTGTATTAACAATTCAGTATGTATCAACAAAATGTGTTCAATTACATCTTGATTAAATAACCCCCACTCAATCATATATCGTATGCAGTCAGAGGAAGCAGTATATCGAAGTGGAAAATGTCTAATCATTTGAATTTAAACCTTTTCAAATTGTTTCAATTTCACTGTTGATAATAACCGTCCAGACAGAATAAGAAAGTTAACCATGCATCAGAAAAACAATTAGGGAGGATTTGTAAAATATAGTTTATGTTTTGTTTTCAACTTAAATTAGAAATCTAGGATGCAAGATTCTTCTACTCTACAGTCAACTGTCTATAAAGCCACCTACGGGAACCAGTAAAAGTGGTCATTCTGGGCAGGTGGTCTTTATATACATTTTCAAATAATATAAATAAAGAATAGATGGGTTACAATTCTCCTGACCTTTAAAAGCAGGTAGCATTTCAGGGAGGTTGAACTCTACTAAATATGGATAAACAGTTTTTTCTGAATCCTGAATACTTGGTGTGAGGGTATTGCAAAATCGCACGATCGTGCAAATGGTAAGTCAACTAGGGATAATATTCCACAATATCAGTTCAATTTCCTATATTGTTGTTTCTTATTTTTCAAAAAAATCTTAGTTATTAATTATTATTACGAAACTTCTTAAACATCAAAGATATAAAATATGTAAAATGAAAAAAAGTTTTGATTTTTTAAGATTTCAAAAGAAAATTCCAAAAAGTTCTCTATTGATGCACTTGTAATTTTTTAAAAACCTCATTAATGGTAAGATACAACGAAGCAAGTTGCTTGCAAATAAATGGTTGATCAAGGGGATATTGGAAGCCTAGGCTTATCAAGACCCTCAAAAAGTTGTATTAATGTCATGGCAATATTTATCATAAGTTTAAGGTCTCTGTGTCCAGGATCGCCCTGGATATATTCGACGTTCCGTAGTTCCGTGTTCCTTTCACTCAATTTTGATTACACACGTGCCGGGAGTACTTATCTAAACATGAGGTGCTTACCTTTCCGGAGCATCCGGCTTCTTTCTTGTTGGAAGTTCACGTGTTTAACCTAACCTTTCAGTTTCAAAAATTTTACTTTGCTTCTTGATTGTGATGCAGACATGGTTTAGTATGTTTGGTTAATAATATTATACTTCATCTTTCAAGGCATTTCAAAATAAACTACATACCATTTGACACCCGCTGTATGCTATGTGGGACAGTAAAAAAATGACAGATTTATTAAATCATACAATTGATTTCTTTGATACAGTTGACTTCTTTATTTGTTCTGGCTTTTTATTAGATACCGGTATATATTGCTGGTTAAGTCATATAAATGAATCAAGACCAATATGATAAGTCTGTGTCCGTCCCTACGCGTTTGCTCTTGTCATTTTATCAAGTGTGCGTTCAGAGTAATTACTCACTTAGTATTTTGTTAGTTTACCGCGTTTGCTCTTCAAATGACAGTTTTCAGAGACAAATCTATGATATATCCGTGATGAATTTATGATCTTAACGATTTTTTAATTTTGATATTCCAGTTTTGTTGAAACCACGTTAGATTTTCTTGAATTTACGAGTTATGGAGACCAAAGTATAACAAAATTGTATGTTCTTGTTTGTTCCAATTACAAAAAAAACACCTACTAATGATGTTAGCCAAAATATAAAGAAAACGGTGAAGGTCCACAAAAATAAGTTATACAAAATGAATTTATTTATTTCAACCTTTTAACATTTTAACTTTTAAGATGTGTATTTCTAATAATTTTGTCAAAAAAGGGAAATTAATTTAAATATTTTGGTTCTGAAAACATCGAAAAAGCACGATCTTAATACAAATATCTTCGACGTCACAATATATATCTTGAAACTTTGTGACTTTAATCAAAAACAAACCTACTAATCCATGTCCGAATCAAAATCCAAAAGCAAAGTATAAAACTTTGGAATTGACAAGTTAGGTTAGACACGTGAACTTTCACCAGGTAAAGGTAAGCACCTCCTGTTCAGCTAGCTATATCCGCCACGTTTATAATCAAAATTGTATAAAAGGAACATGGAAATATGGGACGTCAAATATATCAAGGGCAATCCTGGACGCAGACACATCAAACTTATCAACAATACTGTGATGACGGCCATAAAACTTTTAGGGCCTTATAAGCCTAGGCTTGCAAAATCCCTAAGTCAACAGTTTATTTGCAAGCAGCTTGCTTCGTTGTACAAAGTCCCCGTAGTGGGACAAATAGTTGTTTATTATCATTATACTGCGGCACTTAACACTTTGAATGGAAATGGGTCTATTTTAAATAAAGTGTGTTAAATTTAAGTAATGAAGTGTAAAAGCATGAGTATCAATATCATGAATGCTTCAAATCCAATTTATTTTATTTTAAATAAAGATAATGTCATTGACTCTTAAAATTTAAAATTTAACTAATAATGGAAGCCATGTTCTAATATCGCACCATAAACGACGTAATTTAAATTTCCCCGCTGTCGTCTTTTATTTGGCTTATATGACTGGCTTTTATAATGCTTCACTGTGAAATGATAAAATCTTCGGGGGATTAATTTTTATTGCAACTCAATGATGTCGAAAAGAATAGACAAGTTTTAACATTTTCCCGTGATGTAAATACGTGACAAGATCGTCTATTGTCCGTGTTGTTAAATTTGGAATCGTCCGGTTTTTTCACAGCTATTTTTTCAATATAGACAAATAATAGACGTTTCCAATTCACTTATAAAGACTTGGATCTATGGATTCAGACATTATGTAAGTATTATTGATGTTAAAATCAGCATTGTTTCGGCAGTCATAGAAACGTTTGATTTCGGCTGTAATAGAAACGCTTGATTTAAGCCATGTAGAAAGTTTGATCTAAGAATTTGTGAAGATATAACGATGAAAAGCAACAAGCCAAAAGTATTTATCCCGATAAAACGATGTTAATATAAATTCAACGATTTATTTATCACTTGAACTGGATAACATATAATCTATCAAGTTTTCAAAACATCATACATATATTGCTGAGGAAATTCAATACTCGTATACGTACCATAAACAGAAAAAGTCGACAAAAGATAGACATTTAAATCAGTTCATTTTTTGGTATTGTGCTTATCTAACATTATTGGGGCAATTGTCATCATTTTTTATATGATATCAGAGGTGAAGAATATAAATTCATGTAGGCGAAGATATTCAAAGTGACAGAGAAGAACAGTGAGTGGGAAACCTTAAGTAACTAATATCGGTACAAGTACAAACTACTTACGCGAATGAATTTAAAAGTTAATATTATTCTCCACGTGTTGTAAAGGCAAAAGGAAATATATAAGAGTGCTTAAAAGCCAAAACAGCTCTTGACAATAGAACTCATTTGTACATTACGGTCGTCGCTATATATGATAAGGAAAAGATAAATTCATTGCTTTTTTATTTGAGTATTGACAAACTAATAATGGTACATGACGGTGGTCAGTATACTAGTATACGGTTAGGAAAAGATAAATGAAGCCGTATTGTTTGAGCCCTGTCACACAAAAGAGAATTGTAAATCACGATCGTCAAAATATTTGATTCCGAAAAAGTGAACCTAGCGCTTTTGGATTAAGTTGGATATGTGCGAAATTCATTTGATCTAAGTAATAATAAGAGAAGAATTGTACATCACGGTCGTCGAAATATATGATTTGGATAAATAAATTAAATCCAGCGATATACGATTAGGAGTGGATAAATCCATCGCTTTTTATTTAAGCTTTGCCAAGAGAATTGTTCATGTCAGTCATTGATATATATAATATAATAAGGACAAAATATATCCAGCCCTTTTGAGAATTGAGTGAGAATTCGTGCGAATTTTATTTTGATTTGAGCCCTGATTAGAGAAGCGTCGAAGTATATAATTCGGAAAAAAGTTAATCTAGCACTTTTGAATTAAGTGGGATTTGTGTGAGTTTCGTTTGATTTGAGCTCTAATAAGAGAGGAATTGTACATGATGGTCGTCAAAATATATGATTCGGAAGAAGTGAATCTGGTGCTTTTTATTTGATCTAGAATTTGTGATAATTCTTTTGTACGAAGATTATACAAGGCGATCGTTAAATATGTGATCAGGAAAAAAATAATCCAGTGAGTTTGTTTTGAGTGATAATTTGTTCGAGTTATATCGTGACGTCTTTATTTTTTTCTCGATATGAATAGATATAATCAATTTATCAGCATTTAAAGAACCTCGTTAAGTGATGTTTCTATTTATGTCTGTTAAATTGAATCTGTTGTAATCATTAATTGTAGCAATAAGGAAACAGTTGTTGATGAAATTGATAAAGAGAAATATAAATTAAAACTGTCAGTAAAATACATCAGTCACGAGAGATAACCATCTTTGTGAATAAGATCATTTTAATTTTCATTTTGGACATAATAAGGGATAAATGTTTTTCTTTTTGGATTTGTTATCACTAACACGATAACCCACTATGTGAAAAAAATATTTTAATCAACATTTCGGACCTTATATGCAAAATATTTTCTTTTTGCTTTGTTGTCACTGATTTGTATTAGTAACATATAACCTACTTTGTGAACAAAATCATTGTTATCAACATTTCAGACATCATTTGGAAATAGTTTTCTTTTTTGGTTTTGTAATATAACCTACTTTGAAAACAAAATCATTATAATCAAACATTTTGGACATTATATGGAAAGATATTTCTATCACTGAATTGCGTCGCTGACGAGAGATAACCCACTTTGTGAACAAAATCCTTTTAATCAACATTTTTAACATTATTTGGAAAATATTTTTCTTTTTGGGTTTGCAATCACTGAATTGCATCAGTCACCAATAACCTACTTTGGTAACAAAATCATTATAATCAACATTTTGGACATTATATGGAAAGATTTTCTATCATTGAATTGCGTCGCTGACGAGAGATAACCCACTTTGTGAACAAAATCCTTTTAATCATCATTTTAGACATTATACGGATTGATGAGAGAAAGATAATCTACTTTGTGAACAAAATCATTATAATTAACAATTTCGGATTATATTTTAATTTTTTAATCACGGAATTGCATCAGTGACAAAATAACCTACTTCGTGAACAAAATCATTATAATCAACATTTTGGATATATATGGAATTTTTTTTTATCACTTAATTACATCGCTGACGAGAGATATCACACTTTGTGAACAAAATCATTATAATCGGCATTTTGGACATTATATGGAAAGTTTTTTCTGTCACTGAATTACATCGCTGGCGACAGATAACCACCTCTGAGGACAAAATCATTTTATTTAACATTTTTAGACATAATACGGATTTCTTTTTGGATTATCACTGAATTGCATCAGTGACGAGAGAGAGAGAGATAATTTACTTCGTGAACAAATCATTATAATGAATATTTTGGACATTATACGAATTATTTTTTCATTTTGTTTTTGTAATCACCTAATTGCATCAGTCACAAATAACCTACTTTGAGAACAAAAATTAAACACTTTATCATTTTAGACATAATACGGATTTCCTTTTTCTTTTTGGATTATCACTGAATTGTATCAGTGACGAGAGATAACCCACTTTGTGAACCAAAATAATCGTTTTAATTAACATTACGGACGGATAACTTTGTTTTCTTTTTTGTATTTGTTATTATTAGACCTAACACAGAAATAAGCAGGCGTAGTGAAGACAGAATCGTTGATATATATAGCTGATAGATGATTCACAGTGTGTTGATATATCAGAAAGCATGTTTTATACAATAGTAACTACATACTTAGTTTGATAAATATTGCAGAACGGTAAATAGAACAATGAAACTTAATATAAGCAGCAGTGTGATTAATCTGCAGTTTATAATTAAAGTAGACAGATGACCGTATCAATAGTAGTCATATCAAGACAAATACAGGTTCATATAGAATTCATATGAAGTAGAAAAGGATGGATTTCTAGATTCGTAGAAACAACGTATTTCTGATAACATTTGATAAAATTTGGATTTGGATGCTGAATACACGAAAATAATGGCATTCAGTTATGATACATTCATGTATGTTGATCTAATTATTATTTTTTAATTTGACTTACTTGTTATATCAATTTCATAAATATTTGATAATATTTTGATCAAATTTGAAATTGGATATTAAAAACAGGAAAATAACGGAATTCATTGATGATACATTCATGTGTGTTAATCTTTTTAATATTTAATAGGACTTAATTTTATAAATTTTGGATTACATTTAATAAAAACTGGATTTGGATTGAATGTTGGAAACAGGAAAATAATGAAATTCAGTGATCATGTGTGTTAATCTTTTTAATATTTAATCTGACTTAATTTTATAAATTTTGAATTACATTTGATAAAAACTGTATTTGGAGGCTGAATGCAGGAAAATAACGGAATTCAGTAATGATACATTCATCTGTGTTGATCTTATTTTTTTAATTAGACTTATTAATTATGTGAATTTTATACATTTTTTATAAAATTTGATAAAAATTGAATGTGGATGTTGAAAACAAGGAAATAATGGAATTCAGTAATAATACATTCATGTATGTTAATGTTTTTTAATATTTAATTGGACCTAATGATCATGTAAAGTTTTATAAATTTTTAATAACATTTGATAAAAATTGGACTTGGATATTCAAAACAGGACAATAATGAAATTCAGTGATGATACATTCATGTGTGTTTATGTTTTTAATACTTTTTTTATAAAATTGGATTTTTGAAAGTGAAAACAGATAATAGAATTCAGATTCAGTAATAGCATATTCATGTTTGCTAATTTTACACATTTAAAATAACAACTGATAAAATTTGAAATTGAGAACAGGAGGTCGTGGAATTTAGGAATTATATATTTGTGTATACGTTTATTTTAATAACATTTTTTAAATGGATTTGAAAATGTTAAACTTGAGATTAATGGAACTTTTAATATACATTTACGTATGTTAATTTAAAGACATTTTTGTATAATTGGATTTAGTTCAAAACAGGAAATTAATAGGTTTATGAATTATGTTAATTTTATAAGTTTTTGATGACATTTGGTAAAAAATTGGATTTGGAAGTGAAATCAGGAAGATAATGGAATTCAGTGGTGATGCGTTCGTGTATGTTAATGTTTTTAATTTTTAATCAGACTTATAAATTATGTTAATTTTATAAACAAAAATTATAACATTTGATAAAAATTGGATTTGGAAGTGAAAAAAGGAGGAAAATGGAATTCAGTAATTATACATATATGTATGTTAATTTTACAACTTCGGAGGAGGAAATAGTGTCACCTTTTGTTATTGCAATCTCCGTGTTGCACTGTTTAACAATACTAGTTACGTTACATATGAACATCATGGTGATGCTTCTGTATGGAAAAAGGTGTAGTAAAAGCACTGTGGTGGATAATTTATTTTTATTACTAGCTATAACAGATATATTTATAAGTCTTTGTTTAACCAATTGGTTCATTTTGCACTGCTTTCTAAAAACCTGGATTTTACCAAATTTGATGTGTCCAGTTTTATTTTTAATTCAGACTTCTTCAGTGATACTCAATGCGTTTTGTATATGTTGTTTCCTGCTTGTCATATCTATCAACCACACAGGACTACAAATACGCTCTGGACCATTATCTAAGGCGGTGTTCATCACCATATTTTTCATGTCGCTGATAGTGTCTTTACCTGGCACCATTAAAGCCAAGGTAAGCTATGACTTTATCTCGGACCGATTTTTTTGTGTTGACACCTGGGGAAGCCGTTCTGATGCCAATGCTTATATCACCTGCCTTTTAGTGTTCCAGTATGTATTACCAGTACTTCTGATGCCTGTTATGTGTAATGCATGTTGCCAAGCTGATTTGATACAAGAGGATCTCGTTAAACAGCTACATAAGAATAAAAAGGTAAGACAATACAACTATAAAACTATATTATCCTTTACACCATTTTAAAATTATACCATGTAGAGTTGAATTAAGTTGAGTAATGTTGTTTAACATCTCAGTCAAGAATATTTCACTTGTATCGAGAAATCGCCAGGTAAAGGCGATAGTGGAGGAACTTTGCATGTGCGTTGTGTTGATGGTATTATACAGCACGGTTCTTTATCGTGCCACGCCTACCACGACACATGTATGAGACCTTTATACGTACGGTTCTTTATCGTGCCACGCCTACCGCGACACATGTATGAGACCTTTATACGTACGGTTCTTTATCGTGCCACGCCGACTGCGACGCGTGTACGAGACCTCGTTTATTTTAAGTTTCAAACCGAAAGAACCGTGACTTTCATTTCCTAATGGCAAGTGATTGGCTTAAGAACAGTAACTACCCACTTTCAAGTCTTGGATAAGATCCGCTCGGGATTCCAACCCACGACCTTACGGAGCGAGCACTCTACCAGCTGAGCTACAGCATCGGTTATATGCCATGTAGTGACGATGACCTAATTCCTAACACAGTAAAAAAAAATCTCATAATTCTATCAAACCATTAAAGATTCAAAATTTTGATGACACTATAATGAATTCACTACAATACTTTTTCTTTTTGGTGCCACTTTGTTGTCAAGAGGTCAACTTGCATTTAGATAGACCAAGTACATTTTGGTATGTGATACTATTCAATAGCTTATCCAGTACATTTCTGTATTTTCTGAACTCGCTGACAGAGTAACTCGCTAATACATTCAAAAGTAGCACATGACAATTGTCATGTGCTACTTTTGAATGTATTATTTCATAAAAATTCACAAGTAGCACATGACAGATCTGACATCATTCTATTATATATAGGGTTAAGTTATAATACATAAAATGCTGTGTAGGTTCAGCGGCTTATTCATTATATGCTCCGTTGTGATACTCAGTCGTCTGGCCAAAAATAATATATTCTAATGTAGTAAGATTCTGTATTTTCTGAACTCGCTGACAGAAATATTCCCACTTCTGACATTATTCGATTATATCTTGGGTAAAGTTATAATACATAAAGTGTTGTGTGGGTTTAGCGGCATATTTATGGTCCGTTGTGATACTCAGTCGTCTGGCCAAAAATGATATGTTCTTATCTAGATTCTGTATTTTCTTAACTTGCTGACAGAAATATTCCCACTTCTGACATCATTCGATAATTCCTCGGTTTAACATATAACGCATAAGATCTAATAAAGGTTAATCAGCATATTTTGAAGCATCTGGACACTCAGTCGTCTAGCCAAAAATGATGAGCACATTAGTATACACAACACACACATGTCGAAAGTTAAACAGAAGAGTCGAATTGGCGGCTTATAATGTCGGACCCTCGTTAGTTATGTAACTTATATCTAGTCGACATCTGCTATTTATTTTTCGTCATCTTTTCGGTCGCTTATTATCTATATCTAGCACATTAGGTAGCCGAGGTCGACTCCTTTTCGTTTGCACAGTGCTAAACTTTCGACAGGTCCGTAATGTATAACGATATTTAGAACTCCATAATTATGTTACGATGACGATGCAGTATATGTAAATTAAAGATTTGTAAGAGTTGGGTTGAGTAATAGTGTTTAAAGTCCCAGTCAAGAATATTTAACTTATATCGAGACGTCGCCAGCTAGGGCGAAGGTGCAGAAATTTTGCCTGTACGTTGTGCTGATGGCATTATACAGCAAGGTTCTTTATCGTGCCACGCCTACTGTGACACGGGACCTCGTTTATTTTAAGTTCCCATCCCCGAAAGAACTGTCACTTTCATTTTTGACTTACCGAAATAACAATCACTACCCTCATTCAAGTCTTGGGTCAGACTGGGCCGGGGATCCAACCACAACCTCCCACTTACGGAGCGAGCACCCTAGCAACTGAATTACCGCAGTGGTACAGATTTGTAAGATGGACAAAACTCTTACACACACAACATACAGTATTTAACTATTGTGAAAGTAGGTAGTTTTGTAAATTCCTCAATGTATGACTTTCTTGTCATTCTTTCATATGCTGATTTTAAATTTTCATTAAAATAATCCATTTAAAATCAGCACATGGCAATTCTTTAATTTTTGAAAGAATTATGACAACCCTTGTCATGCCATAATTATTTCTAATGTTTCTTGTAAGCAATTTTGTCAGTTCTATATTACACTGTGTAATCCGGTTACGTTCACAAAACTGATACTATATGCCTCGATATAAGTGTTCAGTCCCTGCAATAAATTTTAAAGAAGAAGACATATTTCCAAAGTAAGCAGCAAATATGGTGTAGTTTGTATTGCAATACATACAGTCAAACCTGCCTTAAAGGCCACCTCTATATAAGGGTCACCTGCTTATAAAGGCCAGTAGAATAATATCCCACTTCTTCTTTATTTATATTCGAACCTGTATATAAAGGCCACCTGCCTATAAAGGTCACTTTTACTGTTTCCCTTGGTTGGCCTTTATAGACAGGTTTGACTGTATTCACAAATAGTAAACTTAGTGGATGTACACGACTTTCGTTGCCTTGCTGGCTTTATTGAACACCCATTCTCAGTAATAAGGCCCAATTCACTATTTCAAGATGATGAAAAATAAAAGTCTGACAAGCAATGAACTTCTAGTATTTTCAGAGACTGGACATACCAGAAGATTCAGAAACAACAAAATTATTAACACCAATTGATTATTTTGGTTGTAATTTCACTTTATTGTTACATACATACCATTTGTATTTAAATGAATTGTTATTTACGTGACCGTAGTTAAAGTTCATCATATTCTTACCAGGTAGTAGTATTAATATGTTTATTATGCTTGAACATTAGGTTACATTGTTATTAATTTAAAAATGTGCCTTGAGACCACTTCGACATATCGAAATGATAATGACGATGTTTGTAGTCTACAGAAATTAAAGTATTTTTACGCAAAAATACAATAAATTTATTTTTGTATTCTCAAGTTGGTAACAGAAACAAAATTTCAAACAGGTAGTCATTAATCAACACTCAAATCAAAATGCAAATATGTCTTGATGAAATTACTAACCAAAAGAACTGTACAAAACTTATTATCTTCAAGATAATTTTCACTTATGTAAACAGTGAATTCGGTAACGTATGTAGCACCTCTAGATGACTTTGAGTCAATATAAAGACAGCTAAATTATATTATATTACAAATTATTAACTCTTGTTTTCCATAACAAAATTGTAAAACTTATCAATAGAACACATGATATTGGTATATATGTTCACTTTTCAAGCGAAATGACAAAAACTATTTATCGGTAACGTATGTAACAGTTTAACCGATAATAAGATTATGTACATGGTATCGTTTACAATGGAGTCTTCAATTTCTTTATTAAGACAACAAGAGATATAAAGCCTTTAAAATTATCAATTATCACGATGTAAATGTTCACTTTTCTAGTGACAAAAATAATTCATTAAGTAAGTAACGTATGTAACTGTTTAGTCACGTATGTAACAATTACATACTGGGGTTTAAAACTTCTTCACTCAGTGACATGTCCTTCTTTAAAGAAATTCAATAAAATATACCAGAGTTACATTCTAAAAAACAAGGCTAATGGAATGAGAAGGTCTTAATTGCTGATTAAGATGTCATATCTTTAAAGGGACCACTGTCTGTATTTTTCTCTCCAGTAGTACTTTTCATATTTAGATTTTAAACCTGAAATCTGGACTTATCCTTTATTTATAACAACTTTTTTCTCCATCCGATTGGTTATACTGTTTCTAAATTCAGGATAGACTGAAAAATCTTACATGCTATGTGCCTTTTACAAACATTTACTGTCTATACCAGTCAATTTATTTAAAGTCGATCTCTTTTTCTTCTAATTATCTTTTAATCAATCATGTGACTTAAAATGTCTCTCATACCGATCCATGCCAATATAATAATCCCAAAAAGCAGAGAACGAACGTTGAAAATTTGCAAATAAAGTTAAACACACGAACTTTCACCAGGAAAGTGAGAACAAATCAACAATGTACATTGTATTTTGGTATTAGTAGTCCAGCAGTTTGCTTCGTTTTATAAAGTCCACATGGATGCTATAGTTGAGGTACAAGTCCCAATATGAAGCAGAACATGAAGGATTAGTTGTATCTTTTATTTCAATATCCTTAAGATAGATGACATTCACAAAAGCCTTCGAATTTAGAATTATAAAATCCTATACCAGACATCATGTATCTGTATATATGTGGAGTTAAATGGTTTTGTTAGAGTCAACCTTCAAGTTAAAAACGGTTTTACATAAACTTTGCTGCAATATGAAATAAATCAGCCAGCAATGATGCACAGTTTAGGCCCATTACCGATTATTGTTGGAAAATTATATTGCCAAACATAACATGTATATGGTGTCTATTAAAATCACTCATATTTTGTTAATGATTCTATCACTATACATGTATTTAATATTTGTCAATAAGGTGTTACCAAGAAGAACTTTTCTTGCTGAGTTTCGCTTGTTGGGTGTCAAGTCAATAATGGTAACATCACTTTCTGTTTGCTTTCATAATGTTAACTTCTCATTTGAAAATGTAACTCTTTTATCCTTTCTAATATGAAAGTTTTCTATCTGAAATTTCTTTCTCATGATTTATCTTTTAAAATTTTAACGTCTTTAGATACATT
Organism: Anadara kagoshimensis; assembly: GCA_021292105.1. Lineage (NCBI taxonomy): Eukaryota > Metazoa > Mollusca > Bivalvia > Arcoida > Arcidae > Anadara > Anadara kagoshimensis. The sequence continues at coordinate 29,709,797 of CM037861.1, forward strand.
ACATTAAGCTTCCCTTTAGCTTCTTGTCAGAACTTGTATAGTTTTTACCCCTAGTTTAAATAGAAGGTAACCTAAAACTAAGAAGAGTATGACCACTGTTGTTAATGACGTAACAGGAACTGGTTCCAAAGAGACATAACCACTATCTGAAACATCCTTGGCGGCTATCTGTTCTGGCAGTTCATGTGTTTAACTTAACTTGTCAGTTTCAAAGTTTTCACTTTGCTTCTGGATTTGTGATTCGGACACATGGAATAGTAGGTTTGTTTTTTTTTCAGTTTAATTCTTAGTTACTCTTCAATTTAGAACTCCGGTCATATCCCATTTTCTTTATCTCTGTAATTTGACTGAAAGTTAAGACATGATTTATCCATCATGAAACATTAAACAGCTACTGTGTTTGTAATTCAGACCAGTAACGTAGATACCAATACTTACGTTACCTGGGGGTCTGCAGATATATGGATGTATCGGACCACCTATTTGACCATTGAAGTTTTGTTTTACGCTGCATTTACACTTTCATAATCAGAATTTATGAAATTGCAGGTATTTGATTTGTATGTATAACAAATATTAAAATATACAATGTTGTATTCAAATCTATGAGAAAATTATCCAAAAAAATTAGACCAGTGACATCTATCGTTTCAAAATCCAATTTGAAGTAGAAAATTGTTTAATTTCTCTACACGTAACTAAACTAGAAACTTTAAGTGTTTGTTTATTGTTGTATCTAATGACAGTTTCTCAACTATTTCATTGTAATTGAAATGAAAGTACTGATACATACGTTACTTGTGTTGATTACATACGTTACCTATAGTAACGTATATATCATTTTTTGGAAAATTAATTCCAGACTATGGATCAAGGGTAGACATACCATCATGGGTTTGATGGAAATGACAAGGTTTATTATCTATATAGTCAGATGTATTATTTCAAATTGAAATTTTTGAATGGATTCTTGCCATCCAAAGAGGTTACCTTCGACTGTTTCACTTTTGCTTGAGAATTTTTATTTTAACAACAATCGATGTGGTTAAATTATAGTGGTCACTTGACGTGATTTAGGTGTATTTTCAAATTATGTTATCACGTATGTATCGGTAACGTATGTATTTTTTTCAACTGTTACAATATGTGGTTTAAATAATAGGAACTTGTGCGAGATAAAGATGATATATTTTAAATATTATATCAAAGTACTTTGTTTGACAACATATTAATTTTGACTTGGATAAAATATTTAACCATATGAATGACGTAACGTAAGTATTGATGAAAATAAAACCTTACATTCAATTTTGTGTCATGCTTGTTCAGGCCCAATAGCGACTGTTAAGTTGAAAATTTTATTGTTCCGTTAAGTATCCGTAAGATAAGCTTCAATTTGCCCACGTCAGTGGTAAGTATGACATTAATATATGATAACCATAGAGACAGTTTTATATGGGGTAACGTTTGTATCCGACAGCTGGTAACACATCTTTATTTGGCACCAGATTTTACCAATAGCTTTCATTGTCATCAGAAACCAGTTTTAGATATGAAAACAATGCAGCATTAACAAAAGCAATTCTTTAAATTTTTGTTACTTTCCAAATATTGAAGATTTGGCGATTTAAAACATAAAAGCCTTACCCGGTAACAGTAACGTTTGTATCATTTTGAAAGTTTATGAGATTGGAAAATAATCAAATACATGGATTAACTAGAAAACTGTGATTGATAATTGTAGATATAATGTGTAGTTTCTGTTGGTACATTTATTCTTTGGTCTTTTCCAAAGCCAATTCATTATACTGTAATATAACACTATTTGGGCCTTATTACTGAGAATGGGTGTGAAACCATTGAGCGTTAGAATCTTGGCTGGGGTACTACACCATTTCTCAATTTTTCTTTTCCTAATGCAACAATAATTTCCAAGATTGGTCTGACTTGGTTCTTCGAAAAGAATGTTAACTGCCTAATTTCAAGTTTTAGTCAGGTCCGGCAATGGTTCGAACAGTTCAACACTGACACCCCCACATACAGAATCGTTAAAACTACTGTTTACTGATGCATAAATGCTGATTGATTGATTCATTCATTCATTGATTGATTCATTGATTCATGCATTCATTCATTGATTGATTGATTGATTGAGGCACTGCGTCCCTGTAAAGAATAGTTCACTTATATCGAGACGTCAACAGTTATAGGTGAATTGGTAGAAAGTTTATACATTTGCAGTGCGCTCAGGACAATGTGCAGGAAAAATTCGTTAATGTGCCACCGTGACACGAAGGATCGGTTTATAAATTAGGTCTCCTCCGAAGAACGCCATAAACCTTCATTTCTAAATGTCGAGTGTTTGGCGAAAGAAACCTGCCACAACCTTTTTTCAGTCTTGGTTAGACCCGGTGGGTGTTCGTTACCACCACCCGACCCCCAATACGGAGCAAGCACTCCACGAACTGAGCTACCGCAGTAATGCACCTTAACTTAGAACGTGTAATTTACAACACGTGTTAGATCAATGATGAAATATAAAACTGGCCTTTTTAACGTCTGCGATCATGACTAATTGTTAACAATACTCCCCAAGAATCCTGACCTTTTATTTTTTGTGTTACCAGGCTATTAATTGTTAGGCGGAAATGTAAGCAATATATAGATACCACAACAAACAACTTTGACCTGATCGTTTGACCTTTAATTTAAATAGCCATTATGGATCTCTAGATTCATATATATAGGGACCACAGAGGTTCATTTTGTATCCATAATGAGAACATTAATCACCCACCTATCTTGTGAACACATTATTAACTGCGAATGCTTCTACTACCTATGTACAGGGTTGACTTTATATAATTATTCCTAGTGAAAGGTCAAACAGACAGGTCAAAGTTGTTTGCCTATACTTTGATTAAGTGTCACGAAGAAATTCGTCATAAAGATCCTTGTAAACCTTGTAAATCAATGCGGCGTTCCAAATATTTAAAGAAATCATTTCAACGCTATAAAAGAAAATAAATTACCAGTGGTCAACTCCGTTTTTGCGACAATATCAAAGCACTGCCAGCGGTTTTTTCTTTCGAATATTGAATGATTCTTTTAGTAATTGTAAAATTAATGCCTTCTGATGTTAAAAAAGGGTAACTTAGTGTGAATCTTACGGTGACACAGAAATGACATAAAATATTTTTTTTTTTATATCACGTGTACAAGTAAAAACTAGAACTGTAGAGCTAAATGCCCCCTCGCCCCAACATTTAATGTTTTCCAACGACTTTGACCTTTCTGATATGACATTGGTTGAAGATCATGACACATCTTTGGAACATGAAGGTTATTCATGTGACGTTTTTTGACAGTCATCAAAAAGCAGCTATGAGATACGGCCCGGACACGATTTTACACGGACAGACAGACCCAGTGATTTCTATATATCATCCCTCAAAATAGTTTGCGGCGGTATAAATAATGTGTAGATGTATTCATTTCTTTACGTTCTATGAATATTTAAATTTACTTTCGGAGCTTATTCGTTTTTATCGTTTACGAAGATTTTCACTTGTGATTGAATATTTTCACGGGTGGTTGATTCCGTGTTGTATATTACTGTACGCTTTTCTGGGTAGGGTATATAAGTAACACGTGTGTTTTTAAGTTATTCGAACTGGTTGCAAGCTGAGAGTATGTCTCACTTCAGATAGGGAATCCAGGCGTGGAAAAAGGGGACAAAAACCCACCCTGCCCTTTTCCCTTTATTATTTTTTCCCTTGTACTCTATATGTACCATGCTTGAAATATTTTAAACAAATGTTTCTTTAATATTATATAATCATGTTTGTGGATATATTAATATATAAAGAGCTTGCAACTAGGCATCCTATTTTAATTGTTTGTGTTTTATTTGCATAGTTAGTCAAGAAAATATTTATTTTCGGAAGAACGGAGAAAATAAAATGACTTATATGTACATTTACATGTAGTTATATTTACAATCACTGATTTTTCTTACAAAAACTTATTGACAAGAATAATGTTTACAGTTCAGTAAACTAGCTTGAGACCTGTCAACATCTGATTTTGGTACGAGTTGTTTGTTGCGACGTCAAAGAAGGCGGGGCTAAAAACGCGGAAGAGACGATGTGACGTCAAAGAAGGCGGGGCTATAATATGCTCTTAAGGATGAATGGCGAAATCAGTGGATAAGAAATTAAAATCAGTTTTTTGTATCACGAAATGTTTGGTCTTTTGCAAAAAATAGGCAAACATGTCAACGATCAATATTGTAAATTTCAGAAATAACTTTCGATTTGTTGTTTACGATGTATAATCAAGATAAAAAAAAATAAAATTGACAAATTGCTTCGCAATTTCCTGAGAAATTGCCACTTCCAAAATCACAACAAATTGAAATTTATTTCTTCAATATTTCGTGTCACGTATGTGTCATCGTAAAATCTTCAAATCATATCTCCGTCAATCAAATACTATTATTAACTCTACGACGCGACGCGAATACAACTGACTTCGATTTCTCTATCACCATTACTAATAGTTCTTTCATATAACTAATTTGGATTTTCATCTTTGTAATCAAATTTTGATCCCATTAGTAAACCGTGGCGATTTGTATTTTCACAACTTAGATCCTAGAGATGGTTGAAATATCAATCAAAAACAACCATACCAATCCATGTCCAAACTCAATCCCGAAGCAAATTTTTAATTATTTGAAAGCTCAAAAGTGAAACTAGTGATCTTCCATCGGGAAATTAAGGCCGGTTGCTTTGGAAAAAGCTATGAAAAATTAAATTGGGCACAAATACGTAATTGGACCATCCAATTTTGTCATTCTATCCGGTATGTGTTACTCGTACACGTCATTGCGTTAGCTCAATTGGAAGAGTTCTCGTTCCGTAAGCGGGAGGTCTTAAGTTCGAGCCCCGACTGGATCTGACTTAAAAGTGGGTAGTCACTGTTCTTTAGCCAAGCACTCGGCATTAGGAAATAAAAGTCACGGTTCTTTCGGATGGGATTTTTAAATAAACGAGGTTCCGTGTCACAGTAGGCGTGGCACTCGTACAAGACTGGAGTGGACTGGATTAAATGCATTTTACGCCCAAGTCAAAATTATAACATTTTGAGTTGGTCAGTTCTGGAATCGTGAAGGAAACCGGATTACAGAGAGAGAGAGAGAGAGAGCAAGCAAACTGAAAAGGTATTCGAACCTATGCAGTGAGAGACGCTGTGCTCCTCAAACACTTGGTTTAGATCACTTGGCCACTTAAACCCACGTACAAACCAGAACTATTATAGCTAACTATAGCCCCAAATGACCTGTCAGTTAAATCAATTACCTTATTGACAGTAAAACTGTTTTCTAGAATTGTCAGTATAGTCCATTGGTTGGTGGATATTTCACAGAGGGCAATCTTCTTCCAACAGCCATTTTTCAATTTTTATGTAACAAAAAAATCAGTTTTAACATAAAAATTACTTCTACTTCACTTTACATATTGTAATACCACAGGTATAAATGTCCAAAACCATTTTTATCGGTAAAATGTAAAAACCGTTACTAAGGATACATTACACTTACATACTTTGGTACACAACGGGTATGCGACATAAATCAAAGTTGTAAACGATGGCGTGATGGCAAGTATACAAATGTCATAGGTTTAAACTTTCAAGAATCCAAAATAAATACTTTCTTTACTTAAAGATTACAATGAACACCCGCTAAGAATAATTTAGTACAGCTGAATCCTCTGTCTCTGTAAAACATGCTCACGGTGAAAACCTCAAGAATTGAAATCAATCAACCAAAAGAATCATTAGTCTTATCTACATTTATCAATCGATCGAGGATTGAACAATGTTTTTTATATATTTTTATTATTTTTAATGACACATTACATGCTATAATCATACAACAAAAAGAGCACAGTATACAAATACTAACAGAAAGACAAATAAAGACATTTCTTAACACAGTTACATATTTTATATAAAAGGAGATAATTCACATATTTTGGGTGTTTATCAGGTTATATTAATTATTTTCACATATGTATATGGTAGAAATAATGCCTTCTACATATCTAATGGTAGGATTGAACAATGTTTGTAAATTTGTTATTTTTTACATTTTTGGTTCAGCTGATTGCAACCAGCTGAGCTTATTAGCAAGCATGTGTCAATAAACTTTAATCTTTTCCCCTGAAACAATGTGGCTTAAAAGAATATAATTTTAGGTGGAAGGTACTTGGTTGATGTACCACTGCGGTAGCTCAGTGGTAGAACGCGCGCTCCAATAGTGAGAGGTCGTGGGTTCGAACCTCGACCGGGTCTGACCCAAGACTTGAAGTGGGTAGTGACTATTCTTTCGTCAAGTACTAGGCATTACGAAATGAAAGTCACAGTTCTTTCGAATGGGAATTTAAAATAAACGAGGTCCCGTGTTACGCTAGGCATGGTACTATAAAGAACCCTGCTGTAAATTTCTATCAGCGCAACGTACAAGAAATATTTCTGCACCTTCGCCTATAGCTTGCGACGTTTCGATATAAGTTAAATATTTTCGACTGGAACGTTAAACAACATTACTCAACTCAACTATTTGGTTGATGTAGAATAAAAGTTGTTTCCGGCATGGCCGTTCGAGATGGCCGCTGTTACTCTTTAATAAAACATATAAATAGTAATAACATATTAATTTATGGACTAATTTAGTTCAAATTTTATGTATAGAAAGGAAAAGATTACATCCATTTACATATGTGTAACAGTTTCCCAACAGTTTTGATCGATGCAGTTTTTACGGAATATGCAAATCGAATTAGGTGTTAACTTAAGCTGCTTTTTTGAAAATCTTCTTCTTTGAAACGCTAGGCTGAATATTTCTAAATTGGCAAGGGAAATTCTTTGATGTTGCAGATTAAACATTGTATCCGGCGTGACAGTCCAAAATCTAATCATTATAAAATAGAAAACCCGTATACATAGTTGTTGCAAACATATTATGGACAGGTTAAGTTCATATTTGATACATGGGAAGTAGTTTTATAGCCATTTCGCATGTGTAATAGTTTTTTCTGGAAAATTTATGAAAAAAAAGAAAAAATTATTTTCCTGTCATCGGAATATAATCAAGAATTGTTTAACGAATGCAATTAAAACCATGTCCATGGTTGCATAGCAACCATCAACCCTAAATTTCTTATTGTGCTCATTTGTAATTGGTGTAAAAAAATTCAAACCTTTTCAAATTCATTTGGGGAAAGCAATGGAAGAAAATCCCATAAGTTGCTTGATTGGTTAGTGATCTGCCTGACGCGTAATTTTTCAAATTTTAAAAAGTTCGATTCTGTTTGACATTTAAATTCATCAGCTTTCTAAATTTTCAGCAAACCATAGATAAACGACTTTAAGATTGTAAGATTCCATTCAAATGCATTATTCTATTTCTAAACATTTTTTAGTCTGCGAGTTTCCTATAAAATTAAGTTTTGATCAAAACCAGGAATGTCACTGGTATATTTATTGCAACTGTCTTGTTCTCATTCAGTCTCTACAAACAGCTCTTTAATTTTATTTTGTAATTGTTACATTCCTTTCAATCTACAAGTTTCATTTCTAAGCATTTGCTATAGCCTAAAGATGTTTCTGATAAACTTCAGCTTCCGTAAAAAACCAAAGATTTTACTGGGTGAATTTACTTCAAATGATTCAGTATCTAAAAAAGATACACAAGAACAGCTCTTTTTGCGTCTTTATGTTGTATTTGTTCGAGTCCTTTCAAATGTCAAGTTTCATTTTTAAGTATTTAAATTACTATAGCCTAGGTGCTTCTGATAAACTTCATTTTTGTACAAAAAAAAAAAAAAAAAAGAAAAAAAAAAAAAAAAAAAAAAAAAAAAACCAAAGATTCGACTGTGTGAATTTACTGCAAATGTATTTTTCTCGGCGACTGTCTAAAAAAAGGTTAGACGAGAGCAGCTCTTTTTGCTTCTTTATTTTGTAATTCTTTCATTCCTTTCAAATGTTCCATTTCTAAGCATTTGCTATAGCCTAAGTGTTTCTGATAAACTTCATGTTTCGAAAAAAAAACCAAAAGATTCGACTTGGTGAATTGACTGCAAATGCCTTTTTCTCGGGGTCTAAAAAGGTTAGACAAGATCACCTCTTTTTGCTTCTTTATTTTGTAATTATTCCATTCTTTTCAAAATGATATGTTCTATTTCTAAGCATTAACTACAGCCTAGGTGTTTCTGATAAACTTCAGTTTCGGTAAAAACTAAATATTCGACTGGGTAAAATTACTTCAAATGTCGTATTCTCAAGCTGAAAACATTTACACGAGAGCAACGATTTTTGCCTCGGATTTCTGTAACTGTTCGAGTCCTTTCAAATGCCATTTCTAAAAACATTTACTATAGCAAAGATGTTTTTCGGTCAATGTCATAAACTTCAGTTTGTGTTGGTAAAAACCAAAATTCAACTGGGTGAATTTACTTCAAATGCTTTAGTATCTAAAAAAAGACACACGAGAACAGCTTTTTTTGCATCTTTATTTTGTATTTGTTCGAGTCCTTTCAAATGTCAAGTTTCATTTTTAAGTATTTAAATTACTATAGCCTAGGTGCTTCTGATAAACTTCATTTTCGAAAAAACAAAGATTCGACCGTGTGAATTTACTGCAAATGTCTTTTTTCTCGGTGGGTGTCTAAAAAGGTAGACAAAAGAAGCTCTTTATGCGTCTTCATTTTTGTAATTGTTCCATTCATTCCTTTAAAATGACAAGCTCTATTTCTAAGCATTAACTATAGCCTAGGTGTTTCTGACAAACATCCGTTTCGGCAAAAACTAAAGATTCGACTGGGTAAATATATTGCAAATCTTAATCTAGGTCTGAAAACACTTACACGAGAGCAACGCTTTTTGCGTCGGAATTCTGTGACTGTTCGAGTCCTTTCACTGAAATGCCATTTCTAAGCATTTACTATAGCCAATGTGTTTTTCAGTCAATGTCATAGACTTCGACTGGGTGAATTTTCTGCAAATATCTCTAAAACCAGTTACACGAGAGCAACTCGATTTGCGCCGGAAGTCTGTAACTGTTCGAGTCCTTTCAAATGTTCTATCTTCCTAATCATTTACTAGCCTTTGTGTGTGGTTTAATAAAACCAGCAATGTGACCGGTTATATTTCTTGCAGCTGTCTTGTTCCCAGTCACGTTTCTAACAAATTACACGAGAACAGCTCTCTTTGCGTTGGCGTTTTGTAATTTTTCCATTCGATGTCAGTGCTCTAAACCACTCCATCACTAGTAAAATATATAAGAATTGCATACCCTTCCGGAGCACCCAGTCTCGTTTGCCTTGTAGAAGTTGTTAACTTGTTTTCCAAGTTGTTTTGTATTGTTCTCGAAGTCGATAATGTTGGTTTTTGTAACCGATTAGTTTTAGTTTTTACATCAGTGAGTTTTCACTATCAACATTGATATATGTCACACAGTAGACAAAACCTGTTTATCTGTGTTTGTGGCGTTTGGAGGTAATGACGTCATAAAATTGCAGACGTTCTCTCCATGGATGAAATCAACATTTGTTATTGCGTTGATCATGTTGGATCTTGGATTTGTTTCTCCTCAAACTTTATATTGATAAACAAACAAAAACAATTAAAATAAAGCTTAGTTTCAAAGTTTTTACTTTGCTTTAAGATTGTGGTTTGTAAGCTCCTTCATCTCAGAACTGACAACCTCAAAAAAAGTGAAAAAAACTGACTATTAAATATGTAAAAGTTGCATACCCTTCCGGGGCACCCAGTCTCGCTTACCTGGTAGAATTTGGTGTGTTTAACTTATTTTCCAAGTTTTGTTTTGCTCTTTCGATTGTGATTTTATCATGGTTTGTGATGTGTTATTCAAATTCTTAAAATAATTTGAACTTTTATTGTTTTGTTATTTGATTTATACTTAATGTCTTGTTATATGAAGCTAGTAAATGCCAATAAAGTTAAAGTTAATATCTACATTACGAATGGTTTAATTTTTTCATTATAAAAGGGTTTTATTGTTCACCGCTTTGTGTAAATTTATTACCATGTGTTTCTTTAGAGCATTGATTTAGCCTTAAGGCTTACATTGGTAAATTCGGGATAAAAACAAGGTTTATGCTAACTTAAATTACATAACAACGTTTATTAAGCGGCATCGTAAGAGCTTTTAAGGCCATGTTCCGTATTTAATTTAGCCTTTCTTGGAGGTTTTAATGGAAACATTTTTACACGCTTTTTTCACCGATATTGGTATTCGTATTAATTTGAAAAAATAAAAAATTTCGAAATCGATTATGTTGGTTTTTGTAACGATTAGTTGTAATTTTTTTCATCAGTGAGTTTTCACAATCAACATTGATATATGTCACACACTAAGCAAAAATCAATGTTTATCTGTGTTTGTGGCTTTTGTATGAAATGACGTCATAAAATTGCAGACGTTCTCTCCATGAATGAAATCACCTATTGTTATTGCGTTGATCATGTTGGATCTTGCATTTGTTTCTCCTCAATCGTTCTATTAATATACAAACAAAAAGAATTAAAATAAAGCTTAGTTTCAAAGTTTTTACTTTGCTTTTGAGATTGTGATTTGGAAGCTCCTTCATCTCAGAACTCACTACCTCAAAAAAGTGAAAGACTAGCTATTAAATATATAATAGTTGCATACCCTTCCGGAGCACCCAGTCTCGCTTGTCTGTAGAAGTTGACGTGTTTTACTTTTATCAATTTGTTTTGTTTTGTTCTTTGGATTGTGATTTTATCATGGTTTGTGAGCTGGTATTTAAATTCCAAAAACAATTTGAACTTTTAATCTTTTGTAATTTGGTTTATACTTAATGTCTAGTTATATGAAGCTTGGTCTGAACTGCTTGTAAATGCCAATAAAGCTAAAGTTAATATCTACATTACTAATGTTTTTATTTTTTCAGTATAAAAGGATTTTATTGTTCACCGCTTTGTGTAAATTTATTACTATATGTTTCTTTAGAGCATTGATTTAGCCTTAAGGCTTACATTGGCAAATTTGGGATAAAAACAAGGTTTATGCTAACTTGAATTATATAACAACGTTTATTAAGCGACATCTTAAGAGCTTTTAAGGCCGTGTTCCGTATTTAATTTAGCCTTTCTTGTAGGTTTTAATGGAATAATTTTACACGCTTTTTTCACCGATATTAGTATTCGTATTAATTTGAAAAATAAAGTTTTCAAAATCGATAATGTTGGTTTTTGTAACCGATTAGTTTTAGTTTTTACACCATTGAGTTTTCACTATCAACATTGATATATGTCACACAGTAAACAAAATCCATGTTCATCTGTGTTTGTGGCGTTTGGAGGAAATGACGTCATAAAATTGCAGACGTTCTCTCCATGAATGAAATCACCTATTGTTATTGCATTGATCATGTTGGATCTTGGATTTGTTGCTCCTCAATCTTTGTATTGATATACAAACAAAAAGAATTAAAATAAAGCTTAGTTTCAAAGTTTTTGCTTTGCTTTGAGATTGTGGTTTCGAAGCTCCTTAATCTCAGAACTCACTACCTCAAATGTGAAGGAAACTCACTATTAAATATGTAATAGTTGCAAACCCTTCCGGAGCACCTAGTCTCGCTTGCCTGGTAGAAGTTGACGTGTTTAAATTATTTTTCAAGTTTTGTTTTGCTCTTTGGATTGTGATTTTATCATGGTTTGTGATCTGGTATTCCAAAAATAATTAAAACTTTTAATGTTATGTCATTTGCTTGTAAATGCCAATAAAGTTAAAGGTAATATCTAGATTACGAATGTTTTTATTTTTTCATTATAAAATGATTTTATTTTCACCGCTTTGTGTAAATTTATTACTATATATTTCTTTAGACCACTGATTTAGCCTTAAGGCTTATATTGGTAAATTCGAGATAAAAACAAGGTTTATGCTAACTTAAATTACATAACAACGTTTATTATATAATCTACTCAATAATCCATGTAATACGGTCATACAATAAAAATCGTATTGAATGAGTGTGACGTCATAAAAGCATAAAAGTCATTCCAGAGTGACGTCAAACGATTGACCTAGTTCACAGATGTTTGTTTCATTTGACACTGTTTGTTGATTCTAATTTAAGCTGATACTTTTGTACTTTTCTTCTAAAAAGAAGATACATTGTATTTAAATTGAAAATGTTTGTTTTGTTTTTGTATCCTGCGGACAGACTATTGTTTACTTATAATATTTCAGCAGAATTACTTTTGGTGCTTGTACACATTTACGTGAACTTGTTCGTTGTTGTGTTTCGGTCAATCAGCTGTTTTCTTATAATGAGAAGACAAGTTTTAAATCTACGAAAAACCGTTTTTATGGGATTATATAATAAATAGAATCTTGCATTCGTGTTTATGCAATATTTAATTTATTAAACTCGTTGAATAATGTTTTATGCAACTCGCCAAGGCTCGTTGCATAAAAAATTATTCAACTCGTTTAATAAATTCAATATTACATAAACACTCATGCAAGATCCTCTATTTATTAAGCGACATCGTAAGAGCTTTTAAGGCCGCTTTCCGTATTTAATTTAGCCTTTCTTGGAGGTTTTAATGGAAACATTCTTCACGCTTTTTTGACCGATCTTGGTATTCGTATTAATTTGAAAAATAAAGTTTTCAAAATGGATAATGTTGGTTTTTGTAACCGATTAGTTTTAGTTTTTACACCATTGAGTTTTCACAATCAACATTGATATATGTCACACTGTGTTTGTGGCGTTTGGAGGAAATGACGTCATAAAATTGCAGACGTTCTCTCTATGGATGAAATTAACCTTTGTTATTGCATTGATCATGTTGGATCTTGGATTTTTTTCTCCTCAATCTTCGTATTGAAATACAAACAAAAATAATTAAAATAAACCTTAGTTTCAAAGTTCTTGATTTGCTTTGAGATTGTGGTTTGGAAGCTACTTCATCTCAAGACCGACTACCTCAAAAAGTGAAGGAAACTCACTATTAAATATGTAATAGTTGCATACCCTTCCGGAGCACTCAGTCTCGCTTGCCTGTTAGAATTTGGCGTGTTTAGTTTATTTTCAAGTTTTGTTTTGCTCTTTGGATTGTGATTTTATCATGTTTTTTAATCTGGTATTCAAATTCCAAAAATAATTTGAACTTTTAATCTTTTGTAATTTGGTTTATACTTAATGTCTAGTTATATGAAGCTTGGTCTAAACTGCTTGTAAATGCCAATAAAGTTAAAGTTAATATCTAGATTACCAATGATTTTATTTTTTAATTATAAAATGATTTTATTGTTCACTGCTTTGTGTAAATTTATTACCATATATTTCTTTAGAGCACTGATTTAGCCTTAAGGCTTATATTGGTAAATTCGGGATAAAAACAAGGTTTATGCTAACTTAAATTACATAACAACGTTTATTACTGTGCATAAAGGCTATTTTGAACATGGGATATTGTAAATTACGTTTTAATAAAGAAGTGCTTGCAAAAATTAACAGCACATATTTATTCATTATTCAGAGACCTAACTAAAACGTATATTTTTGTCAATGCTGCATGTTTTGGTTAACGTCTGTATAAGAAAAACTCACATTTTTGACAGAAAATATGTATTCCAGCTAACCATTGAGCCTCAAAATTACAAATGAATGTTGGGTAAAAATTTACCTTTCACCTGCGTGATTGAGTAAAAAAACATTCACACCTGGTCGACCTACATATAACCAAAAGATAATGAGGCACCTAATGGGAGTAGTTTATACTTAACCATTTTGATATTCTTGAAAAAATGACAAAATTTATGGTATGTACAGACTCACATAGACCGATTTAAAACAAAACATATTTTTTTCCACTTAGGTCTCTCTTTTCTATGCTGAAATATAATTAAAATTTTAACAAAAAATTAGAATTAAATATTTAATCGCAATATATCCATGTTCAAAATAGCCTTTATGCATAGTAAGCGGCATCGTAAGAGCTTTTAAGTCCGATTTCCGTATTTAATTTAGCCTTTCTTGGAGGTTTTAATGGAAACATTTTAACACGCTTTTTTCACCGATCTTGGTATTGGTTTTAAAAATGAAGTTCTCGAAATCGATAATGTTGGTTTTTGCAACCGATTAGTTTTAGTTTTTACATCAGTAAGTTTCCACTATAAACATTGATATATGTCACACAGTAAGCAAAAAATCCATGTTTATCTGTGTTTGTGGCGTTTGAATGAAATGACGTCATAAAATTGCAGACGTTCTCTCCATGGATGAAATCAACACTTGTTATTGCGTTGATCGTGTTGGATTTGTTTCTCCTCAATCTTTATATTGATATACAAATAAAAATAATTTAAATAAAGCTTAGTTTCAAAGTTTTTACTTTGCTTTGAGATTTTGCTTTGGAAGCTCCTTCATCTTAAGAGCTTTTAAGGCCGTGTTCCATATTTAATTTAGCCTTTCTTGGAGGTTTTAATGAAAACATTTTTACACGTTTTTTTACCGATCTTGGTATTCGTATTAATTTGAAAATAAAGTTTTTGAAATCGATAATGTTGTTTTTTGTAACCGATTAGTTGTAGTTTTTACACAATCAACATTGATATATGTCACACAGTAAGCAATATCCATGTTAATCTGTGTTCTGTGGCGTTTGGAGGAAATGACATCATATTGCAGACGTTCTCTCCATGAATGAAATCACCTATTGTTATTGCATTAATCAGTCTTTAAAACGATATGCAAACAAATAGAATTAAAATAAAGTTAGCTTCAAAGTTTTAAAGTTTCTGCTTTGCTTTGAGATTGTAGATTGAAAGCTCCGATTTCCTCTACTATCTTAGAACTGACTACCTAAAAAAAATGAAAGGAACCTCACTGGGGCGTTAAACTCCATTTTTCTCTAGTTGTTCCGAAGTTAGATTATGGTGTAGGATTACCATTTAGGAGATTTTTATTTTATAATAACCTAATATGTATTTTATACTTATTCTAATCATTTTTATAATTACAGTTAAGAACTAAGACGCCGAATTATAATGCACATGTTAGTTTTAATGATGCACATAATCAATCTTTTAAATTACATCTCAATACATGTATATGTCTTTAGGGAAAATGGTATGCAACCATGTTTATTTACGTTTTAGGGAAATGACGTCATACAATGGCAGACGTTCTGTCCATGGATGAACAAACACCTGTTTTTTATTGATCATGACGCATCTTGCTTATTTTTTTACTAGAGACAAACACAATTGGTCTGTCTGGTTGACCCTTCATTATCAATATTCATGTAAAATGATCAATTTTAAAAATTGTTAGTGTTAGGATTCGCAGTTAATTATGCATAGATGAAATAAACACGTGTGTTTCCTGTTCATTTATATATATATATGTTGGGCCATAATAAATATTTAAGGTCAAGCGAACAGGTCAGTGTTGTTTGTCAATATGCATACATTATATTGATTTGCGACATGTATAATTCACAAACAATAGCACTAAAATACAGTTTATTAGATCAAGAAATGAAATGTTTCATATTATTATTCTCAGAAAATTACGTAACGTACCACAAACCATGTATACATAAATTCAAAACAGGAATGTGTTATTAATCTGAAGATTCTGCCCATATATTTTTTTAACCGTCTAACGCTCGCTTACGGATCAAAACGCCTTTCAGTGCCTAGTTTCGAGTCCCGCTTGCGACAGATCCTGTTGCGAGAAAGTTTAAAAATTAATTGGCTTGACGAAGGTAGATAATTTTCTTTGGATACTTTCACGGGGCCCAGTTTCATACTAAAATTTAAAATATACCCATAGTATATAAAAAGTACACTTCTGTGAACTATGGGTATTTATTAAATTTATAATGAAACATGTGTGAATTCCCAGTTCCCTCCGTCCAAGATCAGCATCGATTTAATAAAAAACGAACATACCGATCCAAGTCCAAATCACATTCCCCAAAAAAGTAAAAATTTTGAAACTGGCAAATTAACACGTGTTTCACCAGGAAAGTGACACGGAGTGCTCCAGAAGGATAAGCATAATTTATCCTAGCTTGCTACATCTGTAAATGAGAATGAGAGGAAAATGGAACTATGGGATGTTAAATATATTTAGGCAAATGAATCTTGACAGGGGCGTAAAACTCCCAATGCTAAAATTATTTTACACTTTTTTGCAAAGTAATTTCTTCATCTAAAGGCGTTTTACGTTTCATTTTGTAGCAGGATGGTCAATTTGTAAGATTGTTATTTTTAATAACAAATGTATTTTATACTTATTCTAAACTTTTGCAATTACGCTAAGAACAATTCCACCAAAAATATGATGCACATGTTAGAACTTATGATGCACATAAACCAATTTATTAAATTACATCTAAAGCTTTGTCTTTAGGGACGTTGAAATACAATCATTCCCAAGTATAAACCCGTTGATATGTTACGTTTCGAACTGTTTGGTCTGGGGTAGGTCTACATAATCTAATTTTATGAACATTTTAAGTATAAAAGTTATTACCGTCTATAAATTTTCCCCAAATATTTGACAGTTTACAATGATAAAATTGTTGTTTTACAACACTACGCCTGCACCCAATTTTCTCAACTCGTGTTGCAGCTGCGCACATCCTACCAGATCAGCGGGTTAAAACTTGGTATTGATTGAACGAAATTTTCCCAAAGGAGAAATCTTTATATGTAATTTTATAAGTTTATGATGTATGGTGTACTCTATTTATATGAATGCTTTGAATGAGCAGTAAAATGTTATCCCAATCACTCTAAGTTTTTTCCATCTTATATGAACCTGTATGTAAGAGCCACCTGATCATTAAAACCACACTTACTAGTTCTTTTTGATAGCCCTTTTAGACATATGTCAATGTAGATAGCCACTGCCGTAATGTTTTCGAGATATACTAAACGTGAGCAAAGGTTACCTGTTAATTAAGCACTTATTCGTTAGCTAAGACTTAAATTTTTAACATGTGTGTACTTCACTGTCAAAGAGAAAAGCTGATGTCGAAAAGCTATCGAGAGAACAAAAGCGGTTGTCGTAAAGCTTTCAAATTTGAAATTTCAAAACAATTTTGGTTTCATAATTTTGGTCCAAGCACTACTGATGAGGAATTGTATTCCGAAACGGCCGTCTAGTGCTGTAAAATTAAAACTGGTATAATATGTAATTTCAAGATAAAAGCTATCGAGATTACCTACCGATTCAGTCCGCGCTAATCTGTTTTCTCAGCATTTAACTTACTTTATTTAGGCCTGAATTATACATAAATTTTATTGATGGAATACAAAACGAATCCTATCGAATTGAAACCATTCCAATGTTGCTAATATTTGTAGTATTGTTATTGATATAGGTTATTAGTTGTCTCTGTATCACTGCCAACCTAGATTACAATCAGTCTCTGTTAATTTAGGGTTTCAGCTGTCACTTCAGCTAATATTTTTATGATTTATGAATTCCGAGAATCACGATGTCTGGATAATTGATGAGAATTAGATATCTCATTTCTCAAACCAGCATTATTTGCTTATTTATGTAAATAAACTTTGTAATACTAATAGAAGGAAGAAATTTGAAACTGAAAACCATGACCTGGCAAAAGCTAGCACAATCAAGAACATTAGACAATAAAAGTTATTGACAGAACAGCAAAGCACAAACAATCAAGAACACCAGATAATACAAGTTATTAACAGAACAGCAAAGCACAAACAACATAGAACACCGGATAATACAAGTTATTCACAGAACAGCAAAACACAAACAACATAGAACACCAGATAATACAAGTTATTATCAGAACAGCAAAGCACAAACAACATAGAACACCGGATAATACAAGTTATTAACATAACAGCAAAGCACAAACAACATAGAACACCGGATAATACAAGTTATTAACATAACAGCAAAGCACAAACAACATAGAACACCAGATAATACAAGTTATTAACAGAACAGCAAAGCACAAACAACATAGAACACCGGATAATACAAGTTATTAACATAACAGCAAAGCACAGTCAAGAACATGGGACAATACAAGTTATTGACATAACAGCAAAGCACAAACAACCAAGAACATGACACAGTTCCAGTTATTAATAGAAGAGCAAAGCATAACCAACAAATAACATCAGATAATACAAGTTATTAACATATCACCAAAGTACAAACAACCAAAAACACCAGACATTACAAGTTATCAACAGAACAGCAAAGTACAAAACAATAAAAAACAGACAATACAAGATATAAACAGAACAGCAAGGTACAAACAATAAAAACAGACAATACAAGATATAAACAGAACAGCAAAGTACAAACAATAAAAACAGACAATACAAGATATAAACAGAACAGCAAAGTACAAACAATAAAAACAGACAATACAAGATATAAACAGAACAGCAAAGTACAAACAATAAAAACAGACAATACAAGCTATAAACAGAACAGCAAAGAACAAACAATAAAAACAGACAATACAAGATATAAACAGAACAGCAAAGAACAAACAATAAAAAACAGACAATACAAGATATAAACAGAACAGCAAAGTACAAACAGCCAAGAACACCAGACAATAGAAGTTATTAATAGAACAGCAAAGAACATGGGACAATCCAAGTTATTGACATAACAGCAAAGTACAAACAACAAAAAACACCAGACAATACAAGTTATTAATAGAACAGCAAAGTACAAATAATAAAAAAACAGACCATAAAAATTATCAACAGAACAGCAAAGTACAAACAGCCAAGAACACCAGACAATACAAGTTATTACTAGAACAGTTAAGCACAAACAACCAAGAACATGTCACAATTCAAGTTATTTAAAACATAACAGCAAAGTACAAACAACCAAGACCACCAGACTATACAATTATTGAAAAAAAACACAAAAAGACAAAACACATAGGTCTATTTGTGTCAACTGATCATAAACATAAGTACCCGGCTTTGGACGGGGACTAGGGCAGATATATAGTGTTGTGGAACCCCATCCAACATCCCATTTACTCAACTTGCTTTTCAACTTTACATTTTTATTTTACAATATAATGACCCAAATCGTAGGGTGACATGTTTATAAAGTAATTTCGTAATTTCGAAATAGTGTTTCGTATATTTGCAATATTTATTTTGTGTATCTTTTTTATTCGCGATACTGGTAGTTATTACGTATTTTCGAATTAGTATTTAGAATTATCGAATTCGTATTTTAATTTTCAAATAAGTATTTCGAATATAGATATAAATCAATAATAAAAACCACCGCGTACAGAATAAATGCAATAGTTACACACAGTCAGTATAGATATAGGCAAACAACATTGAACTGTCCGCTTGAACTTTGATGTAGTTATTGATTATGGACCAGTACAATTTATATATAGGGAACGCAGGTGTGTTTTGGGAAACATGCCTTATTTATGTACTAACTTCGAATCCTGACACTACCCATGTATAGGATGGATCATCGTATATGGATGTCTATAATGAAAGGTCAAACGGACAGGCCAATGTTGTTAGGTCAAAGGGATAGGTCAATTTTGTTAGTTTCATACATTCTTATCTTATGAATATCCATAATGATAGGTCAAACGGTCGGGTCAATGTTCAATGTTGTTAGGTCAAACGGACAGGTCAATGTTTTTTGTTTATAGATTTTGCATCAACAATTCTTATCTTATCAATACCCATAATGAAAGGTCAAATGGGCAGGTCAATGTTGTTAGGTCAAACGAACAGGTCAATGTTGTTTGTTTTTACATTTTGTTTCATCAATTCTTATCTTATAAATATCCATAATGAAAGGTCAAACGGACAGGTCAATGTTGTTAGTTTTGAACATTTTGTTTATCAATTCTAAATTCTTATATTCTAAAACAGTGTTACAATTGATCCATGAATGTATCATGACACATATATACTTGAAACTTCAGAAAATTTAATGGAAACACTATGCTAGAGCTACAAATATATCAATAAATTAAAATTAATTGAAAAGAATTCTATCTGTGGGTTGCGCAAGGTTACAAGTTATTTGAAATATACTTATGGGAATGCCGAGCTGTGTTTTATAAATAATATATTAAAAAATATAAATACAAATATGTAAAATAATAAATAAAAACCACCGTATACGGGTAACTGTAATTGATACAAAACATAAAGCAACTATAGATACATTTTGCTTCATCAATTCTTTCTTCCAACACAGTGTCACATTTGATCCACGAGTGTCTCGTACTTTTTACTTCGCGTCTCATATCAACATATTTAGTTGAAACTTAAGAAAACTTTAATGGAAACAATATGCTGAAACTATAAATATAACAATAAATTGCAATAAATTGAAAAGAATTCTATCTGTGGCTTGCTCAAGGTTACAACTAATTTGAAATATACGTATGGGAATGTCAAGCAGTGTTTTATGAACAATATTTTAAAAATAAAAACAATATATAAAAAACAGCATACAACATTGAGTAATTCTAATCTAAACCAGATATGAATTTTTTTAAAGAATGTAAAAATAAATTGGTTTGCAGAAAGAAAAGATATTATCGTATGAAGAAATTACTTTCTTTATCTCCATAGTTTAAGCTCTCAATGTTAATTATAAGAAGGTGACGATTCTTCTTAAATGGTTTCTGTTTATATTAATTACTATACAATGGTTTTTATTAAACATTTAAGACTTAAAACTTCATTTTATTTTACCCTTTATTATACCTTTTTAACTGCAGTGAGGGGCGTATATTTTCTGGTTTTGAAAGGCACGTGGTAGCATAGTGAAGATTTCATTATCACTGATTTGACCGGAGATAATCAAGCTTTCCATCTAACCATCTATATTAAAAGACTGTCAAGGTCAATGTTCAGAATCCATTTCGAATATACAGCTTTAAATATAAACTTATTAATAAAATTACCTTGTAACTGCAATTGATACAAATCATAAAGCAACTATAGATTCATTTTGCTTCATCAAAACTTATCTTCCAACACAATTAATCTGTGGGTGTTCCATAGTCTTTTTTCATCTCAGCATAAATAGTTGAAACATAAGAACATTTTAATGAAAACAATATGCTTGAACTATAAATATAACAATAAATTGAAAAGAATTCTATTTGTGGGTTGCTCAAGATTACAAGTTTTTTTTTAATATACTTATGGGAATGCCATTCAGTGTTTTATGAACAATATGTTAAAAATAAAAATTCCAATTTTAGTCTCAATCTAGATATAAATTTTTATTAAAAAATGTAAAAATATCGGTTTGCAAAAAGATTAAGACATATTAGCATGTGAAGAAATGACTTGCTTTTTCCCCATTGTGTGAGCTCTCAATGTTAGTTATAATAAGGTGATGATTCTTCTTAAATGGTTTTCTGACTTGTCAACAGTTTGGAATATAAATATTATACGGTAGTGAAACATTTATTTATTTTATACTTTATAATGTCGATGAGGGAGGGTTAGTTGCTGGTTATGAAGACGCTTATTTTACCATATCGCAGGCTTCGTAATAGATTTAAATCTCCAATCAAACTGAATATTATAAATATTTTAATACAGTCCAACCTGTCTTAAAGACCAGTAGAATTGTATCCCAGTGTGAAGAAATGACTTGCTTTTTCTCCATTGTGTGAGCTTTCAATGTTAGTTATAATAAGGCAATGATTCTTCTTAAATGGTTTCCGACTTGTCAGCAGTTTGTAATATAAATATTATACGGTAGTGAAACATTTATTTATTTTATACCTTATAATGCCGATGGGGGTGGGGGGTTAGTTGCTGGTTATGAAGACGCTTATTTTACCATATCGCAGGCTTCGTAATAGATTTAAATCTCCAATCAAACTGAATATTATAAATATTTTAATACAGTCCAACCTGTCTTAAAGACCAGTAGAATTGTATCCCAGTGTGAAGAAATGACTTGCTTTTTCTCCATTGTGTGAGCTTTCAATGTTAGTTATAATAAGGCAACGATTCTTCTTAAATGGTTTCCGACTTGTCAGCAGTTTGTAATATAAATATTATACGGTAGTGAAACATTTATTTATTTTATACCTTATAATGCCGATGGGGGTGGGGGGGGTTAGTTGCTGGTTATGAAGACGCTTATTTTACCATATCGCAGGCTTCGTAATAGATTTAAATCTACAATCAAACTGAATATTATAAATATTTTAATACAGTCCAACCTGTCTTAAAGGCCAGTAGAGTTGTATCCCAGTGTGAATTAATGACTTGCTTTTTGTCCGTTGTTTGAGCTCTCACTGTTAGTTATAAGAAGGCAATGATTTTTCTTAAATGGTTTCTGACTTGTCAGAATATAAATATTATATGGTAGTGAAACATAAACATATAAGATTTTAAACTTTAAATTTTATACCTTATAATGTCGATGAGGAGGGAGTATAGTTGCTGGCTGTGAAGAAGTTTATTTTACCATAGTGAAGACTTCGTAATGGCTGATTAAATTTAAATTCCCAACCAAACTGGAGATTATAAATGTTTAAATACATACTTTTGTGTCTGTTAAGCTTATTTTTCAGAAAATATTTCGGATTAGTATTTCCAAAATAAAATGTAATCAAAATAAAAGACACCTTTTATGAATATCTTGTTTAAATGAATGCAAATACATAAATACGAATATTTTGTTTCTTCAATTCTTATCTTTGATAAATTATTGATACAATTGATACGTGAGTATTTCTTCTTCGTCTCTCATATCAACATACATATTTGAAATTTAAGAAATGTTTGAGAAACAATATGCTTGAACTATATATATAACAATAAATTGAAAACAAATCTATCTGTGGTTCGTTCAAGGTTACAAGTTATTTGAAATATAAAGCTATGAACAATATATTGAAAATAAAATTTTAAAAAAACACAACAATAATTCTAACCTTAGTCTCAAACCAGATATGAAGTTTTATTAAAGAATGTAAAAATCGGTTTGCGGAAAGAATATGATATAAAAGCGTATGACGTGTTTCATTTCCGTTGTGTGAGCTTTCAAGGTTAGTTATAGAAAGGCGACGATTCTTCTTCAATGGTTTCTGTCTAGCAAGCAATTTTATATAAATTATTATACGATGTTTTTCATTAAACATATAAGACTTTAAACTTTGTTTTTTTTTTTTTTTTTTTTTTTTTTTTTTTTTTATAAAACTGCTTAGTTTTAACAATATTTATTTGACAACATACATGATACGAAATCACAAATATAGACAATAAAGGATTTCGGGATAAGAGTGAAACTCTTATATAAACCAGTCCCCTTAAATATTTCATATTACAATGTATAAATCAACACGAAGTTACAAATGTCAATTAATAAATGTCTATATAATTAATTAATTAATGGATTGATTAAATGAATCAATATAAATTACAAGAAGAAAATCAAAAACAAGCAAAAAATAAAAATAAAATCTTAATCTGTATCGAGAGGTCGCCTAATCACTTGTAGTGAAGGGGCACATTATGCCTTATTGAAGACTTCATTATATTTAGATGAACATCTCCAATCAACCGGAGACAATCTATATTTTGAGACTGCTAAGCTCATTTTTTTGCAGTAACTATGGGAAATAAATAAAGAATTATTATTTTTATTAAAGAATATAAAAATAAATTGATTTTAGAAACAAAATAAGACGTGAAGAAGTACAGTACAGACCTGTTGAAAGTTTAAGACTGATCTAAGGTAATGGGGACAAACCCGGCTGACGAGTGACGGAGATATGAATACAAAGTAGCTCAAAAGCAGCCGGGAGATAGATAACAGCTGCCGAACAGATTTAGCTTACGAGAGGAAGAGTTGAGTTGAGTAATGGTGTTTAACGTCCCACTCAAGAATATTTCACTTATATCGAGACGTCGCCAGCTATAGGCGAAGGTGCAGAAATTTTGCCTGTGCGTTGCGCTGATGGCATTATACAGCAGGGTTCTTTAGCGTGCCAAGCCCACCATGACATGGGACCTCGTTTATTTTAAGTTCTCATCCGAAAGAACCGTGACTTTCATTTCGTAATGCCGAGTGCTTGGCGAAAGAACAGTCACTACCCACTTTCAAGTCTTGGGTCAGACCCGGCCGGGGATCGAACCCGCGACCTCCCACTTACGGAGCGAGCACTCTACCAACTGAGCTACCGGAGTGGCTCCTACGAGAGGAAGAGATGAGCTTCTGGTTCAGTACTAATTCTCTATATAAGTGTTAAACTTTCGACAGGTCTGTACTGAAACTAGCTTTACTTTCAATGTACGAAATCTCAATTTTAGTAAAATAAAAGCAATGATTCTTCTGAATAGATTCTGTATTCCTGGCAGTTTATATGAATTGTTATACGATTGTTTTTATTAAATATTTAAGACTTTAAACTTTTTATCCTTTATAAAACTGCAGCGAGAGGGCGTCTTATCACTTGTAGTGAAGGAGGCTTTGTTCCATATTGAAGACTTTGTTATGGTCCTTTAGATGAACATCTTCAAGCAAACTGGAGATTGTGAATGTTTTAATTCATATTGTATTACAATTTCTGCTCAGCTCATGTTTAAGAAACTTTTATATGCAGACAGAAATGAACATTTGGAGACCGTAAGGTCACATGAGGTAAAAAAGTTATTTCGTAATTTCGAAATACTGTAAACGTATTCATTTTCGTGGTGTACTAATTTTCGCTTATTTCGCTGTTGTTTGTTTTGCGCGTAAATTAATACCGAGTGAAAATGCATTTTGAGTTATACTGTATATTTTTTTTTAAAAAATGAACTACGCAGATATATCTTCATATACCTTGAAAATCAATACATGCGAAATACGTTCAAAAATGTGTCGAATTTTCACAAGTTTTTTTTTACAAGTTACCTTACGAAAACTGTATTTTCGAAATAGTATTGGATATATATTTTTCATAATTCGCTATCTTATTTCGATTTTTATAAATCTTATTTCGATCAGTCGAAATAGTATTTCGAAAATAGAAATCACTTTTTCGAAAATATGAAAAAATATTTCCAAAATACGAAAAAATATTTCGAAAATACGAATTTGCGCGTTTATACGGAATAACTTTTTCGAAAATACGAAATAACTTTTTTTCGAATATACGAAAAATAGGAAACACCATTTCGAATATACGAATTAGTATTTCGAAAATACTATATAATTATTGCGAATATAATAAATATCTTTTTACATACAAATATAATTACGGGCTCCGTATTTATGTACCAGTGATTTAATTTCTGTTCTAGTTCGTGATATTTTTTTTTTAACTAGGGCCGGCTCGGATGTCCTAGACATTAATATATACAATATTTTATTCAACAGAATACACATACAAGAGAATATACATATTTATAAATCGGATACATATGGATTCGGAAACAATTTAGATTTATGTTCCATTAAGATAATCGGTTTCGAATAAAATTAATAAAATACAAATAGAGCGACCGACAAAACACAACACTAATCAGGATTTAAGATGCTAAAATAAAAAAAAACCAACGGATGCAATATCCTAATTATAGTCATAACATGAATTACAGGCTTCTGTTATTGTGCTCTCTGAAATTAAAATTACAGTACAGACCTGTCGAAAGTTTAACATTGTACTAACGAAAAGGAATCGAAGCTTATGTGTCTAATGGTTGGTTGGTTGGTTGGTTGGTTGGTTGGTTGGTTGAATGTTGCTTAACGTAGCATCAGCGATGTTTCAGCTATTCGAGACGAGATCTATTTTATTAATCTCTATGGATTAATCTATGAACAATTTCGTGTATGTGCATATGCGAGCGTGGGCGACTTTAAGGTACTACCTCGCCGAGTCAGTACGCCGCAAACAAGCGTATCACTCCCCCCAGTCCATTATACTGATACCAAGTGAACCAGCATAGCCTAACGGCAAGGAACATATGGTCTGAGCGAGACTTGAACTCAAAGCGGTGAGAAACTCTGGATTTGTATGCTGGATTCTTATCTATTAAGTCACCACGACCTCTAGGTGTTGAATGGCTGAGAACTGGATAGCTAATGAGCTGAGCGAATAAATACGGAGATGTAGGTAGCAGCTGCTGAAAAGTTGTCAAAATTTATCTGACGAGGGGCCGAATCGAAAAAAGCTACCGATCCGGGGGCAGAATCGGAATAAGCTACCGATCCGATCGGGCGCTTCTTGTAAGCTTAGTGTTTAACTTGTGGCAGGCCTGTAATGTTAGTCCGTGGGCGGTTTAATTTTCCTGGTGTCTGATTTTCGTGGTTTTAAGAAGAAAACATAGCACTGTCGTACTGCTGTACGGCGTAGTTGGGAAAATAGTGTTGGGGCAGGACTATGAATATTATCAAAAATCCCCGGGGGGAGGGGTCGATCGATCGATAGTCCGTCTGATGGTGTTTTTGAAAAAGAAACATGTACCAAACACGGTATTGCTAAGTAAAATAACGACAAAAAATAATAATTCCATAAATATATGAAAAAGACGATCAGTAGTTAAAATTTAATAAAGTTTTATAAATTGTACCTGATCGTTGTTTGTCATTTTGAATAGAGAGAAAGTAGAGTGCTTGCCGCCGCTCTAGCGTTTGTATGTAACTGGATCATTTGCTGTTAAGTCTGGTTTTAATAAACTGCTGATTATCACTCACAATATTCCCGTTTCATGTTAATTTTACTTCCAAATCCGTAAAGTATTTAAAATCCACATTTGTATTCCATGTGCACACGGCACTGAACGAAATCTCTCCCTTTCACGATCGATAAATCAGTTTTAAAATGTGATAGATATATCTCAACACCAAAATACGTTATTATACCCTTCAAAATAAATTTAAATTACCGCAGATTTTATAAAGACTTAGTTAAATTCGCCTGCCATTGTTGTTTATTTCATAAAAAGTTATGATTTTACATCGTAGGACGCAAACTTCACGGACTACTTTTTATTGTGTTCTACGAGATCAGTTCGCCAGACTGCACAGATTCTTGGATGCATCCCGCTGCAATATTTTACTAGATTCCGAAATATATTCCGAAAAATTTATTTCAAATGTGCTCATGTAAACAAATGCATTACCTATCTCAGAATACATATCTCACGATAAAACAGATATATTCCTTTACGTTCATTTACCAGGCGTACTATTTACGATGCGTACTATTTCATAGCAAAGAATCTCCATCTTAGACAAAGCGATAGCGATGTACGCTCTAACTGTCGTGAACGCCGTACAAAAAATCATTTCGTGTGGTGATAAATTTGTCATTTGTGGTTACAAATATACCGTTTCGTTGTCGTGTAAATCCGTGGGTCGGTCAACGGTATCTATTAAAAACATTTACAATTGGAACACTACAAACATGACTATTTCAGAGTATATATTTTTGGCTCAGTGGTAGGGCGTTAAGCCTTGATATCGAGAGGTCTTGATTTCGAGTCCAGGCCTGGTCATAATAAGAATTTAAATTTGAGGCACTACTTCGTCGACGCTTAGTATGAAGAGAACAGATTTGATTTCAGCCGATTTCAGTATATAGTGATTTGTGGAGCGATATGTTTGTCCACAACGTACTGACTTAAAGTCACCCTGAATGTGCGCTTGTACATGGCAGACCATAAAACAAACTCGCACGTCTCATGCATACACATGAACCTGTTTTAGATTGATCTTAATTTGCCATTTTTCAGTTTTTACTCTGTTTTTGAGGTTGTGATTAGAATATGGATCGGTAGGTCTGTGACTGATCTTAAGAGGTCAATAAACTTTTTTAAAAACATGTAGATGAAAAATTGCTGATGCAATGTTAACAACATTACAACCAGCCAACCAACTTTTCCCAGACACATAGCCTTAAATATTTTATTTGTTTGTTTTTCAGACAAGATTACTGTAGAAAGATGGATAGTCTTAAAAATTTCGTTTTTTAGATGAGAATATTGCAGACTTATACAGTACAGACCTGTCGAAAGTTTAACACTAATCAGCCTGAACAGGTGCTCATTTCGGCCGTTCTTTAGCTCAGCTGCTTTTTGACAGCTGTTCTCTATCTCTCTAGATCTTCTCGACCTCTTTCTATCCATATCTGATTCTCTGCTACTTGTCAGCCAAGCTTCGACTCCTTTTCGTTACCCCAGTGTTAAACTTTCGACAGGTCTTTTCTGCACATATATTTTGAATTTTTGTGTTTTGTTTTGTTTTGTTGTTTTTTTTTTTTTTTTTTTTTTTTTTTTTTTTTTTTTTTTAGAGAGATTGTTGCAGACTTATACATAGTGTACATTGTTTTAAATATTTTTGTTGTTTTATTTCACATGAGAATATTGCAGAATTATCCATATTTTTAAATTTTAGTTGTTGTTTTGTTTTAGATGAGAATATTGCAGACTTATACATAGTTTCAAATATTTTTGTTGTTTTTGTTTTTCAGATGAGAATATTGCAAACAAATACACAGTTTTAAATAGTTTTTGTTGTTTTTTCAAAACAAAAATATCGCAGGCACATAGTCTTAAATTTTTTGTTGGGTTTTTTTTTCAGACTAAAATTCTACAGATTGGCATAACCACTACCTTTGCTATTGGATGGTTCCCACAGAATTTGTTAATGATGCTCAGCCTTATCAACGAAGACATACACAAAGACCTGTATTTTGAGGAATTATGGATTACGAGTAACTGGTTCAGC
Organism: Anadara kagoshimensis; assembly: GCA_021292105.1. NCBI lineage: Eukaryota > Metazoa > Mollusca > Bivalvia > Arcoida > Arcidae > Anadara > Anadara kagoshimensis. The sequence continues at coordinate 29,738,632 of CM037861.1, forward strand.
ACAGTAGCTTGTTGTATATACCCAGTGTTCTATATGAACATTATACTTCAGATGTCGGAAATTAATCGGGAGTATAGTTCCCTGACGGCGTCCAATTCCGGTCCTGATTCTGGCTCGATACAGGAAACGCAAGAAGAAACACCTGTATAGTGTTGTCATACCATTTATGTTTAGATTTTAAAATGGTATATGAAAGTGTGTTAATATTTCAAATTTGACATAATGGTTTTATTATGTACTTTAAATTCCTCGAAGTCCATTTTTTTGAATTTTTCGTTGAAAATAGTGAATCACGAATTCACGTGTCAACGAAAACGAAATAGTGTATTATACAAACTTTCCTTAAACGGAAACCAGAAACCGCGAATTTACGGCCCCTTTGAACCACGAAAAATGGATCCCATATAATTAATAATTTCAGCGTTTACCATACAGGCCTGTCCAAAGTATAAAACTTCACCAACGAAAAGAAATCGAAGCTCGACTACACTGCTCACGATATGGATGGCTAGTAGCAAAACATTTGAGATGTAGCTAAATACCGCTGTCATGTGCTAGTTTTGAATTTTAATGAAATAATACATTCAAAAGTAGCACATGACCAAAATTCAAACTAGCACATAACCAAAATTCAAAATTAGCACATGACAAAAATTCAAAATTAGCACATAACCAAAATTCAAAATTAGCACATGACCAAAATTCAAAATTAGCATATGACAAAAATTCAAAATTAGCACATAACCAAAATTCAAAATAAGCACATGACCAAAATTCAAAATTAGCACATGACCAAAATTCAAATTAGCACATAACCAAAATTCAAAATTAGCATATGACAACAATTCAAAATTAGCACATAACCAAAATTCAAAATAAGCACATGACCAAAATTCAAAATTAGCACATGACCAAAATTCAAAATTAGCACATAACCAAAATTCAAAATTAGCACATGACAAAAATTCAAAATTAGCAAATGACATGCTGAAAAGCTGTCGTAAAACTGTCAAGTCATAATTAGCTAACTTGGGTAGAGATAAACTGTCGATTAAGCACTAAGCTCGACTGCCGAGTGGTCGAGATTTGGATAGCTTGGGCCACCAAAAACTTGCTGAAAGATAGATAGTAGCTTTCGAAAAGCTGGCATTGGAACGATATAAGCTGCTGATTTGGCACTTATTTGGCACTTACAGTACAGGCCTGTCGAAAGTTAAAACACCGATTTAACGAATTAGTGCCGAATCAGCGCAGCTCATCTCAACCCCTCGATGGCTAAATCTCGACAGCCTTTAAGCAGCTTTTATCTATCTCTCGGTAGATGTTCTGTCCTTAGCTATCTATATCTTGGAAGCTGATCTTGGATCTCTTTTCGATAGCTAAGTGTTAAACTTCCGACAGGCCTGTATTATAGATTAAAATATTATTGTAAAAATCTGAAGACATTATTTCATAAGATTGCGTAAAAGTTGTATTTTATAATTTGATGACCCTTTCAAATGTCAGATTTATAAAATTTGCCAAAGGTTTCTGACTAATGTGTCTGTTTTTTTCTGATCTTGTATCAACAGGAACATTAAATAAAATGAACGTCAGAACTGAAGCCAACTGAAACAGTCTTACATAACAGAATTGAAGCCAATTGTGTTTGACAAACAACAAATATCATCTCAACGATAAACTAGTGCATTTGTCTGAGTGTCTGCTTTATGAGGATTCATTTTGGTTCGCGCCATTGTGTTTTCTAAAAAAAACTATGTTGAACAGGATCTTACACCAGAGTTGAAATATCTTGTTTGAAAATTCTGACCAATAGTGTCAAAAATTCTGAAGAAAATTCTTACTAAGGGGAAAATTTATTTAAAACAAAAAATACCAATATTTCTAAACTTTTTGCCAAGACTATATTTCGAATCTTTTGGCCAAGACTAAATTCTGACCAAGACGAAAATATTGATAATAACCCTGAAAAAAAATTCTAAAAACTTTTATCAATATTTCGAAACTTTTTGGCCAAAGACGTGTCCAGAACTAAAATTTTGACTGTATTGTCGAAATGTCTAACAAATATAAAAATCTTGAATAAGATTTGATAATTCAAACCAAGACTAACATTGTGACTACAATTTTGGTCAGAACTCGACCCGCAAACTGTGGATTGTAAAAAAAATACTTCAGATTGAAAATTTCATGATCAATATTACACATAATACATTATCATGCGTATTAAATTTTTACTTTAAAATCTTTAACATTTCTTAACTTTTTCACATGACAGTTTGGTCATAATTTCCGAAATAGGTACGGTACAGGACTGTCGAAAGTTAAAACACTTCGCTTCCGAAAAAGAGTCGCAGTACCTGTCCTAAATCAGAAAATTTAAAATCGGTGTTCCACATATTCACTTGTAATTTTTGTCTCGTCTTTTTTGCTTGGTTTGTCATTTGCTGCCATTTTTTCAGACATATCAACATTTGTTTTAAGTTTGTCCAGTTCTTTCATAGAAGACTTTGAAAGATTTAGACCTAAAATACACCTTATTTTCATAATCCATAAATATTACACAAACTGAAAAATATAATGGGATTTTTTTCATATGTTTAATACTCAGAGTTTTATTTGCTATGTTTATAATTTCAACGAAATCGGCACATAAACCTGGCAAGGCTGTAATGACCTTTAATAGCTTTTTGCACTATCAATAGTTACAGTGGTCGTCTTGGATACAGCATATTTTGCAAACTAAAGACATTATGGAAAATTCTTAAAATATGTTTAATACCCTGAGTTTTATGTTCTATGTTTAATTTTTTAACAAAATCGGTACATAAAAAGGCTGTAATGGCTATTTATAGTACCAGTGGTCATCTTTGATTTGCTATAAGGCTGTCGAGCAGGGGCGTAGCTGGGGTGTTTATGATGTGGACGCCTAAAGAGGGCAGAGGTTTGAGGGCCACCCTGATGCGAATTTTCGGCCCTCCAGGGCGCTATTTATCAGAATTGTTCTTATAATTTCATGCTATGCTGTGGTAGTTTTTGTCGTTCTTTTGAGGACTGGTTCATTCTTAAACCTGAAGACGAGGTACAAGGGGATTCTGCTGTTGAGCTGCTGGACTAACTGCGCTCGAGTTATCGGCTTTTGAAGCCGAGAACAAATCAGATAGTTTCAATTGTTTTGCCATGCCGGCAAAGTCAAACAACACCGGAACCGCACCTCAGAGGCTATCGAAGTCAGGTATAAACCGAATTCGTATATAAAATTTTCGGTGAACGCTTTGGTATAAAAAATATATTATACTCTCCCTCTCTCTCTCTCTCTCGTTTTTTTTTTTTTTTTTTTTGCGAAAACGATGTGGACGTTTTTGCGTACAAACGTACGCCTGGCTACGCCCCTGTCGAGTAATCCCATACCACTCACTACCACAATAAAGCAACTGACCAAGTTTCAGCTCGGATGTAAGGTTTTCTTGGAAATGCACGGAAACCAAATTGTCCACGAAGCGGTATTACTATACCCCCCCCCCCTTGGGGCGTGGGGTTATTCTTATGTGTTATTTCATTCATCAGTGTTTCACTTTGAGTACTCTACACTACATTGTTACTTGTTGTCTAATTGTAATATACTAAAACTGGGATGTAAAATTATGTCTAAATTACATGTATTAAGGAGATGCAAATAAAACACCGTAAAACATCGATTCATTGTCCTCATTTATTCAATCAGTCTGGCGTTATAAAGGGATTTGGCGATATATTGAGGGATACCTTAACGCCAATTTCATCACTTGCAAGGTTGTCTATTTCTTCCCAAAATAATGACGAATCATATGATATATACGAGTGCACCTCAGAGTCGTTATCTGTTTGACTATTCATCATAGCAAACGGCGCTACGTCGGCATTATTACTACTCTCCGCCATGTTAGATACTACCACTGTTACTTATGTGACGTCACACATATTAACCTCTCACAACGGGTCGTTACACTTGTAGCGATTCCGAGCTAGCTAAATTCGTAAATTCAAACCGCAATAACTTTTTTATGCAATTTTAATGCGGTTTTCGATATTGTGATATTGAAATGGTATTTAATACAAATATGCAATTAAGAAATCGTTACAGGTACTCTTTAAAGAAAAAAACATAGAAAAAAGGCACTTCAAAAACATGTGCCGAAAAGCGAAGTGACTAAGTTACTATCATACCTCGAATTATTATAACGAGTCCATCTACCACCATCGTAGACTACGTTATCAACATGATCATGAATTATGAAACACTTAAAAATGCAAAGTCATTTACTGAATGTTTTAAAAATGTTATGTTTTTAAAATATATTTTCATTGTTGTTTGTTTATTTGTGCGATACTAAGGAATGTCACAAAATGTCATATGTTTTCCCGCCATAAACCCAAAAGAACCAAGGTTATCAAACAAAGAAACAAACTCACTCCTATATTTTTTTACTTCGAACGGAATTTATCATTTAGGTTCATTCCAGTTTAAACTTTAGTCATAATATTAAACCCAATTATGCCATTTTTTTCGTGTTCATGTAGATAACTCGATGGCCAAGTGGTGTACTTATGGACTCAGCATCCCTCATTTCCTAGGTCAGTTTGCTTGTCCAAGATAGGTGGTTTTTCTCCTGATACTCCGATTTCCTCGATCATTTCTGAATTGACCGCCTCGATATAAGAATATTGATTGGTTCGTGAAACACCACCAATCTATTCATGGGCATGTAATTTTATACAAGATGGAGTTGAATTGAGAAATGGTGTTTAACGTCCCAATCAAGAATATTTCACTTATTTTGAGACGCTACCAACTATATGCGGAGTGCAAAATTTTGCCAGTGCGTTCCACTGATGCTATTACACAGAAGGGTTCTTTATCGTGCCACGCCTAACGTAACATGGGACGAAGTTCCCATTTGAAAGAACCGTGACTTTCATTTAATGCTTAATGCTTGGTGAAAGAACAGTCACTACTCAATTTTAAGTCTTGGGTCAGACCCGGTCGGAGTTTGAACCCTCGATCTCCCAATTAAGGAGCGAGCACTACACCAAACGAACCACCGCAATAATATATATATATATATATATATATATATATATACAAGATTTAACATTATCTATATGTTTTGGTGTTTTATTTAACATACTGTGGAATGATTTACATGTTGTACTTTCGTGGTGTCCAATTTTCGTGGGACTAGAAAAAATGCTATTTTTGGGGTAGAAAAATGATTCATCGTCTCAGCTAAACGTTATAAGTTTGTAATATATATGATTTGTAATATATAACATTTCGTTGACTTGCAAATTCGTTGGTCAGAGCATATGCCAAAACAACGATTATTGGCACATCACGAAAATACATGATTTCATAGAAACGTTATTAGGCAATTTAACTTACACATTCTTTTATACAAAGATTTTTCAATTCATGTATTTAAATAAAATAACTGACCATGAAATTACTTTTAGGAAATTGTTATAAATACTAGTTCAACATGCAAATAAAAATGTTCAGAAATAATGTAATATTGATAAGGTGGTACTACTCATCATTGGCGCTATTGAGGGCATGTGAAACAAGTGTTGGACAACAAGCTGAAATTGACAATTTTGAACATTTTGTGGTTTCCACATTTTTGCTCACGATCCATATAATGTCAACGGTCTTCGTTAATGAGAAACAGTACAGACCTGTCGAAAGTTTAACACTCAATCAAACAATTGGTGTCGAATCGGCAGCTAGTGAACATCTCAGCCCCTCGTTTTCTATACCTCGACAATTATTATATTTTATATCTCTCAGTAGTTTTGAGAAGCCGGCGGTGGCCTAATGAATAAGACGTCAGTCTTCGAATCCAGGGTTTCTCACCGTTGTGAGTTCGAGCTCCGCTCAGACCTCATGTGGGAAAGTGAACTTTCCTTGCCATTGGCCTTTACTGGTTCACCTGGTATCAGTATAATGCGACTGGGGGTGGTAAGTTTGTCTGCGACGTACTGACTCTGTGAGCTAGCACGTTAAAGTCATCCTGAGTACAACACACTCGCACTTCACATGCACACACAAAAATTTTCATAGATTAATCCATAGGAATTAATAAAAAAAAGTTCTCGTACCGAATAGCTGAGAAAATGCTGATGCGACGTTAAGCAACAATCCACCAACCAATCAATCTCAGCAGTTTTTTTTCCCGTCATTAGCTATCCATATCTCGGCTACTCAACAACCGCGTTTGGACTCCCTTTCTTTAACTCAGTGTTAATCTTTGGACACATCTGTACTGTAAAATAAACAACCAGACTATGGGAACATACCAACTGACAAGAATTAAATTACTGTGGCGATTTACGTCTGTTTGCTATTAGCGAAATGTTCCATTCGCACTAACCAAAATTCTTAATTAAAGAAGTTATTGAACTCTGTCTCCATATGTTAGTTTCTTTGACCAATGGTCATTATTAAGTCTGTCCACGCCACAAGGGTTAACTTCCCCGACGTTGTTTGTCACGGATACGGTTGTTCCTGCTATGAACTTGTTGACTGCTTAGCGAAATGTTCCATTCGTACCTGTAAACCAAAAACTAATTAAATAAGTTATTGAACTTTGTCACCATATGTTAGTTTCTTTGACCAACAGTCATCATTCAGTCTGCCCACGTCACAAGGGTAAACATCCTTTATAAGTTCTCAGCGTTGTTTGTCAAAGCTACGAACTTGCTTACCGGCAGATCGTCTGATCATATACGTCAAACTTACCAAGTATTGTTTGTACCATGACCTTTTTGATTGTTTTGTCAACTTCATTATACTTATAGACTACGATTTTGTTGGTTGTCTATGTGAATGTTGCCATACTTTAAAAATGGCGTATGTGTTGTTGACAGTCAACAGTGGTTGCGTCAACAATTTTTGTTTCACTGTGTCTGGCCAAATATGTCACACAAAACGTTGTTTGTGCTACGCACTCGAGCATTGACAGTATCTGACAATGTTGACAGCGTCCGAAAAACAAATCAACAATATTTACAACATATTTTGTGTTACAAACCTGTTGCCAGTATACTGGTGTTCTACTAACTTGTTGATTGTGCCATATGCTATTATTCAAAGCAAGTATGTAAAACGCTGTTTGTTGAGTTGAGTAATGGTGTTTAACGTCCCAGTCAAGAATATTTCACTTAAATCGAGACGTCACCAGGTATAGAAATTTTGTTAGTTGCGCTGATGGTATTATACAGCAGGGTTCTTTATCGTGCCACACATACCGTGACAAGAGACGGCGTTTATTTTAAGTTCCCATTAGAAAGAACCGTGACTTTCATTTCGTAATGCCGATTGCTTGGCGAAACAACAATTATTACCCACTTACAAGTCTTGGGTCATACCCGGTCGGGGTTCGGAAATAAAGGAGGTAAATGAGATGAATGAATCAAAAAAGAAAAGAATGTTGTGAGGTACGCAATGATCAATAAGTAATAAGGCTGAAGTCAAATGACACATTAAAGAACAGACAACGTTAGTTAGTTGTAGCAATGGCAAATAGAAAATCTGGATAACATGTACATTTACAATTTGCAAAAGCAACTAGAAGACACTGAAAACAAGCAAACCAACCCGGGTTAACAATATGCATGTCTCCTATCAATGTTGATGTTTTGTACCAAGTTTCATGAAATAGTACTTCATAATTTTGGAGAATTTGCACAGACACGAATCTTAATTAAGCACATATAGAAACCATTTTCTGAAAGCAAATAAATCGTATAGAATATCCCTTATAAGATGACTCAATATACGTGAAATAATTGTAACTGCAGTGTAAAACATCATTACTCCCCTAAAAACTCTTTATTCAGAAAAATATATGTGTCTTGGTAATAGAAAAGGTTCAAATGAGCTTAAGTAAGCTATTATGTAAGAAATTACATGTATTTTGAAACTGATCTTTGTAGATCAACTTACATTTTTGTGTTACCAAGATGTGGCGTAAGTTATGGGTTTATTTACAGTACAGGCCTGCCGAAATTTTAACACAGTTAACGAAAAGAAGTCTAAACTCGGTTGCTGGATGGCTAAGATATAAGTGACAAAAAAACTGCAGTGATATAGATAGTACAGTGCAGGCCTGTCCAAAGTTTAACAATAAGATTGGGAAAACAACTCGAAGCTTGACTCCCGAGGGATTTAATTACCGGCCAAAAAGCTGCCGTGAATTAGACAGCACCTGTCAAAGAGTTGTCACTAACGAGGGGCCGAGATATGCTGCCGATTCGACACTTATTCGTTAGCTAAGTGTTAAACTTTCGACAGGTCTGTACTGTAGCTACCTAAAAAGGTGTTAAGCTGTAGGTAACGAAGGAGCCAAGCCTGAGCTGCCGACGTCGGCACCAAATAATTTTCTTGGTATTGAACTTTCGGCGGGCATGTACTGTAGATAAACAATACACAAATAGGTTTCTGCTTTATCATCCGTGGTGTAAACAAATAATATGATATAGACAAACAACATTGACCTGTCCGCTTGACTTTTCGTTTTAAACATTTATCATGATGGACGAGTACATTGATAGAAAGGGAACGCAGGTGTTTATTTCATTTAATTATGAGGAGACATGCAATGTTTACGAATCCAAACACTACCAATGGTCTGGGCCAGTGGATCACCCTAAATTGGTATTCCCAATAAAAGGTCAAGCAGACAGGTCAATTTAGTTTGCCTTTTTGTACAGCGATATGAATCTTCCATCTAACTGCATTTTCTGTTATTGAATTTCCTGGTTCCATTCACAACTTACTTGTTGATATCGTTATTAATGTCTTGAAGAGTAAACTATGATGTTATCAAACGAGCTCATCACCACTACAAGATTTAGGCCGAATTATCTGCCTTAACGATGGTATGCTACTTCTTATATTGATACTATACATGTCTTATATCATTTTTTAAATTCCATTGTCATATACCATTTTTGATTGCATTGAATGATAAAATTAAAAATAATGGTATGTTAAACTACCATCGCATAAAAATATTACATATCATCGTTAAGGCAGATAATTCGGCCAAGTAAAGACGATATGCTATTTTTTACACTGCTACTGCCATATACCATTTTTGAATTTTAATGTCATATGCCATTTTTTTAATGTATTGAATGATACAATTTAAAAAAAATGGTATATGAAACTACCATCGTATAAAAATATCACATACCATCGTTAAGGCAGATAATTCGGCTTAGGCAAGATTGATCCGTAATTTACAGGATGTTTGTTTTTTCATCAAGACCATAAATTGCGTTATACAGTCATCACGGTTAACATAAATGATTACATTTTGACATTATTGGTCGCTGGCTTTCAATTCATGTACTGGAAAATATATCAACTTATTTTCCGATATACAAATCGACATTTAAGACACTTGTAAGATTCATTCATCTACGTTTTTAATTTGTTTCAATAGTTTCGACTGTGTCTGTGCCTTTTAAGCACTGTCAAATAATCATGCTCATTGGAGAATTCTATATGTGTAATCTAAGGTGGCACAGAAGTGACATGGAAACGTATCTTTTATATTACAGGAGCACATAATAACCACATGTACGTATACTACGTGCGCACATGATATAAAAATATGTTTCATGTCACGTCTGTGTCACCGTAATAATCAGTATAATGTAAATTTGGAATTTTTTTTTCAGTCAGTCAATTATTTGTGAGAATCGTCATTTCAAGATATTCGCGAAATTTTATTATTATTATTATTTTCGCGCCAAGGGAAGATACTTTTTCTCTTCTTGCTATTCTTGCTTATTTATAATTAATTTAATTTTCGCAAGAATAGTCATTTCAAGATATCAAAGAAGTATCTTTTTCTTCTTTTCGCGTCATCAGATGGTGGTACGTTCAAAAGCAAGGGAATTATACATTATGATAATTATATTATAAAAATAAAATATTCGCGAAAGTTTTTTTGCGTCTTATTACTCTCGTTAATAAAACGAACGTGAAAATTTCTCGCTTTACAATAATAATATTATAATTGTCAGTTTCGAAGTTTTTACTTTGTTTCTGGATTGTCATTCGGACATACACTAGTATGATCCAAGGTTATCAAACATAACTTGATAATTATCGCCAGAGTACCACGTAATCCATACCCCTTAGCGATTGTGTGGAACGTTTTGGAAACGTTTACGTCAAAATTCCCGGAGTAATGTCATTTTAACAGGAAAACGTAAATATAATTGATCACATCTTCATTGTAAATAACTGGTCCCGGTTTCACAATCATTCCTTGGCCAAGATTTTCCTTAAGTTCAGCAAATTTTGGTAATGTCTTATTTACTAATGAATATTTTTGTCAAAACTAAATGCAAATGTTTTAATCTAGAAATTATCTTCAAATTGACCCCTTAAATTCCTGAATATCTTGAAAATTAACGAAATTATAAAGATTTTAATTTTGCAAGATTTAAGTTAAAGGAAATCTTAGTTAAGGAAAGATTGTGAAACTGGGGCCAGTTCCACAGAAACGTTATAGAGTATCAAAGGACACACTGGTGAAACCCATTAGTCAATGGTTTCTTGTAGGGATGGGGTGGCCAAGTGATTAAAAGTGCATGCTTAAAGACTACAGTGCCATTCACTTCTTTAACAATAATGATCATTGACGTATATACAATGAGAAATCATAGTTATAATCAGTATTATTCAATGGTTGATTATAGGGATGGGGTAGCCAAGTAATTTAAAGTGTATGCTTAAAAATCACAGTGGCTTTCACTTTCTTCACAATCATGCTCATTCAAACAACGACTAATCATGGGTATAACCAGTATATTTCAATGGTCAATGGTTTCTGGTGGCCAAGTGACAAAAAAACACAGGCTTAAATATCACAGATCTATTCACATCCTTCATAATTGTGCTTATTGAAGTATAAACAGCGACAAACTTGAACCTTGGTTGTAAATTTTAGGCCCTCATATTTTATATATGTAGTTTTCTTGTGATAAGTCCTATTCACCCAGTAAAATTTTTTCGCTGGGATTCTACTTTCTACTAATATCACTTACATTGCTAAGATCATGTGAATTATCTTTGAAGCAGATAGAGAACAAGTGATGATGTTTTATGCCAAAGTCAAGACTCTTTGTCAGTTCTTGGATGGTGAAAAAAACCTAGAGAAAACCGAACCCCCAACCCAGTATTTTGCAAGGGAGCTGAAAAACTTTCTTACACCTTCTAAGTTTGAGGAATCCAGAGTGCCAGTTTGATCTATCTGAGCGGGATTGGAAACCAGGTTGGCAAGTGATGAATGGCAATGTGATCCTCAAGTGTGCACTTTAAAAAACTTAGGTCACCAAGGCCTCTTATACTAAGAAAAGAGGCACACATATGTGTGTAAGCAATTAAAGTAGTGAAACACACAAAAAAAAAACATTAATTTTATATACTTATATATTAATTTATTACAAAAATAAATCAGGACAGATCTGTTATAAATATATATGATATAAATGACAATAATGTAGGGACATCAAATGTATATAAAACATACATGTATACAAATACTTGTGTACACACACAATATATGAGATTGAGACTCTTCACATGAATCTTTATCAGTATTTACCAGTATTATACATGTATATGAAATTATAGGTAAACAACTTTGACCAGTCCGTTTGACCTTTTTTTAAATGTTTATCATGGACGACTGCATTTATATATAGGGATCACACTGGTTTATTTTGTATACACGATGAGAACACTAATCACTTATCTAATGTATGCAGTATTAACTGCAAATCTTGCTACTACCTATGTAAAGGATGGACTCTTTATGAATATTCCTAATGAAAGGTCAAACGGACAGGTCAGTGTTGTTTACCTTTATATTTTTGAAGCGGATAGAAAACACTTTACATCGAATATTACAAATTCATTTTTTGAGATTTAGCTACAGTATACACTGAGGGTAGTGTGATGGTCCTTGATCTAGTATCGCAATATATGAGACTCTTTACTTGAATTTTCATCAGTACTGACCAATATTAGTACATATTGAATATTACAAATTTGTTATTTGGGATTTAGCTAAAGAATATACTGAAAGTATTTTGTATGTGATGGTCCTTGGTCTAGTATTGTACAATGTATGAGACTCTTCACTTGAATTTTTTATCAGTATTTACCAGTATTAGTAATATATACACATTGTATAATACAAATTCATTATTTGAGATTTAGCTGTAGCATAGACTGAGTGTAATGTGATGGTCCTTGGTCTAGTAAGAAAATATATGAGACTCTTTACTTGAATACCAGTGTTAGTACCGGTACACATTGAATAATTTAAATTCATTATTTAAGATTTAGCTGTTGTATACATTGAGGGTAGGGTAATAGTCCTTGGTCTAGTAACACAATATATCAGACTGTGTTCACTTGAATTTTTTTATCAGTATTTACCAGTATTAGTATCATATACACATTGTATAATACAAATTCATAATTTGAGATTTAGCTATAGTGTCATGTGCTACTTTTGAATTATATTATTTCATAAAAACTCAAAAGTAGCACATGACAATAGTATACACTGAGGGTAGGGTGATAGTCCTTGATCTAGTATCACAATATACAAGACTCTTGGCCTTAACTAATACATGTATTTGTATAATACATGTATACATATTGAATATTACAAAATTTTTATTGGGGATTTTGCCAGGTATACAGTTGTGGGTCTTTTATTCCCTGTGGTTTAGCTCTCAGAAAATACCAATATAACACCCATGAAGGTCATATGATCCAGTATACCCCCGCAAAAACTAATGACTACATGGGTATACGTGACATGTACAGTTGAGGGCAGGGCCATTTTTCAAAACAATGTAATACTGTAAATTGGGGAAATTTTCATGTTTGTTTATATTTGCATAAATTCTCAAGAGTTGCAACATAAGAAAGTTTTCAAGAAAAATTTATTTTTATTTTTTATAAACATTTTGATACAATTCATTTGTATTTGTAGCTTTGTACCAATCATTATTTGACTAATAGAAAATAAATGCATGAAAATATATTGAAATGATGATTTTCAGAAAAACTGAAACAAAAAATTTCCCATTTTACAACTGTGTAAAATAAAAACCTAAAACTATATTGTTTAAGACCAAATGACCTACATTTCTACAAATTTGAAATCATTATTTTCAATTATTTTACCAGGGGGAAATATGAAAAATGTCAACCTGGTAGGTCTAAAATTGATTTTTAAATCATCACTTGCAATTCAAACTGATGATTTTCAGAAAAATTGAAACAAAAATTTCCCATTTTACAACTGTGTAAAATAAATAACTAAAACTATATTGTTTAAGACCAAATGACCTACATTTCTACAAATTTGAAATCATTATTTTCAATTATTTTACCAGGGGGAAATATGAAAAATGTCAACCTGGTAGGTCTAAAATTGATTTTTAAATCATTACTTGCAATTTAAACTGGAAGAAATATGAATAATATCACCCTTGCATGTTTTTACCATGACCTAGTTTTAAACAAATTTTGAATCATCACTTTTCAATTGTTTTACAATGTGGAAATACGAGTATATAATATTACCCTGGTAGGTTGTACCTGTATTGTTACCGATTTGGGATTTTAATTGGTTCAAATACAGGTAGGTTGTACCTGTATTGTTACCGATTTGGGATTTTAATTGGTTCAAATGAACAATTAACCCGGTATGAAATAAGTTAACATTACAATCAACAACTATTATTACAAAGATTAATCTCTGTCTACATATAAATACAACCTTATGTTTCAATAAAATTTACATTATACAGTCAAACCTGTCTATAAAATCCGTCTAAGGGGACCATACATTTGTATAAACATTGCATTTAGAATTTAGACGTACATCTATTAATAGATTCAATACCAGATATAATCAAGCTTATGAATATTCATGAGTTGATTATATATAGGTGGTGGACATGTCATAAGCACAAGTTTTAATTTTTTTAGGAATAAAAGGAATAAAAAAGCAAAATAAGATCTTTAATAAATGCTGAATATAAAAATAACCATTTAACTGTCTAGAAATAGCATTTATTGTGCTATAACTTCCACTGCTATGCAAATCAAACTGATCATAATGCTCTAGTGCATATTATTCAGTTTGATTTGCATGAAGGTGGAAGTTATAGCACTATAAAGTCTATTTCCAGACAGTTTAATGACTAAACAAGTACCACAATATAATGCAGATAAGGCCTAAAAAATCAGTGTTTCCACAAACCTGTCTGACCCTAAATTTTTACGCCTACTCAAGTTTTGAATTTTGGTTCTTTTGACAAAATTTTGACAAGCATGGTTAAAGTTGGCATCTTTGCCCCATATGTCAATGTAAATTTTTTTTTAAAGTATTTTGGTTCTTTTGACAAAATTTTGACAAGCACATTATAAGTTGGCATCTTTGTCCCATATGTCAATGTAAAAAAAAATTTAAAAGAAAAAATGCCTATCTACCAACCTTAATATTTTTAAGAGCATAAGCGGAAACAAATAGTTGTTTGGGGCCTAAGTATAGATCATACCGGTAATAACTATCACAGCAAATTTGGCATCAGGAAAATATGCAAGCATCTTGGGGATACCAGCAGACCATGTGTAGATGTTTAAAAACCTGACAATCATCATGTGGGACATACATGTTGGTTTCAATTCCCTTTTACAAGACAGATCAATACAGCAACTACAAAAACTCAAATGAAAAATTTAACCTGTCTGGATTGATTATTTTGTAACAATTTCTATAGAGGTTTTTGTAGTAGAATGTTGGAAAAAGTTGCTAGTCCTGCCCAAAACTAGGTTCCCAAATTTTTTTCATTACGAAGCAACATGAAAAATTTGACCTGTCTGGATTGATTATACTTAACAATTTCTATAGTGGTTTTTGTAGTAGAATGTAGGAAAAAGTTGCTAGTCCTGCCAAAATCTACGTTTCCAAAAAAAATTTCCACAATACAGCAACTACAAAAATTTGACCTGTCTGGATTGATTATATTGTTACATTTTCTATAGAGGGTAGAATGTAGGAAAAAGTTGCTAGTCCTGCCAAAATCTATGTTTCCAAAAAAATTTTCCACAATGTAGCAACTACAAAAATTTGACCAATTCTGATTGATTATATTCAGCATTTTCTTTAGTAGTAGTAGTATATGTAGTACAATGAAGGGGAAATCTGCAAGTTCTGTGGCAACTTCTGCCTCAATCTAGGTTCTTCCAATTTTAAAAGTTATTAGTAGCCAAATTCCCCAAAATGTGTGAAAATATAGTTGTGTTTTTTAAAGAATTTTTGTCACATATTTGCTGTAATAGTTTTTGTTGAAAGAAGGTTTCAAAAATGAGTAGCCAATGGTGATTTTGACTACCAGGAAATGAAACTTTGTCAAATAATTATCAACTGCAGACTGCAAGACATGCTGTTATTTCACACACAATACATGTAACAGTATAAGCTTACAGACCAAGTGATTGTCTTCCATAGAATACAGAGTATTTAACATCTAGGTTATAAAAATTAATAAACAATGGAGTTCGCAGCTGTTCCACATGATACCTTCTAACATGTCTGTGAAATGCTTATTTCCAATGGAAATGGAATCGCACAATATGACATTTTCCCTTAAAAACGATGTTATTCCAGGAATTTTGACCTTGACGTTTTCAAAAATGTTCCACACAAACATTAAGAAGTATTGACCACGTGGTACAGCGTCGAACCCCATTGTCGTATAAAAGGCATACATAAATGTGAATTCTTAATCTTTCCTAAGAAAAAAATATATAAGTCTGACTATAAAACTGAATTTTTAACATTTCCGCTAGAAAACTCTTTCCAAAAGGAATAAATATTCTAGTGTTTTCTATCCTTTTACACTAGTTTATTTCCATCAGAGTACACAAGCTAGTGTTAAGATGTTAAAGCTGTAGTAATGATTTATTTCTATGTTTTCCTTTACTGTATAGTTGAAGGCTGACCAATCAAATTTATTTATTTGTCCAGATTAGTACATATTTAGTGCACAAGGTTGCCAATTAGGTAGTTTTTTTGTCGTTAAGCGTTTTATTTTGGTACAATTTCCATACAAAAAGTCAAAATTTTTAGTACTTTTAATTTAAAAAAACATCAACACGGGAAAAATCTGCCTAATTTGACCTTTTAATTTTATTCGTCCGTTTACCTGTTTTTATGTACAATTCCATAAAAAACAGATAAATCTGTCGAATTGGTCTGCCTGTAGTTTCTTTTATTCACTGGGGATTTGATTTTGCTGCAGTTTTGACTTTATAGTATGAAATTAAATATACAGTGAATGCATTCATTAAATGTAGACCGAGATAATCCATGCAGAAAATTGTTAATACTAATCACTGCACCACAAAACTTTATACCAGGCCCTGGTTTCCCAATCATTTCTTAACTAAGATTTTCCTTAACTTAAATTTAGCAAAATTTGGTAATCTGTTTTTGGAACTAGTAATGAATATTTTTGTCAAAACTATATGCAAATGTTTCAATTTAGAAGTGATCTTAAAAACGACACTTTAAATTCCAGAATATCTTAAAAATTAACAAAATTATTTTTGCCAGATTTAAGTTAAGGAAAATCTTAACTAAGGAATGATTGTGAAAGTGGGGCCAGTTCCATTGTATGAACCGTAAAATATTTTTCCCTGCAGATTTGACCAACTATACAGTACATGAAATTCTATTCCAGGAAAGAATTCACACTTACAGGACAAATAAAGGGACATTTTTCTCAACAAATTCTATTTAACAAATTTCAATGTGTAACAGAAAGCAGGACAGTGACAATTTTCGTTTTCACTCACAAAACCATTGTTTGAATGAAATGAAATGTTTTGCATAGAGAAGTTGTATGGAAATGAAGTAAGATCTACAGACTGAATTATGGTCTTTTTGGATAAAAAAAACCTAAAAAATTCATATTAAATCCATAAGGAATCAACAACAAAATACAAAACTGTCATTCAATTTCCCGGCAGTATATGTAATACTGTCTAGGACATCATTATTATCCCAAAAGGTTATGTCCTGTCATTCTTAATAAACAAACATGATGAACTGTGTATGCGTATATGCATTCATCTTCTAAATCAGTTCAACGCTTTTCTATAGTAATGTTAAAAACAAACGTCTCACAAGTTGCTTACAGTCGACAATTGACTGTGACTGTCATGATTTTCAATCCAGTGTATATACTTTGGTTGCGCAGTATAAGAAACACCAACAATTAGTATAATAAAATAAATATTACATTTCTGATAGGGTATACATATGATTTAGATTGCTTAAAATTACTACTGAATAAAGGTAGTTTTTCTAGGGAAAATTGACTAAAAGTTCCCAATTTGTTCACTAAAATTCCCCAAAAGAACAGTGACAAACTGAAATATTAATTCTAATTGTCTTCATACCCATAAAATATCAGATAGTACCACAATATAGTGTCTTTGTAATGAAGATACAAGCTATTGCCAGTATAAATTATTAGTTTGCTAGATCTTAGAACAATTTTCCCAATCTTAAAGGCAGACGGTACTTTTAAAAAATGTAACAAAATTACTGAGTTAGTAATACCTTGCTATACCCTAACACTTTTCACCTGACTATTTTGAAGTTTGTAAATCAAACCCTACTATATTTTTCTTTATGAACCTCCCTCAACCCAATTGTGTTACAATCATCAGGATGGGATGGACACTATGAAGAATGTAGATGTAGAATTTAATGCCATTTAACCCCTTTCTAATGCCACAATTTGACTTACATTATGGCAATGAATCAAGGTTTTATTATATATATACTCTAAATACTAACTCTAAACAAGAGTAAAGGCACTAGTGAATGTTAAAATTCTGTTACAAAATTTCACTTTCATTACTCAGAAAAAATATTGTAAAAACAAATGGAAGACTATAAACATACATTGCAAAATAAAGTATTGCACTTTACTTTTAGATGTGAAAGCTGTCAGTACTTCAAGAAAAACTAAAAATCTCTGATCCATGTCACCTGAGACATGGTACAGAAAAAAAAACTCTTAATATTCTTCATGAAACAGGAGGAAGGACACACCTGAAAAAAATCCACTTCCTCACCAAGTACCCCGGCTGAGGATCAAACCTCCCTCTCCTAGGTGGAAAGAGGCTAAAAGAAACCAGAAAGTCTGGTTGTAAATCACTTGATTATATCTACCATATACAATACCACATCGGGCCCAGCCCAGCTACAATTAGGTCACCGTATTAGCACATTGCATAGATCAATATAAGTGAAATGATAAAACAGATATTAGCTAGAATGTAAACCCTATAAAGTCAAACAATTGTAAAAGTTAATTTTTAATGTAGCCTTTCAGAACACTGAAACAAACTTTACCAAAGGTCACCAGGTTTTGGAGATTGTCAACAAAGAATATGGGGTACTGTATACAAATGAGCATAATCCCCTCTAAAAGTACAACAATATTTTTATAATGCCCTTCTGATTCTTGCATGTATACTGTGCAGAAATGATGTATCTTTAGAAGATGCATTGCACTTAAACATGAAACTGATAACATACATCTCTACAACCAAGGCAGGCAAGAGGTGCTGTAATCCTTACACATGTCTTTTAAACCACTCGGCCACTGATTAGTGATTACACTGTTATGATATGATGTAAGAAGTTTATACATATAAGGGTGGGAAGTTAAGTCAAGTGTTACTACACTACATTCCTCAACAGAGTGATGAGCACAGAGTTACAACCGAGATCAACCAACTAATGCTCATACAGAAATGCTGTTTATGGCTTGATTTTATGTTTTCATCAATGAAGCTCCTCCATTTGTTGGTTGTTGCACTAGATACTACTACAACTTCCGATTTTTAAGACATTTTTTTCAGATTATTGCCAGATTTATGGTAGTAGGAATGAACATAGACATATAGCTGCCTATGTGAAATCATGGGCATTGGAGCACCAGATACTGCTTAAAGTTTTATTTTTTCAGATTATTACGAAATTTCCTGGTTGCAGGAATGGACATAGGCATAGGCATACAGCTGCCTGTGTGAAGTCATCATGGACATTATTATCCTTGTGATTTTAATAAGTTAAAGCTCCATTTTTTGTTCTTGGTGCACCACATACCACTGCAAGTTTCGATATTTCAGATTATTACAATATTTCCTGGCTGCAGGAATGGACATAGGCATACAGGTGCCTGTGTGAAGACATGATGGGCATTATTATTCTTATGATTTCAATATGTGAAAGCTCCATTTGTTGTGCTTGGTGCACCACACAATGCTAAAAGTTTGGATTGTTTAGATTATTAGTAGATTTCCTGGTTGGAAGGGACATCATGATATATGATTCCACTACAAGTTTTGATTTTTCAGATTATTACTAGATTCCATACTTGGAACAGACATATTACATGATTTCCTGCTTGCTGGAACGGATATCAGAATATAGCTGCCTGACTACAGACATTTTTTTCTTGGTGCTCCAGATACTGCTAAAAGTTTTGATTGTTCAGATTATTAGTAGATTTCCTGGTTGGAACGGATATATTTTGAGATTTCCTGATTGGAATGGACATATTACAACATTTCCTGGTTTCATGAACGGACATCATGATATAGCTGCCTGTGTGAAGACATTATCTGCATCTTGATTTTTGTGATGTTCAATTTGTGACATCAGTTCATTTAGCCTTGTCAGTAAATATTTCTTGTCTCTTCCTTCCTGTAAAAAAAGATATAATCATTTACTATTGAAGTCATTCTGTTAGTTCATACCAAATCACTGAAATAATAATTGATATTATTTACTCACTTGAGGCATTTGTAACTGTTGTTGTTGAATGTTGCTTAACATCGCATCAGAGATTTTTCAGCTATTCACGATGAAAACTAATTTATTAATCTCTACGGATTAATCTAAGAACAAGTTTGTGTATGCATGTGAAGTGCGAGTGTGTTTTGTGGTCTGTCTTGTACCAGTGCACACGCAGGGCGTATTTAAGGTGCTAGCTCAGAAACAGTATGCTGCAGACAAGTGTACCACTTCCGCAGTCACATTATACTGACACTGGGTGAACCAGTAAAGGCCAACGGCAAGGAAAATTTACTTTCCCACATGTGTTCTGAACGGGTGAGATACCCTTGATTTATAGACTGACGTTCTATTCATTAGGTCACCGCCAACTAGTATTTGTAACTGCATTCTCTATTATAGTCTATCAGCGATATTTTGGCAGTATTTTGGCAGTGTTTATGAACATGGATAATTCTAAATTACACAAATAGGTATTAATAAAGCAGTGACCATATGTGCTTATTGATCAAAACCATGATCCCTGCAGCTTGTTCACTTACCAATTTCAGTTTTTCCTGTAAGAGTTTTTCCGTCTTTTTATAACCCTGACCCAACAACCAGTAATAATACATTAGTAACCTAGAAAATAACATTAAATAGATTTAGTTGACAGTTTTAGAAATCATCATATCATGTAGACTATCGTACTCATACTATTAATGGAGTTTCGTAGGGTGATTTTAATTTTATGCCCCAGTCAAAGTTTTTTCATTTATGTCAATTTCTGGAATGATGAAGGAAATCATTGCCAGAAAAAACACTGGCAACAAATAAAACCACACATTTATGCCCCAGTGGTATTCAAACTTAGCAATAAGAGGTGTAAGCTTGTGCTTCAGCCTACTTGACAAATATTAATGGAAACAAGTGTCGCTTTTTGCATTTTATTATTTTAGGAACACATGAGACCTACTGCCTTGAATTTGAATGACACAAATTAACCCCATTTTCTGGTACACACAATGTCATATCCTTGTTATCATGTATTAAACATTAAGCAAACAAAAAAACTTCAGTTGTTGGAGCTGTAGACCGAACAAACTGTTACAGACAAATAAAATGATGTCCATTTCTAGAAAAAGTAGTATAAAAACCAGAGTCTGTACTTACATTATTATAATAATGACAGGTATGAAGAATCCGACCGTTCCTAGGAAGTAGAAGATATCTTGTGGTATCTGAGGCCAGCTATATATCGTATTAGTGATAGTGTCAAACATGACATACTCTGTACCATTAATATTAGACGTGTACGAACGGAATGGACCACAGCTCTGGCTAGGCGGAAGACTGGAAAATAAATAGAAAATACAAGTCTTCAAAACATTTTGTTATTTTAAAAGCAGAGTCACTAAGGCAGAACAAGATATGCTCCTTTACATTTTTTCATTAAACTGTCGCAACAAACATGATTAATATTTCAAAAGGGCACAATTTTAAGAAATGCAGAGAGTTATGTCCTCTTCTGGCACAATGTCATATCCTGGTAAACATATATACCAAGTTTAGTTGGAGGAGTATGGTAGGCTGGACAAATTATTGATAACAGACAGATGGACAAACCCTGACCAGAATATATCCCATTTCCAGGACCAGGCATGTGAGACTTGTAAGTATATAAAATCAGAAGACACGGTTTAAAATTTAAACCAGTTAGTCTGAATGGGATGTGTAACTTTTAAATTGGACCTGTTAATTATTGTGAATTATATCTCTTGTACATTTTCTTTATATGACACTTACTTGCCAATCATATAACCGATTGGTACTGCAGCAAAAAGGAAGGCCACCAGTAGAACAGTCATAAATAATGAATTTGATCTAGAGGTACGAAATGGACGTTCTTCAGGGTGACACACATACAGCACAAAGTACTGAAAATAAAAAGAGACATTCAGGATGACACACAAACATCATGGTATAGTGAATATAAAGAGACATTCAAGTTGACACACATACAACATGGTGTACTGAAAATAAAAAGACATTCAAGATGGCACACAAAACAACACTGTATACTGAAAATAAAGAGACAAAGATTGTATGTAATTGGTCAACTTGAATTTTAAAACGAACTACAACTGTCAGTGAAGCTAACTTATAACCCCTGGTATAGTTTTTGTGACTGGTTCATGACCCTTGACCTATGCACCTAAATCTGGTATGCAACACATTGTATTATGTTGGTGTACATTGGTGCCAAGTTGAGTTGAGTAATGGTGTATAATGTCCCAGTCAAGAATATTTCACTTATATCAAGATGTCACCAGCTGTAGGCGAAAGGGCACAAAATTTTGCCTGTGTGCTGCGTTGATGGACTTATACAGCAGGGTTTTTTAGCATGCTAAGCCTACCGTGACATGGGACCTCGTTTATTTTAAGTTCCCATAGAAAAAAACTGCGACTTTCATTTCATAATGCCGAGTGCTTGGCAAAAGAACAGTCAATAACCACTTTCAAGTCTTGGCTTAGACATGAGGATAGAACCCACGACCTCCTACTTATGGAGCAAGCACTCTACTAATTGAGCTACCGCAGTGGTTACCAAATGGACAGGGCAATTTTTATATACACCCCCACCCCCTTAACTTTGTTTATATGTGATATAACTAACCCTACATGTTAAAGTTTTTAGTGATGGCAATGTACATGTGTCGAGTCTAGAACAATGACTGCAGACAGACAACATTATTAAGTACTGGTGAACAGCTATACATTTTATCTAACATTAGACTAGTTTTTCTATGATATCTGATTTGATGAAATACAAGTTTTATCGAACACTGTGGTGATACAACATTGCCGGTAAAGTGCACATGCACTTTCTCATTGTGACGTCATTAGGGAGGGTTTTCTGTGGTAAAATGTAATTTTTTCACATAAAGTATTGTTTTTTTTATTATTTTAAATAACCTAATTGGAAATGTTAGATAAAAATATTATATACTGGTACACAGTCTGTATGTACAACCCTTCGTATCACATGTATCAGGTCTCGTCCTTTTTTCGTAGCTGTATCACTACTCGTCGCTCTACATACACACTGTGTATATAATATGTATTTATCATTAAAATGGTCAAAGAATTGAGAAGTTGTATTTGTCATTTTCAAGAACAACCAATGACCCCTTAAAGATATCTATACTTTACATGAAAATATAGTATTGCATGTACACATGTAAAGCAGCAAGTATAAATTCTCACTTACAGATCAAGGATCAAAACTGAAAAAGTTTATCTATTTTCCTATCAAAAATTAGTGGGTTTTTAGGCACTCTAATTTCCTCCACCATCCAAGCCTCAATATACGTTAAAAAAAATCTTGATCATGGCATAAAACACCATAACTTCACTCAGCTCCAGTCTCTCTCTCGCTCTCTCTCTCTCTCTCTCAAAACTTACCTTTTTAACATAAAAGAATATGAAGCATTTCAAAAATGTCATAAATGGAATGATTGGACTAAAAAATAAACCCAACCTGAAAATAAAACAAGACAAGACATAAACATTACAGTACTGTTAAAAAGTTAAACTGCATCTGAACAGACCAAAGAGGAGTCTTGGTGGCCAAGTGGACTAAATCACTAAGTTACTGATCACAGCACCTCTAATAGCCTGGGTTTGGGCAGATTCTAGGGTAAGAAAATTTGTCAGTTTGCTAGTAAAGTTCAGTCAGTTTTTGTTTTTTGTTTCTTTTTTTATATTCTGGTTTTCATCTCTGTGAATGTATGAGCATTCCATAGGCTTGAAAGAGTAAAACATGTGCAAAAAGTACTTGTGAAATACTGGCCACTGCAACTGTAGTCATTTACACTGCTTAACATATAATTTTGGTTAAAATGTTACAACACAAAAAACCCCTTATGTCAAATATGAAAATTTTTATCTTAAACATAAGGGGCCTCAGTAGCCAAGTGGTCTAAAGCATTGGGTTTCACCATCTAGGTTCAAATCCCACTGAGGACAATTCCTAGTGTGAGAAACTATGTCAGTTTGCTTGCCAAAGGTTGATGGTTTTCTCCAGGCACTCTGGTTTCCTCTACCATATTTGAACATAAGTGAAAGAATCTTGACTGGTGTGCAAAACACCATTTCTACACTCTCTACTCAACTCTAGCATAAAATAATTGAGTTGAGGTCGAGGAGTGGTGTCAAGAATAATTTACTTACATTGAGATGTCACCAGCTGTTGGCGAAGGTGCAGAAACTTTGCTGTGATTGTGCTGATGGCATTGTACAGCAGGTATCTTTATCATGCCCAGCCTATGGTGACATGGGACCACATTTGTTTTAAGTTCTGATCCAAAAGAACTATGACTTTAATTTCATAAAGCTAGTGCTCGGCAAAATAACAGTCACTCCCACTTTCAAGCCAGGGATGAAAAACCACAACCTACCACTTATGGAGCAAGCATTCTACAAACTGAGATACCGCAGTGGTACTACAATAATTGAAAAGACACAAAGTTGACACTTACCAACAGATATTTTGTGAGTATATGATATCTACAACACTTTGTGGAAGATCAAATGGCTGTGGACCAACAATCTTAAACAACCACATAGAAGATCCATAACGCCTATACATTATACTGAAAATATAAATAAAATAGTTATTGCACTATATGTACTTTATTCTTATATATATATATATATATATATATCATAGGGTTATTGAACTAATATTGTGAAATATTGTCCCGAGTTGACTCGACATTTGCACGAGCTTGTGAGTCAAAGAGGGACACATTTCACAATATCAGTTCAATAACCC
This sequence comes from Anadara kagoshimensis, assembly GCA_021292105.1. Classification (NCBI taxonomy): domain Eukaryota; kingdom Metazoa; phylum Mollusca; class Bivalvia; order Arcoida; family Arcidae; genus Anadara; species Anadara kagoshimensis. The sequence goes on from CM037861.1 coordinate 29,763,412, forward strand.
TTTCATTATATAGCAAAATAAATTTCATTTACTCTGGTCAAGTATTTCATCTAAAATAACATTTTGTCGTGCAAAACATAAATATTACACTAGTTCTTGTAAATGCATATAAGAACTAGTGCAATATGACAACAACACAGTGATGACGTCGACAACAATCGTATGACGTGATAAATGACAGCGTCATGTGACAAAGCATGCAGTATGAAAAAATTGATTGGGGAAACCTTGGACTGGAACAAAGTTAGCGTGCAAATATCTATATTTATTGCACGCTAACACCTCAGGATTTACCGCAAAATTTCTATGCAAAATATATATTGCTTATACACCCTTCCAGAAATAGACGGAAACTGGTTATCGCTCTTGATATGACGTCACACCGGGAAGGCTATCTATCGATCCCATCAGCATGTACAGTATATTCACTCAGTTCGAGTATCTGTCAGGTGTCATATGTAAGCTACAGGTGAGATGATAAACCGACAAAGCGAATATTACTTTAAATAAATTACAAATTACAAATTATGAATGGGCTAATTAAACAAATTTTAAACACATAGATGATCATCCGAAAAGACACTTAACATTGTAAAGGATTGTGTAGAATTTGTTGTAATTTCTTCAACAAAATGACAAGTTTTATTTTTACAAGAAAATTGCAACTTGTAAATGTTCAAATTTGAAAAATATAAAATACATGTATGTATATTTATTAATATCTTGGACCATTTAATTACCCTCAAGGACATTTGAAATTCATGTTTTTATCCGACTGGAAATATTTTAATTTTTTAATCAAATTACTACAAACGTTCACCTTCCACTGTTTTATTATTTATTTTATAAAATCGGAATTTTCATAAAACTTATTTACAAAATATTGATATAAATTAAACAATTCAGATACATCATTGATGGTCAAAATAATTTAAAAACTTAAATTTTCCTGTGATTACGTACAAATTAGCGACATCTTAAAGTTGTATTTAAAAATCATTGTTCAACGGATTAAACTTTAATTAAAGAAAGATCCGTTATTGCTAAAAATGTTAAAGGTTCTGAAAAATTTATTTTCAAAATTATTAATAAAAATACGGCGTGTATTTAAAAAAAAAAAAAGAAAGAAAAAAAAAACAAAAACAAAAACAAAAAACAACAACATTGAAATTTTTGTTGTATGGTTAAAATTTCGGTCAAATTTATATGAATAACAACTGATTCTAAGTAGAAATGATGGCATCCTTACCTATGTTGACATAAAAAATAGGACTTTTAATTGGTTTCATTAATCCAATTTGCAATTAACAGGAAAATAGAAGTACGCTTACCTCTCTAGATTATCTGATTACGAGATGAACAGACGACCAAGGCAACACCTGATTATAATACACAGTGATAAATATCTGATTTATTCTCATTTAGTGTCGTATCACTGCTTTGGCTATATTATACTTATATGTCAAAAATCAAAAAGTATAAAAACGAAAATAAATAAATAAATAACTTTTAATACTAATTATGTGATGTTTATTATTATTTATCATCTTTAAACTGTAACACAAATATGTTAAGTTTCAAAATGTCGGATAAATAATTATCCCATGACTCGTTATATTTATTTCGGATAGGTAATTTGTTCGTTTATATAATTATTCACCGAGTTACAGAATACTTAAAATGCAATGTTTGTAGCTCTCTCTCTCTCTCTAGTTTAAATAATTCTACCGACTGAGAATCTTCCGAGATTAACGAAAAGCTTAGGCTACTTCTGACACACCTGGATTCATTCATGCATAAGCAAATTGTCCTTAGGTTGGACCGAAGCATTTTCTCTCCTGTAAATCAGGTAATCAAAATCAGTGCCCTAATTAGTTCCGAATGACTGCACACGACTTGGTATTACAATATCAAATATGTCATGGAACAGTTATTATTATGTAACAATTAAAATGAATTTTTAAAATTTTTAATGGAAAAATATATTAATTTCAAATTATTTTTCAAGAAGTCATGCAATAAAATACCTGCGATCAATATTCAATTAAAATTGAAATTTAATATTTAATTTTAAAACAATACATGTATTATATTGAGGGAAATGCTAGTATTTCCTTTTCATAACTCCCTGTATGACGTCACATTCTACTATCAATCATAGCACTCCCGCTAGGTGTCGCGATTTATCGGAAGGGTGTATATATGGGTTAGATAACGTTATGAATGGCTTACATACATCAGTTTGGTGAAATTTGTCATATTGGGTCAAATAATACATCATTTTGATCAAATACATAAATAAGTTTTTAGATCTGCCATTTTGTTTTCACCATATGGTTGATCAATCATCCATCACTTAAGACAATTTTTTGGAGGACTATTTTTAAAGATTTCACCGAATAAAATATTTTATCATTTCAAAATCAATAAATTGGATTTAATTCTAAATTTAACTATTTAATCCTTATCCACTGATGTATGAAGTTGCATGCATACGATTATAAAAAATATGTGGTAATAACATTAGCCAAAAATAAATGATGGATTACCTCCCTTAGAAATTCTTGATTAAAAAATACATGTAAATTCTGTAAAACCTTATAATAAATAAGGCCATTTCAATACTTTGCAATCTTACTTATTGTCAAAATTTTGTGATGTTCAAAGTTTTCTGGTTTCTTTTTTTTTTTTTTATTTAGGGAAAGTCTTCAGGTTAATTCTACAGTGCCTGTCTCAGCCTTGCTTTGAATCCAACTTGGGGCAGTTCCTAAGGTGCGAAAGTTTTTCAAAATAGGAACATATTTTTGTATTACAGTATATATTTTAACACCCACCTTCTTGGTACCTGTACAAACAGTATTATTCCAGTTTCCACAAACAGGTCAATAAGTACCAACTTGTAAATCTGTTGTCCAAAATAAGACTCCCAGCACTGAAATAAACGAGTAAATTCAGTGAATTAGGATCACCCGCCAGCAGTTTCTTTTTTGTGATTTGTACTTATGTTCAAAGGGCAATAACTTCCAGGAAAATGAGCAAATCAACTCATGTAAACGATATGCGTACCTCCTATCAATGTTGATGCTTTTAACCAAGTTTCATGAAATATGGCTTCATAGTTTTGGAGAATTAGGGCAGACAAGAATTTGGACGGATGGCAGGAAGGATGGACAGACGGAAACTTGAATTTAATATCCCCTCTTTCTTCGTTATTCCCTGCCACACTTTTTTTTAATTGTTCCAGTGTGTTCTGGACCAAATATATAGGACCTTGGGTTGAGATTTCCCTATCTCATATGATCAGTAGCAATTGATTCTTTTTCTCACAAAAATCCTTTAAAAGCTTCTCGGGTCACAGAAAACAGCTGTTTATTCAGGCGTAGCATGTAGTCTGTCTCAACCCTAGGGTGAGACAAGGAAATCCCACATGGGTAAAAATGGGATTTCCATGTCACAGGTGTGAGAAAGCATAATACACTAATACATCATTTCTAAACAGCTTATGGTTATACATGTACATGTATTTTAATTTCCAATTTCTTTAAAATCTTATTTTTATTCCCGACTGAAATTTAAAACAGAGCTACTTATGACTTACATGCCAAGTCGCTGGAACAGCCAAAAAATAATGTCACACATGCAAGCATAAGCACAAAATGAGTGACATCACTTCATCAATGGTAATTATGAACATATAATTTGGCTTCAAAAATAGTTTTACAGAACAAAAACATTACAAGACCAACTGCTGGTCACATACTAAGACTATTAGACCCTATTCTCTTGGTTCTTAGTACAGTCAAACCTGCCTTAAAGGCCACCTCTATATAAAGGTCAGTAAAATTATTCCAATTTTTCCTTATTCATATTATTTGAACCTCTATATAAAGGCCACCTGCCCATAAAGGCAACTTTTACTGGCTCCCTTGGGTGGCCATCATAGACAGGTTTGACTGTACTCTAGTCCATTGCTGACTTGTAATACTAACCTTTACACTTCCTTTCAGACCACTACCTGCAGCATCCCATCTCTTATTTCCACATGTCATCTTTGTTTCTGATGAAGATGTCTCGATGAGTTGTAAATACAAAATAGCTATGAGTACCAATGGTGATGCTAAACGAAGTAGAATGGACCTGAAAAAAGTATAAATTTGTGTCTAAGCTTAGTACATGCTCAAATAGCTATGAGTACCAGAGGTAATGCTTAACAAAGTAGAATGGACCTACAAAAAGTTAATTCAGTTAATTAGGATCCCCCCGCCAGAGGTTCTTTTTTGTGATTTGCACTTATGTTCAAAGGACAATCACTCCCTGGAAAATGAGCAAACCAACTCTGGTTAATGATATGCACATCTATCAATGTTGATACTTTGCACCAAGTTTCATGAAATAGTGCTTCATAGTTTAAGAGAATTTGTGCAGACAAGAATTTCTGACAAACAGATGGAAGGATGAACGGAAACTTGAATTATATATCCCCTCTTTCTTTGAAAGGAAAGGGATAAAAAGTATAAGTTTGTATCTCAACAGGGAATATTTATACTTAATTAAAGTAATCATGTTAGTGGTGGATAATTAATAACTGTCTCTTTTTTGTGATGATCTTGAGCCCCATAACAATACTTTAACTTTTAACTTAACACACATACCATAGATAATCTAAATTCATTCATTCATACAATCATCCATCCATCCATGAATTAAATTTCCTTTTGAATTTTGAAGTTTTTAGGAATTTTAGTGAAACTGTTTTGTTTTGTTTCTTTCTTTTTTTGTTTGTTTCTTTCTTTCTTTTTACCTTCCTTTTAAAATACCTTAGGGACACTATTTAGACATTAAAATTAAGTTTCATTCCGAAGACCTTATTTATAACATTTTTAACGCTTTTAACATAAGCAGGTGATGAAACTTTCGAAGTCATGACTGCAGTTCATTGCTCTTTATTTGAAAGTCAGTGACATATCACCAGACCATCCAATTCCCTCTACAACCTAATTTCATGAATTTTACGTGTTCAATTTACACATACATAGATCCAAAGGACATGGTTATGGTCTTGTAGAAGAAATCATGCAGTCGTCGCTGGGTGATAAATACATTGATGGTCTTGGGAAAGAAAACATCCAATCATCCCTCAGTGTCATATAAATGGTGAAAAGGTTTGTTTTTAATTAAAGCATTTTTCAGACAACACTTGGGCATGATTGGCAGATTCCTTGCTCTGGAGATTTATAAGTAATTAAATTTTTTTTACCTTGCGAGAGTAAGTCCAATCTCTGTGGAATGTTTGTATTTTTCAAACGTGACTAATTTCTGGAAGATGAGTGGCAGTATGAGATTCAATGCAGTGATAGTAATATATGGAACATACTGTACAATCAAGGTCACAAATTCTTCTAACTGTTGATTTTCAAGCTGAAATGAGAAATATTTACATTCACTTCGTGTTTTCCTGTTTCCTCTGTGATAAAACCTAATTGCACCATCAGACCATAATTGCTATCCAGCGTGTGACCAACATATGGTGTAACCAACACAATCAATCATTGTGTCTCACAGTGTCGTGTTGTATGAAAAGAAAATATAGTAAAACCTGCTCTAGTTATTGCGAGTCTATATAAACAGCCCTTAAAAAGGGTGTCAAAACCAAGTAAGAAGCTGGCCACCAATTTAAATTTCCAGATGGCCGGATGATATTCCAAGTAGCCAGGCAATCTTTCTTGCTAATGAAAGAAAATTAAGGCACAGTGTCCATTATATTGCCTGAATTGGTAACAGTATCATGAAAATTTTGTGACACAAAAATAATATCTGTTCTCTGGTCACAAGTTCAAATTTAAAGTGGACAAGCTGGTGACCATTTACAGATTTTAGGTCGCCAGACACAATGCCAGGTCAATTTGGCCACCATATTGGTTATAAAAAAATTACACCCATGGGAAATGCCAGATTTTAGAAATCGTGAAATTTTCACTCTAGTGAAAATAATCCCCTGTACAGTTTATCCTAGAGAGTATTAAAATTAACCAGTGTCTAATCTGAATAAAACTCTTAGTCCAAAGTAGTTCAGTTTAAACAGACCAGGGGTTCAAAATTTCACAGATCCAAGGTTCAGGACCTATTGATTTTAAAATGGGACCTTTGATTTTTAAACTCTAAAAGTAAAATGGACCTGTCTTTTTTACCAGGATAATACTGCCTTTTCTCCATGGTAACATAATTGCACATGAACCTTTCAGTGTTGATATTGAACTTTCAAAACTTTTTGTAGGACCTGCCAAAAAGAAACGCAAAAGATCATGAACCTCCCATTACAAAACATAATTTTGAGAGTTCTACATAACCAACTTACATCTATCATTTTCTGCGCTGTAAATGCTATCAGATATAAAGCTCCTCCCAACATAACCATGACCAGTAGATTGATAGCTACACGGATTAAATATACTTGACATCTAGCTGACGTCGATTTTCTATCCCACTCCATTTTTATCCTTTCTTCTAGAAGATCCGCCTGTAATACAGTGTACAATATTTACAAAGTCAAAAACATTTCACGAGCTATAGTTGGGCCTTATGAAAGGAAGGATATTCAGTATTTTCTGAGAGTACTCCGGCTTCATCCCAAATCCCTGAAATGACTGCCTTGATATACCGGGTAAGTGAAAGAATTTTGACTGAGACACTTCTCAACTGGTAATAGTTTTATTCTCCAATTTTCATCACAAATTTCTGAAAAAGCAAAACGTAGTATCATGATTTGTGAGTGAAAAAATGAATCGTATTATACCAATAACTTGCAATTTTCATTATGGGAATTTATAATGTTTGTAAAGGGAAATAACTCTTCCATTCTTACACACACTAACTCTGTTAAATATGTTAAGAACCAAGATATGCTTGAAAAACAATAGCCATTTGTGTAAAGTACATGTAGTTGAAAAGTCAAAATTATCTGGTAAATTAAGACCAAAGACTTTACCACAATCTGCCATATTCCACTTGGGATATGATATACATGTACCGGTAATTGCTTCTGCATTTTATATGCATTTTAAATAAGCACAGGTAAAGAAGCTAACATTGAAGCAAAGCTGTCAGAGGAATGACATGGCTATAGAAAATAATGAATTATTAGAAAACGACTGCTTGACTTATGTTGTTTCCAACAAAATACTTACTGAAATATCTGTTTTAAAGTTTTTATGTTTAATATTTGCAGATCGTTTCTTACAGATACAAAAATCCCAGCCAGAAAACACTTTATTACAGTATTTAGCATAAGCTTGCTCCATACCCAACGTAACTTTTACATTTTTGGCTGAACTGTAAAAATATAAAAAAACAAATGTCAGATAAAGTCATTCAAACTAAAAATAATGATAAAATTGATATAAATTGATTTTACGGGAATGATATTGTAAAAGGAATGTGGAAAAATGCAGAATCTGACCAAGATTGAAACCTAGGATCTCCCATGCTATAGGCAAATGCTTTTGAAACTAAGCTGCCCATACCACAATTTTCCTCCCCAAACCCCAAACACTTGGTTCAACCTCCAGACTGATGGATAGGTCAGCTACTTCCAAGGGTTTGCAAACTTGCAATTTGTAATAGGAAAGGTAAAAATGCTCATAGTTTGTCCTAAAATATGAAGTCCACTTAACAACTCTTTTGCTCCACCAGGTGGCCTTATACAGCCATTTTTAGCACACTGGGTGTTGTTCCCCTTAAATTTTGAATCAAAATTGATTAAACTGTTGAAAGGCATCAATTTTCTTCTGTTTTTCAATTTCGATAAAATACTTGCAATTTCTCGGTACTAGGTGGTATCTTGTAATTTAAAATTAAATGAAAATGAAGATGTCATGATGACTAACAATATGAATATCTCTATTTAAACTGAAGATGCATGGTAAGCTTTTGGTAAATATCAACAGTTTTAGCTCTAGTTAAACAAACATTTTAAAACTTTCCTATTTTTAAAATATTATGGCATACAAATGGAATGAAATGCAAAATCAATCAAGAATAAACAACATCAGAGGGTTCATTTTTTGAAACAGCAGATTTCGATTACATATTATACCAGTTTTAATTTTACAGCACCAGACGGCCGTTTCGGAATACAATTCCTCATCAGTAGTGCTTGGACCAAAATTATGATCGAAGCCAAAATTATTTTGAAGATGTTGAAAAGCTACCCAAAGGACCAAAATATATTTTATCAAATAAAGCTAAGGAAATACTTTGCATGAGGGAGTATACCTTAGTTTTTGAGAAATTTCAAATTTTAACTTGCAGGAAATTTTTGGAAAATCTTTTTGGTATCACCTTATCAACATTGAAATAAATAGAATTGTACACTGGTAACAGTGTAAGACAGAGATATCTCAAAAGAGGATGAATATTCCTGTTCAGAATGAGTTTTAGCGAGTTCTGGACATTGAAAATATTGTCCTCGTTTGAGATATCTGAGACACTATTATTGGTGTAGGATTCTTTTTCACACATTTGCAACATAAAAACGCAACCAAATATTTGCATCAAATGTTCAGTTTTTATGCCACTATCCGTGCCTTCTGAAATGTCGTCATGGAATTTAGTTGACGTTCTTGTGTAAAATAATTATGACATCATGAATTTAGTGTCCCTAAGTAATCATGTCTCATTTGGAATGCCTTCTTTTTTCTATAGAATCAGATTAAAAAATCAGAAAAATCCAATTAATGTGGGAGATGGTTCATGTCATCTGTCTGAACCAGGGCGAGACAGGGAAATCTAGCACCGGTAAAATAGCTGGATTCACTTGCCACATGTGTGAGAAATATCTGTCTAATGGCAACTTTAATTTGTCGGTTTCTAGAAAAGGGGATTTCAAAAATTTATATCACTTACTTTTTAACTATTAGAACAAAACATATAAGGAAACTAGCTCCGACAGCTAGGAGGTATGCAAGTGACATGTTGTAGATTGATGTATCATCTAGATTACTCAGGTTAGGGTATGTCTTGTTGTAATACACTCCATAAAACAATACCGTTCTCTCCATCCAACCCTACAAATAAATACAAAGTAATTAGGTCACTTCAAAGTTAATATCAAGATCAAAATCAGGAATTAGTTCAAAATCAGGACCTTCAAATATTATATTGACAGTCATCAAAATATTGTTGATAAGTGTGATGTCTATGTATCTAAAATTATCCTGGATATATTTGACATCCCATAGTTCGTGTTCATTTCATTCTTAATTTTAAATTGATTTCACACAACGCTATTGCTAGACAGGAGGTGATAACTCATCTGATTTTTAGCCAAAGGTAGATTTTTTTCTCCGCGGATACATCTCTGTAATTCCTGAACTGACTGCAACGATATACTAGTAAGTGATTCTTGACCAGAGTGTAAAATTCCATTACTCCAATCTTTTAGAGACCTTTAGCTTAATTTTAATTTTTTTGTTGTATATTTCAGACATCTTCTCCATTATAAACTAATATAGGTTTAGTGTTTTGAATGGTCAATAATTTCTGTTTTTGCCTGACATATCACATTTATATTTACATCAAAATTTTACTAGAACTGCCTCTTGAGTGGCAAACAACCCCCTCCCCATCTTCAAGGGTTTATGTTTTTAGCGACCTTGATCTTTGCAACTTTGCAATATGACACTGGTTCAAGGTCAAGACAAGCCTTTGAAACATGAAGATTATTTAGTGAAGTTTTATGAAAGCGTCCAAAGCAATTATGAGATATGGCAGGGATTTATCAAGGGCCTATTTAGGGCCGAAAATCGGCCCCATTCCCAATGGAAAAAACATTGATTTTTTCCCGAAAGGGGTGAGAAAATTCCCAATTAGAAAATCGTACCAAACACATAGCTGAAGGGTCTGTTCATGATTGTCCCTTTCCTAAAAAACAGATATTCATTATTGTCCCTTTCTGAGTTTGATGTGCTGTTAAAACAAACAATTATAGTCTATTCCAATTTTACCTGGTGGACTAAATGGTATAAGTTATAACTTTTATTGCCTTGAATTGAAAAATTACTTATTAAATTCAAATGTTACTTTTTACTTGAAACAAATGAAATAAAAAAATTACTTTTATTATAATTTTTTATTTGAAATTTTAGTCTGTGTCCGTATCATTTTATTGTTCATTCTCAAATGTTATTGATTTATTTACTAAAACAAATGGAATAAGATTAACAAGAATGTCACATAATTATATGTTATTTTTTTGAGAAGAAAATATGTTTTCAAACTTTGCATAAACCAATAAGAATAACAAGACTTCCATGAAGTTAAATTTCTCGCCTGGTAAACATTTTAAGAAAATACTTTTTTCAAAATTTGCATGAATTCAACTAAGATTTACTATAGCTTTTCCACTCTATATAAATGTTAAATTCCAACTACATTTACAACTTAAATACAGTAAAAATTTAAATTAGTTAAAAAAAGATATCTGCATTTTTTCAGAAATTTCAAGCTTATCCTAAGATTGAGTTGAATCGAGTAACATGTCAGTCAAGAATATTTCACTTATATCGAGACGTCGCCAGCTATAGGCAAAGGTGCAGAAATTTTGCCTGTGCGTTGCGCTGATGGCATTATTCAGCAGGGTTACGGGGCGAGCACTCTACCAACTGAGCTACCACAGTGGTCATATCCTAAGATTGAACTAAATGCTTAAAATGCTACTTTTTACCCCAAAAATTTAAAAATATTCTTCAAAACCTGTAACGTATGTTAAAGTTCCATATTGGTAAAAGCTATATTTAAAATTTCAAGAAGAAATGTTGAAAAATGTGTCTCTCACAATGCAACTTCTTACCCTCAAAAATATGTAATATATCTTGAAGTTCTTTCTTGCAATTGGTAGAAGCTATTTTCAAAATGTCGTAAAGAAACATTGAAAAATTAGTCTGTCAGAGCATTTTCTCAAAATTCACAGTAGTTTTTTTCTAAAAATGCAATGTACCGTTTTTTTTACATATATTTTGATTTTCATTTTATTTATTTATTTATTTATTTATTTATTTATTTATATTTATTTATTTATTTATTTATTTATTTATTTATTTATTTATTTATGCATGTTTCATTTGATTTTTTAAATGTTTTTATTTGGGTTTTATATTTTATATTATTTATTTATTTAGATACATGTAAATTTTGTTTAATTTATGAATAAATTTAAGAAATAAAACTATATATTTTTAATTCTTCTTTTACCTTCTTTTCTGGAATAAACTATACCCCAAGCCTAACTTAAGTCCTTTTGTTCCCTATAATTGTTGAATTCATGATTGTCCCTCTTTTTTTAACCAAATTCTTACCTGGATTTTCAAAAAAGGGACAATCATGAATCAATCTTCAATCAACTCAATACACTAAAAGCATTAGATTTAATCATTAATGCCATCAAAAATGATGTCAAAGATTTCCCAAAATGAGCAAAAAGTTGATAGTTTTTCCCAATTTTTAGTTTAGGGCCTTTTCCCAAAAGACCCTGATAAATCCCTGTATGGCCTGGACACGATTTTCAAACATGCTTTTCCCTCCACCTTGACCTTTGCAATATGACCTCAGTTCAAAGTCATGACACACCTTTGGACCATGAAAATTATTCATGTAAAGTTTTATGACAGTCATCCAAAGCAGCAATGACATATAGCCTGGACACGATTTTACAAAAACAAACAGACAGACATGGTGATTCCTATATACCCCCCTAAAACTAGTTTGCCAAGGGTATAAAAATCTTAAAACCTTTTGAATGACCCATAATTTCAGTTTTTTGCTTGGCATATCACATTTATATTTACATCAAGATTGAGTAAATACTTACCGTTCCTAGAAAGAAATCTAAGACTAATTCCCCAGTAGATCTGTTTGTGACAACATTATCATGGAATATAACATATTCTTTAGAACAATTCACAACTTCTTGGTATCCAGGCATCGAGGAATTAATGGACTCCTCAAACTGATAAGGTCCCAGTGCAAGGAACGGGACTGTTATTACACAAAATGTTATTATCATCATATAAATGTTGATATACATTAACCACTTAATGAACCTGAAATATGTCATCACAGCCGTCCCAAAGTGACCTAAAAAACAGATATGACCATAAATTAATAAACATCACAAAAGTTTTTTAAAAACATTACATAAATGTTTTTATTGCAAAGATACATTTATTTTAAACCTGCAAAGGGCCATAACTCCAAAATTTTACTTGATCTTGGTATTTCTAAATATATGATATACATGTAAATGACCATCCGTATGCACAACGGGTCTATAGGTCAAAAAAAAAAAAAAAAGAGAGATTTTCAATTTTTGTAGCACCATCACTGGTTCACACAAACACATAAGTAATAAAAATGAAATCACTTCAGTATTGTAGAGAAATGGTAAAATAACAGGGGGGAAAAACATGTTTAACCAACTAAATACATACTTATAATGCATTCAAAATCTGTTTTTAGCAGTATTATTGGATTGTTCTAAGGGCCATTTTTGCTTACTGCACGTCATATATATCATAAAGAGGACACCGTCGGCAGTAGTCTAAAATATGTGTTTAGAATCACAGCACCTCTAACCACCTAGATACTTATTCCACTTGGGCAGATCCAAGTGTGAGAAACTTACTTTGTTCCTGTGCTTACTGAAGGTAAAAATGTTTTTGCCAAGGCACTTTTGTTTTCCCCAACACCTCAAAATTGACTGCTTTACCGTATAGAATCTCTTGAGTATAAGACAACATTATGCCACACCCTCCACTTTTGGTATTTGTGTTTAGTACTGGCACTTAAGTTCTCCGAAACCATCTCAGAACTGACCACTACTATAATAAGTGAAAGGATCTTTACTGGAGCATAAAACATCATAACCTTACCCCATCCACTATTGGTGTCTGGTTTTCATTGTATTTTGAACATTAACATTTGTATGTGTATTGATAGAGTTAACACTGTAAACTGTACCTTCTACTTCTTTAAATGTCCCTGACCATAATGTTAAATCATGCCAGACATTCTTCAGCTGTCTTCTTGTCTTACTGAATGCCTAAAACAAAGAAAATAAGATCTATTAGTGAAACTGACTGATTTTGACACTGGGTCATGATCCTTGGCCTATACACCTAATTTTTCTATGTGACGCATCATCTTATATTTGTATACATTTGTGGCAAGTTTGATCAAAATCCATCCATAGACATTAAAGATATAGAGTGGACATGAAATATGGACAAACAGCCAGATGAACAAGGTGTATATATGACTCATGACCAAAACCTAGCTTTTGCACTACTAGTTTAAGTAATTTTATTCAAGAATGCATTTTATATGAATATCAATATTAAGGTGGCTACTGATGCTGGGACTATGGCAAAAGCTCTTTCATACCTTGTACACTTTTCTATGTACATGTCCAGGTGAGCTAAAGGTTACATTTACAAATTTTAGTTCATTAAATGTTCCTAAATAGCCCATACATCAATGTAAACAAATTACAACTGAAATGAGGTGCCATTACAAAAGTGTCCCCCAAACAAACGCCAATATGGAAATCCCTTACCATGTGAATGATCAAAATAGGATGGGCCAATGGCACATATACTCTACCCTAATATTGTTTCTGTGAAGTTCGTAAAGAATCCTTTTTCGAGAAAAGTGTCAGACTAAATATTGCATAAAAAATTAGTAAATACTGGTACTATATGTCTCCAGGAGTAAAACCAATAGTATTTTTTCATTTTAAAGTTTATATAATTTAATTAAATTGTCTTAAGTCTTTTAAAATATCTTATCTTCTACTAAAAGAGAGAGAGAGAGAGAAAGAGAGAGAGAGGATATAAGTTATGTAACACTAAACAGAAAAAGGGAAGAGAGGGAAGAGGGGATGGAGGGAAGGTAGAAAATGATCAGTTACCGATAGATAGAGGGAAGAGGGATGGGAGGGAGAGATAGGAAAGGGTAGAGAGAAAAAGTTATCTATACACAGAAAGAGAGGAGAGAGAGAGAAAGGAGGGAGAGAGGTGGATGCTACCTTATTATCTGTTCCTAGTCTCTGCATTCTGGTTAAGGTAGAATCTCTACAAGTAAAAACAAACACAAAATCTAAAACATTGTCTCATCAACCAAATTGTAATAAACTATTCACAAAGTTTCACCAAAACTAAATACAAAATACAAATGTATCGTCCCATATTATGTCACACCACAAATATTTTACTAAGTAAATTCTGTGTATCCAAGATATGATATAGTTTTTTTTTTTTTACACAAGCTGTTAAGTCACATCACACCATGAAAATCATTACTACTCCCTTTTTCATTATAACTACCATGCAATGTTCCATAAGAACTCCAGCATAAAAAACAACCCACTTGGATAAAAATAATAAAATTATCAGTGTTTTTCTGTATTTCTGCTCATTGTTTGGACAAGACGGAAGATCACATCATACACATATTAATTATAGTTTTGATATTTGTTTTCACCCAATCAATATAAATTATAAAATGTCTAATATTACTTTAACTACAGTTCTTTTCAAATGTAATCAGATGATTAATATTTAAACAAACTTGTCCATTAAAGGCCACCCAAGGTAACCAGCAAAAGTGGTCTTTATGGACATGTGGCCCTTATATACAGGTTCAAATAACATGATAAAAAGCAATTGGGATAAAATTTTACTGGCCTTTAAAAGCAGGTGACTCTGATATAGAGGTGGCCACTAAGGCAGGTTCTAACACATTTTGATTTAAAAACTAGTATCTATTAATTTATTAAGTGAAATATGAATCAATGGATAGAGAAAGAGAGGGGAAGAAGGGTGGGGGTTGATATAAGGTATGCATATCTATTTTCAAAATTAAGACAAGGGAGATAACTCATATCATATTTTGTGAAATACACATATTTTTCACATCGTGGTTTCTGTTAAAAATTGGGCTCCATTGCAAATTGCAACAACTTAAATATTTTTGCTTTTATAAAAAATTATTATTCCCATTTATCCTTAAGTTTAGCTTCTCCAAAGTACTAGTATAAATTTAAATATTTGGAATTTCCTTAATGTTTTAAATTGTATTCTTTTATTAACTTTTAGATAAATACATGGTATACATTTTGTATAAATACAAATTTCTTCAGATGAAATATCTTGATTTTTCCCTTTCAAACTCCAAATGAGCATGGACTTTTGTGCACTAAATGCCCAAACCCATATCCCCAACCACTGCTTCAAAAGTCAGAAAAGGCCAAAAATAATTATTAAATTTGTTATAAAAACTAAACACAATTTATAATTTCCTTTTGTTAATCATAAAGTATAAGATTATTTCGATATTCTTGAGTCTCAAAAATTGAATTTCAAAATCTTCAATCTCAAAAGTTACCTGTATTGCTATTTTATATCAATTGTGTGTCATGTATAGTGATTAATAATAATACAACTTTTGAGTGGGACTGTAGCCTCTATCAACACACACCAGCTGTGACCAGTACATTACTGTTCAATTACATCAGTAATCAATGTTATATCAAAAATACTACCAAATATATACTAACATGAACCTAACCACAGAGTTGTATAAAATTATAGAATAAAACATGAACAAATTTTAGGGTTTTTGTCCTTAAAATATGAATTTTGGTATTTTTGTCCCAATAATAAAAACTTTGATGTCTTTGATCTAGTAATATAAATTCTTGGGTTTTTATCTTTTATATCAAAAATACTATCAAATATGTAATAATGTGAATGTAACAGTGCAGTTGTATAAAGTTTTTCAATAACATAAATTTTTGGGTTTTTTGTCCCAATACTATAAATTTTTGGGTTTTTTGTCCTAATAGTATAAATTTTTGGGTTTTTTGTCCCAATACTATAAATTTTTGGGTTTTTTGTTCTAATAGTATAAATTTTGGTTTTTTTTGTCCTAATAGTATAAATTTTGGGTTTTTTTTGTCTCAATACTATAAATGTTAGGATTTTTTGTCCCAATACTATAAATTTTAGGGTTTTTTGTCCTAATAGTATAAATTTTTGGATTTTTTGACTCAATACTATAAATTTTTGGGTTTTTGTATTGATGATAAATTTTGAACTTCATTCTTTTATTCCAATTGATAGCTTACTTTATAAAGGTTATTTTCTATGTTTTATCTTACTTTTAGCTTAGGAAAAAAAACAATAACAAGTTATAACTGAAATGGGACGTCTTTTCAAAAGTGTCCCCAAAATGAACCTCAACTGAAAAATAAATCTATGCTTTCCTAAAATGCACATGATCAAAATATGAATAGCCAATAGCAGCACCTCTACCTCACCCGAAGATAGTCCCTGTGAGGTTTCATAAAGATATGTGGAATATTTATCGAAAGAAATACCACAAAAAATGTTGGCATAAGAAATGGAGATTTATTTCATGCAAACCCCACCACTTCATTTGGGGGACATAATTATCAAATTACATGTATGAGGTGATGCCAATTAGGAATGTTTCTACACAAGTGCTTACAGAGGCTGCAGTGGCCTAATGGATAATACGTCAGTTTACAAATCCTGGGTCTCTCACTGCTGTGAGCTCCGAGTCCCGCTCAGACTACATGTGAAAAAGTGAATTTTCCTTGCCGTTGACCTTGACTGGTTCACCCGATGTCAGAATAATGTGACTGGGGGAGTGGTACGCTTGTCTGCGGCACTTACTGACTTGGTGAGCTAGCAACTTAAAGTTGCCCTGAGTGGGCACTAGTTCAAGACAGACCATACAACACACTTGCTTTTTACATGCAAAAATCAACTTGTTCATAGATTAATCCATAGAGAATAATAAAATAGTTATTATGGAGAATAGCTGAGAAATTGCTGATGTGATGTTAAGCAACATTCAACCAACCAACCAATTAACCAACATAAGTGCTTACACCATATCCTATGGCCAAAAACAATTAACAGCTAAGGATAATAGAAAGAATAATTACAGTCAACATCAATATGAAAAAAAAAAAGAAAATTGAGATGCTGACCACTAGGGCGTGTCAAAAGTATACAAACACTTAATAAATACCGTACATGTATCAAACTGACAGAGGGGAAAGAAAGAAAAAAGAGGTAGACCCAGGGGGACATGACAAAAAATGACAGAAAGAGAAATGAGTAAGGCAAGATTCAACACCTGGAATGTAGCATGTCTGTGGGCCTATTTCCACAGGTGTAGAGTGTAGTAATGTTGTTTTATGTCATCATATAAACATGTTTTCTCGAGATAGTAGAGGAAACCAGAGATACCAGTAGTGCTTGTGTAAAACTTTTATTTTCATGTGAGACTTTAAAAATAAAGCTTCAGCTTAAATACAAACATAAAAATATTACATATTTGCCTTGATAATCAATACATCAAACAATTTCCTCTGATATTGTGCATATGGTGGTTTTTAATGTAATTTAATTCTGCATGTTTACTACTGATAACATTAATTTTAATATTAGTTCAGGATACATGTTCAGGATATATGGATCATAACATTGCAGTCTAGTAATTTTAAACCTGTGCTCTTGCTGGGCTATATATGGGGCCATTATTGGGACCCATTCACAATTAGTTCAAGATAAATGTTCAGGATGCATGGACCATAACATTGCAGTCTTATATTCTTACATTCTTCCTGGATGATATTTGAGGCCAGTATTGGGCCCCATTCCCTATTAGTTCAGGATACATGTTCAGGATGTACAAACCATTGCATTAGTTTTAAAGACTTTAAAAGAATTTCAAAAAATATCAATGTTGTTGATGGCAAAAGCAAGAGTGGCTAAGCTCGAGTGAAACTCATGGACTTCAAGTTATCCGTTATAATGACAAGGTGGTTGTGATCAACATTTATTCATGACAGTGACATGGACAGATATGATCAACTAGCAAATTTTTAAGTTCTTTTTAGTTTTCAGGTGAGAGAGTAAATCCAAGTGGTTAAAGTTGTAATTACAACAAATGATGTATTTCTTAAAAGTTGATACACAATTTTTATTTTGTTTGTCCCTATTTACCATCTTAAAGTTCATTTTCATACTTTAATGATTAAACATGCTAAACTTATAAGAATAAGTACATAAAATTAATTACATACATAGTACTAATTATATACTGACTGTAAACGTATTTAATTTCGCATGTATTTATTTTCACAGTATGGGAAATTTAGAAATATCCGCATAGTTAAATTTTCGCGTTTTTGAAATGTGCACTAAAACACAATAGAAACTAATAATTTTCGCTCTGTATTAATTTTTGCACAAGACAAACGGCATCGAAATAAGCGAAAATTAGTACTCCGCGAAAATAAATATGTTTACAGTAACTTTTCGGTATAACTTCCTTTTGTTTTCTACTCATTGAATGCTTTGCAAAATTTTTGAAAAATTATTTTTCAGTCATGATCAAAATTGCTTTTCTTTTTCTTTTGGGCTTGTTAAGTCAAAATTACATTTTTGATGTAGGGCCTCCACTAAGAATGTTAATTTTTTGGTCTGTTAATTTTTGTAAGAATCATCATTTTTCAAATATAATTGCTTCCTAATGTTACTCATCTAATGATGGTCAGTGCATATTCAAGTGAATTATAACAAAAATAAAATTTTTGTGGAAGTTTTATAATTGTGTCTTCTTACTCTAACAAAAAATGAACATGAAGATTTCCCTGATTACAGAATGAACATTACCCCTAATGGAGATTTTGACATAATTTTGAACCCCAATTATGGTATACACATCCATTATGAGGCAGTATTCTAAGGAGTTAATACCCCAAATCCCCATTTAGGTTCATATTGCCCTTGTGTTTTACATGTTCATTTCAAGGAAGTTATTCTCACTAGTTTTATCCCAATATGATGTACAATATTATTTTTATTTACTTATCTAGCATGGAATTCTATTGATATTAGATTATAACCAAATGTTACAGGCTAATAAATACTTGACCAAAGGTCAAACTTTATATTAAAACAAATCAAATTTTGGCTCTCCTCTATCTAAACATATACACTGACCATACACCTACATCATATACCTTAAGTACCATGTCATGTGCTAATTTTTAATTTTTAATAAATAAAGTAATCAAAAATGGCTATCTATTGTGCAATATGCCAAATATTGAAAATTTTAGTTCATAAAACTTTTAAAAATAAGTATATCACACAAATAAGGCTTCAAAAACTCTGAAAGTCTAAAAAAAATCAATTCCAAATTTTCAACTTCCAAAACCTTTTTTTTTAACCCTGTTCAAGATTATGACTAAATAAGTCATAGTTTCTATTTGTTATTTCTAATTAACAGATGTTATAAATAAATAGTGGTCTTTTATTCATTTCAGAATTTTTTTTAATTTTCATTAAGTGGTTGAGGAAATGTCAACCTTGCCAGAATCATAAAAAAAAATTAATAAAAAAAATATCAGATAAAATTCTAAAAATGTAACTTATAAGCACTGTCCTGTAGTATTTTTATAACAAATCAAGACCATGTTTTCAAAATATATTTTTGAAACCAGAGAATACAGTAGAGCTTTGATAATTCCAACATCATTTTCTCAGATTCAAATTGATTAATCACTGGACACTCCCACAATGTTCCGACAAAGGACTGGCATGCTTGACTTACACACAGAAAGAATGAAAACTTGGCCTGAATTGTGCCATTGAATGACATCACTGACACTAGTATGTAATTAGTTGCTGTGATGCTGGTTTTGGTACCGTGATGGCGGCCAGTGACAGAACATAATAAGTGTGGCCGCCGAAAAGTCAATTGGATAGCATGAAGACAGTATGGGGAACCCACAGTTTTACTTTCTCATCCTTTCAAATGTGATAATTTGATCTCATGGAAAAATACTAATCCAAGTAAAAGTCCCAAGCAATTGTAGTTATCTAAAATCCACGTACTCCAAGTTAACAAAATTCCATGTACTCCGAGTCATCAAAGTTCCATGTACTCCAAGTGATTAAAACCTCATACAATCTTGAGTTACAAAAATCTCATGCATTTTGGGTTACCAAAGTTACATGTACTCCCAGTTGTCAAATTTTCACCGAACTAAACTAAAGTTTCCTGCATCTTGTAAAATGACTGGATTCAAATTTAAACTTCAGACCACAAGAACTGAAAGTTATCTTTTGTATAGGGCAATTCAGAGTTGAGATTGGAATGTTATCAAGTCAGATACAAACAAAAATGACCATACCATCCAACAGGTCATTCAAACGCTAATTTATTAACCATTAATTGCTACTACAAAAAGATCATATCATATAAACCTTCATATCTACAAGGTTTAAAGACTTTTATACAAAGAAGATATAAACAAGAGCACTGCTGAGCAGGCTAATAATATATGCCGTTAATGTTTATAATGTAAGCAGGAATAGTAAGAGTGAGTGAGTAATGGTGTTTAACGTCCCAGTCAAGAATATTTCACTTATATCGAGACGTCGCCAGCTATAGGCGAAGGTGCAGAAATTTTGCCTGTGCGTTGCCCTGATGGCATTATACAGCAGGGTTCTTTAACGTGCCAAGCCTACCGTGACACGGGACCTCGTTTATTTTAAGTTCCCATCCGAAAGAACCGTGACTTTCATTTCGTAATGCCGAGTGCTTGGCGAAAGAACAGTCACTACCCACTTTCAAGTCTTGGGTCAGACTCGGCCAGGGATCGAACCCACGACCTCCCACATACGGAGCGAGAGGAATAGTAAGAGCCATAACTACAATTTTGTGGAAAGTTGAAACATGACAAATGAAAAACAAGTTTTACATGTTAAATACTGTTACTTGTTTTAAATCCACATCCACGCTAAATTTGAAAGGAATTAAATGAAAAATAAAAAAGCTCTTGCATTTTCTACGTTATGCCTTTTTTGGCATTCAAAGGGCAATAACTCCTGTAAAATTTCATGCAGCATCTTCATTTTTAAGTAAGATCTTACTTATCATGCATGCCAAATTTGAAAACAATTGAAAAATTGTGTACTATTTTAACCCACAAGCCAGATGGACAGACAGAAGAACAGACAACACCATACCATAATTTAACCCACAAGCCAGATGGACAGACAGAGGAACAGACAACACCATACCATAATATGACCCGTCTTTGATGGGCACATAAAAACAAAGCAACATACTTATACATGTGTTGTGAGATTGAAGTATCATGTGACACAATGATTAAGCCCAGTTTGCAGGGGTGGGGTGGGGGGTAGTTGTTGTTGGTTTCCACTGATGCTTTTAGAAAAATTAAGTTTTTTTTTTTTAACATTGACTGTATGGGGCAAGGATCCAAACTTTTACAGTTCTTGTCAAAATATTGTAATAAAAACTTTAGGGTGGGGTAGGCATAAAAATTAGGGCTGTTAGGTTGGAGGAAACAAACTTTTGATTTTTAGGCCTTAAATACATACCTCACAAGACTAGCAAGATTTCCAGCAGTAACATCCATGGTTTCTTTTAATTCTGAATATCTTTCCTGCAGTGATTTCGGTTTTTGTCTGTCCTCATGAATGTGTTCATCTTGTAAATCTCGATGTCGTTGTTTTAATGATTTTGTCCTTTTCCTTTTATTTATTTGTAAGCTTGGTAACATGCCACTGTCACTACCATCCCATTCATCATATTGTTCATGTCGTCGCCGTGACGATCTTGTTCGTCGCCGGATCATTGTTTCACCACCATTTACTTGTATATTGTTCATGTTAATCTCATAATGTCCATCTTTATGTGGTCTGTCTATGCTATCAAACTCTCTACTGAAATATCAATGATATATAACATAAATATATGGCAAATGGCTTTAAAATTCTAGTTCAGAATAAAATTCTCAAGGGGCTCAACATTCCAAGGATCCGAGGCCCGGGACCTATTGATTTAACATTGGGACCCTTCACATTTAAACTGTAAAAATCCCAATGAACTTGTCATATTTTACCAGGATAATTCCATATTTTAGTTCAATAACATAATTGCACATAGACCTTTCAATGATGATATTGGACTTTCAAAACTTTTTGTGGGATCTGCCAAAAATAAAGGCAAAAGGTCCTGGCCCCAGTTTCACAATCATTCCTTGGCTAAGATTTTCCTTAACTTAAATTTAGCAACTTTTTGTAATCTCTTTTTGGAACTACTGGTGAATATTTTTGTCAAAACTAAATGCAAATGTTTTAATCTAGAAGTGATCTTAAAAATGACACCTTAAACTCCTCAATATCTTGAAAATTAACAAAACTATAAAGATTTGAAATTTTGCAAGATTTTAATTAAGGAAAATCTTAGCTAAGGAACGATTGTGAAACCGGGGCCTGGACCTTCCATTATAAAACATAATTTTGAATACCTGGTCCCCCTACTTCTTTCTTTTCTTTTTTAAAATGAGTAAAGTAGAGTAATGTTTTTATAAGCTCCAGTAAAGATTGGTTCACTTATATCAAGGTGTTGAGTTCTGTGATGATGGAAGAAACTGGAGTGCCAGGAAGAGAAAACCACCAACCTTCAGCAAATGAACTGGTGAAATTTCCAATAATAGGATCGGCTCAAGTGGGATTCAATCCCAAGTGGTGTGAAGGGCTATGATCTGTAATTGCGTACTTTAGACCACTTGGTCTCCGAGGCCTCTTCTAGTGATGGGGTTCGCCAGTGTACCATGTGAAACATTTGTGTGGAACACTTTTCAATGGATATGGAATTGCATAAGATGACCTTTTCCCTTAAAAATGACATTATTCCGGGACCTTTTGACGTAAACGTTTTCCAAAACATTGGGCACAAACGTCAAGAGGTATTGATCAAGTGGTACAGTGGCAAACCCCATTAAGGAGCTAAATTTTGTTTGTGTCAATGTCACATGAAAGAAATTAACATAAAATTTCACCCTAAAAATTTCATGTGAACCAAGCTTACCTGAAATTCAAATTAAAATTTTCATGTGAAGTGAAATCCATGGGAAAAAGCATGTGAAATTCATGTGAAACAGATTCACATTGACAAAATTTGGCTGTGTAAAGAGGTTTTGCTGTAGATATACACAGTAGGTTTTTTTTTAATGCTCCCAGAAGCTAACTGACAGTCATTTAACATTATTTCTTTATGGAAAATCAAATAAATAATTGCAATGAACATTATAACAGGTAATTGTATTTGACATGGTAACTCTCTGTACACTGGTATATACAGAGTACTGAGTATGTTAATATATATTAATTGTTACGATCATACCAGGACAAGCTATGTTTGTTTTTGTAATGACAATGTATATACTTTAGAGGATGGAAGTAGCTAATGATTTATTCATTAAAGTGGTATTTGATGTTGTATAATATAATTAGACAAGCCACACTACAAAAAAGCAACTGAGATCAAAGTAATGCAGTGTTTCAAATACTGTAAGAGTAGTGTACTTAATTTCACTTATTTTACAGTTGAAAATTTTCTGAAAAAATTTGTGCCATCTTTTTTTTTATTATTATTATTTTTTTTACAAGAAAAGACGCCAGTGTACAAATCCAGTGTTTCTCATCTCTGTGAGTTCCAGTCCTGCTCAGACCACATGTTCCTTGCCATTGGCCTTCACCCGATGTCAGTATATTATGACTGGGGGAGTGGTACCCTTGTCTGCAGCATACTGACTTGGTGAGCTAGCACTTTAAAGTCACCCTGAGTGTGAGATGGTACAAGGCAGACCATAAAACACACCTGCACTTCACATACATGTACATACATTCATACATACATACATACATGAACTTGTTCATAGATTAATCAATAGAGATATATAAAGTGGTTAGCTGAATAGCTGAAAAATAGTTGATGTGATGTTAAGCATCATTAAACAACAACTGTACCACATGTAAATTAATATATATTCTTGATCTGATTGTCAGTTTCATAAATGTGGGAATATCACACTCCACGAAAAAGGTCAGAAATTACAAAACCACGAAAATATGAACCTGTGAAATTAAGGACAATAACAGTAACAGCCAGTCACACAGTCCAACTTTTGATTTATTTTGAACACTGAGTAATGTCATTTATTTGCATTCTTGCATTCATTTCTACTATACACACTATAAAATCTTTTTTTTTTTCATGGTATCCAATTTTTGTGGGACTATTTCTTTATTCATGGTTTGTGGTTTTCGTTTCAAAGTATGATTTGATGAAACATATACTATAATATTCTTTACAGGTAATTTGTCAAATTTCTTGAAAACTAACTATGCATATTTCTATTAAAGAGCATTTCACTTTTATTTACAGATTACTGGATCTACAAAAACTTAAACCTGTAGTGTGAGCTAATCCAGAATTGTGTCTCTGCCCGCTGTCATTGTGGTTCTTTGTTACCCAGGGAATTTTTGCAGCATAATTCAAAGTGTTCTAATAGCCAGATCATCTTACAGGTCAGCATAATCAACAGGAGCCATAGAAACATAGGCCAGACCCAGTCTGGAATCAAACCCACAACCACAAAACAAACCTGCTACTTTACCAACAGGAACTATACAGTCTTACCTATGTGGTAATGAATCAAGAGGATAGTCCGGAGCCATAGGTCCACGAACTTGTGGCTGCTGCTGAGCATATCGCCTATTGAGGCCGCTAGGAATAAAATCACCATCCATGTTGTTTTGTGACCTTAGTTCTACACCATCTGAAAAACATAAAATCCATGTTCAGAAATTTTATTACATTTTTTGAAAACTACCTTCTGCGTTTGGATTGGGAAAAATTGAAGTTCTGAGATCTAGCAAACTGCATTATGATATGCTGGCAATAGAAAGTATATTGAGAGCAAAAACACTATATTGGGGTAATATCTGATGTTTCGTGGGTAAATACTAGTTATAATCTTTCAGTGCATCACTGTTGCTTTGGGAAATTTAATTTGACAAATTGGGAAATTTTAGTCATTTTTCCCTTGGGGAATCTACCTTTATTCAGTAGAAATTTTAAGCAAACAAAATCACTGATATTGTTTTTAAATTAAACTGTTAAATAGAAACATACAACTGGTCAAGTTAAGTTATCCATCCTGTGAAATAGATCACCACATTTTCTTGTTTCATTACAGAATTTGAGTTTCTTATCTTAAAAGTGTATCATTTACAAGTCCAACCAAGCCAGAGGTGGATAGGACTTTCATTAGTCCCCCTCCCATTAATTTGTTTGGCTATGGTAACTTTTTGAAAAAATATTTTTTACAAAAATGGTTTGATTAATTTTTTTAAGGCTTTTTAGCCAAAATAAAAATTTTAGTGGAGGGTACAAATGGAAGCATACCACTCTCTCTCTCCTCCCCCCCCCCCCCCCCCCCCCCCCCCCCCCCCCCCCCATCACATTATACCCAGACACTGGGTAAACCAGTAAAGGCCAATGGCAAGGAAAAATCATTTTCCCACATGTGGTTTGAATGGGATTTGAACTCACAGTGGTAAGAGACCCTGGATTTGAAGACTGGTGTCTTATACAGCCTCAGAGTCTGAGACTTTAACTCAAATTCACGTCAATTCCAAAAACATAATTTCATATAAAGGTTTATTATATCAAGATCATCATGGATTGTGTGTCTGAGGACTGAGCTACCTCACATTCCATCAAGACTGGTCTGCCACATTCCTCCATTTTTTTAGATTCAATTTTCTTGAATCGTAATCACCACCAGGTTCCACCCTAGAAGAAACCTGTTGGTATTTCATTTCACAGGGCCAGGCGAGCCCCCAAATGTAACAGGAAAGGGGAAAGAAAATGCAGGGACCAAACTAAGACTCAAACCCGGGACCTTCTAAATATTAGCTAGACATTATACTGACTAAACTATCCAGCTGCCCATAGAGCCTAGTCTGTCACAAATTCAAAACTTAGGAAAGAAAATGCAGTGACCAAACTAAGACTCAAACCCGGGACCTTCTAAATATTAGCTAGACACTATACTGACTAAACTATCCAGCTGCCCATAGAGCCTAGTCTGTCACAAATTCAAAACTTAGGAAAGAAAATGCAGGGACCAAACTAAGACTCAAGCCCTTATAAATATTAGCCAGACACTTTACAGACAGAGCTACCCAGTCACCCACAGAGCCTAGTTTGCCATAAATTCAAAACTTTTATATCACAATTTGCAAGTTGAAAGAAATAACTCTTGGTGATGAAAAAATCCAAAATTAAAAGTTTGAACACAATTTTCATTAAATTATGTAATATTAATTGACTTATGTGCTACAACAAAAAACACACATACCAATACTACCGGGTGCACCAATACTACTAAGTCCCAGTGTAAAGTCATCATTCATCCTAAGGTACTTCAGCTTACTAAAGTAGCTCTCCATCATGTAAAAATATCCCTACTTGTAAAAGTCCATACTTATTTAATCTTAACAATACAAAGATTGATTTAACTAAATATGATTATAGTCTTAATAAGTGTAGGCAAACAATATTGACCTGTATGCTTGACCTTTAATAAAAATAGTTATAGTGAAACAGTACATATGTGTATAATTTGAGCACGGATGTTTATTTATGTACCTCATGGGAAATATGCATTGTATGTATGAACTTTGGATCCTAACACTACCCACATATTTAGTGGATGGTCATGTATGAATATTCTTCATGAAAGGTCAAGCGGACAGGTCAATGTTGTTGGCCTATACTGTTAATAAGTACATCATAATAAATGAATCAGACAGACTTTTCATTCATGACATGACTGTTATCCTTTTGTTTTGGCTTCCCCTCATGATTGACACATAATTACACCATGTTTACACATTTGTCATGTAATACATACATAGAAACATTATCTGATAGTTATATACATACACACATAAATCCCACTTCATAGTCATAAAGATAAACACAGGGGAAAGGTATGTGTGATGACCAATTAAGTGACCCGTGGCCAGGTCTTCACCATAATTTGATCTAGTTTTGCAGATTTCACAGGGTTTTTTAAAAAAGAAAAATCACAAAATTCTTAAAAATGTTAATAGACCTTATATATTGATTATGACACTGATGTACTCATGCATAAACAAAAGCAATTTATATACAAAACAACCATTCAAATATAGCTGTAGTAACACTTCCAAAAATTGTCCCCAAAAAATATAAAAAAAAATTACATTTTAAATACCAGTAATAAGAAAAAAATATTTACCTCAAAAATAAATTTTACATGATCTCTACATGCATGTCAGTTTTGTGTAGTGTATTAGGTAAGCAATATGTAAATTTCCTTTTGGTGAAATCAACAACCCTATGTAAATTTCATGTTTACAAAATGTTACAAAGTTGTAATAAAGTATCATAAGTTGTTGTACCTTGTACTTCCTGTTCCGACAGGAGAGGAGAGTTTACATCGGGTTGATTATCAGTACTCTCTTCCTCAGTGTTTATATCAGCTGTAGTAGTAAATTTGTCAGCCATTATTTTGTAGGTTAAAATAGTACCAAGGGGAAAATAGGGTTATTTTTAGAACATGTTTGACACAGATTTGTGTTCAGGTGTGAGTGAGTGAATATGCATTTAAGTCAGCACCCAACCAAAGTAAAGTATTCACCACAGGTAGATTATAAATTGTGATCAGTAAATATTTATATTATTAGATATATCAAGTTCATGGATGGTGATTTTTGTTGCTTTTTTATTACTTTTTAAACATTTTCAGACATTATTCTATGATGGAAACAGCAATAATAATCAATTTTGAAAAATTAATTTCAAAATCTTGTCTTTGATATTTTTGTATTGATACAAATTTTTAATCATTTTAACTAAATAATTCAATACATTTAAAATTATAAAAAAAACAAGAAAGGTATATGGTTAGGTTTTAACTTTTAAAAATAAGTAATATTTGGCTTTGAAGCTCACCTGAATAAAATTTCTATTACCCATACTGAGTATATGTGTAACAGAAGGGTAAAGAGGCACCTGAAAATAATCCACTTTTTCACCATGTGCCCCAATTGAAAATTTAAAAAAAAACCTGGTCCTCCCAGATGATAAGCAAGCACTCTGCCACAAAAATCTGGACCGTAAACTGAGGCAGAAAACCACTTTATTATGATAACACTATTTCTTTTTAGATTTTCCACTGTGGGCACAATGTAACAGGAGGGAAGAAACAACTTCTTTACCCAGACTAAAAAGTTTAGCAATATATATCAATCACTCTTATAGATCTACTAACTCACAACTATCCAATTATCTCCATTACATTTGCAAAGTTTACCATTATCACCAACAATCAACATTTACCTATAAAATTGGCAGACATTTTACTGGTATATTTTTCATGATTTTATGCATGTATATATCCCAGCCTGACCATAAACTGACCTTATCATAAATCCTGCAGCTTACAATATTCTTCACTATGTGTATGTGTACAGTGTGTAAGTAAGATTAAAATAAATCTTCATCCAAGGACATGTGCACAGCAGTTGATAAAAGTTATTATTTGTGTTGATGTATAGTCAAACCTGTCTATAGAGGCCACCCAAGGGAACCAGTAAGAGTGGCCTTTATTGGCAGGTGGCCCTTATATACAAGTTCTAATAATATGAATAAAGAAGAATTGGGATAAAATTTTACTGGCCTTAAAAAGCAGATGGCCCTCATATAGAGATGGCCTTTAAGGCAGGTTTGATTGTATATATACATTGTACCAATACACTTATTTTATGTGCAGGATATTACCAATAAACTTTTTATATTCAGAACTATGGCTGAATCACACTGAAAGTTTGTCAACTTGTTTGCCAAAAGTCTTTGGTATTCTCTAGGAGCTCCAGTTTCCTACACCATCCCAATACCGAGCTACTTGATATAAGTGAAAAAAAATCTCGACTGGGGCATAAAACATTTTTGCCTCACTTTACTAAACTTTTTGCGACGTTAACAAGGATCTTTTAATCATGGGAAAAACATTAAGTACTATGTTTCTAAAAATTTAAAATTAATTTCAAAAATTGTGAACATAGTCTTTTTTAAAGTATTTTTTTCACAATTTCCTGAAATAAGGTTATTTTTTTTAAAGAATTTCTAAAAAAATTAGCAGGCAATGTCTATTTTGGCTACCAGGAACGGATACATAAAAATTATAGAAGGTTATATACCTACCTAAACAACCACAAGTATACGTACCTGTTACAGTCAACAATCAGAAGTGCCGTAGTATTTTGTCAATATTTTTGCCTTTTTACTGACAAGGATATTCAAATAGCATAATTATGTTCTCTAATCACATGTACACACTAACCACACCCCAACCTGTTCATTATATCAGGTTTATTTATTTACTATTTTTATTTATTTATTTTTTTTTTAAATCAATTAAGGAAAACCTTTATATCAAACTTTAAACACTTCATAAGATAGATATTCAGGATGTATATTTCAAAGTAAATATTTTACCACAATTATTTCAAATTGAATATCAAAAACAAACATACCAGCCCTTGTCAGAATCACAAATTTAAGAATCCTGTTTAATAGCATATGAGGTATCCAATTTGAAATAAACATGTTTATTTCAAGTTTAACATGCTATTTAACAGGACAATATGGCAGTCAAAAACTGGTTTATGCATTATCACTGCATACTGGTAACCCAGTTCAGCTAAAATAAAATAACTTTATCATTATTACCTGTACTGAATTATTTCTACTTTAATTGCACCAGGTAAAATTCTGTGCAAATATTAAACAAGAGGCCCAGGGGCCACATCGCTCACCTGAGCAACTTGCTAGGTAGAAGCCGAAATGAGTTCAGTATTGAAGTGAGTGCAGGGGAGGGAGGTTTTGTACAAACTGAAATCTATACTTCCTACCGATGCTTTTCACTAAACAATTTGTAAGTATTTCTATGTACCGTAAAAGGTTGATGTTTCGACAAGCCTCAGCTTATTCCGTTACCTTTTTCTTACAGCATTTCAACCAATGAAATAATTTTAAAAAAAATTTTCATCATGCAATCTACCAATCTCAAAAGAGAGAAAATGCATAGGCCGAATACTGTAATCGGGAAATGGCAAATAGAAATTATAGAATACAGCAGGATTTACATTAAAAATTAGCTTTTAAATACAAGTACAATTAATATATTTCTCATGAACAATATATTTAACTTTATATCAAAATACTTATATAAAAGAATACAGCATGGAAAATACACTATTATTTAACCATGATTTGAACAAACTTGAATCTACACTACCTGAGGATGCTTCCATTTTAATTTGAGCTTTCCTGGCCTAATAGTTTTTGAGGAGAAGATTTTTAAAGATTCTCTCTATATATTCCTGTGTAAAACTTGCCCCCCCTCTTGTGGCCCCACCCTACCCCCAGGGACTATGATTTGAACAAACTTGAATCTACACTACCTGAGGATGCTTCCATTTTAATTTGAGCTTTTCTGGCCTAATAGTTTTTGAGAAAAAGATTTTTAAAAATTTTCTTTATATATTCCTATGTAAAACTTGATCCCCCTCTTGTGACCCCTCCCTACCCCCGGGGACCATGATTTGAACAAACTTGAATCTACACTACCTCAGGATGCTTCCATTTTAATTTGAGCTTTTCAGGCCTAATAGTTTTTGAGAAGAAGATTTTTAAAGATTTTCTCTATATACTCCTATGTAAAACTTGATCCCCCTCTTGTGGCCCCTCCCTACCCCCGGGGACCATGATTTGAACAAACTTGAATCTACACTACCTGAGGATGCTTCCATTTTAATTTGAGCTTTCCTGGCCTAATAGTTTTTGAGGAGAAGATTTTTAAAGATTCTCTCTATATATTCCTGTGTAAAACTTGACCCCCCTCTTGTGGCCCCACCCTACCCCCAGGGACTATGATTTGAACAAACTTGAATCTACACTACCTGAGGATGCTTCCATTTTAATTTGAGCTTTTCTGGCCTAATAGTTTTTGAGAAAAAGATTTTTAAAAATTTTCTTTATATATTCCTATGTAAAACTTGATCCCCCTCTTGTGACCCCTCCCTACCCCGGGGACCATGATTTGAACAAACTTGAATCTACACTACCTCAGGATGCTTCCATTTTAATTTGAGCTTTTCAGGCCTAATAGTTTTTGAGAAGAAGATTTTTAAAGATTTTCTCTATATACTCCTATGTAAAACTTGATCCCCCTCTTGTGGCCCCTCCCTACCCCCGGGGACCATGATTTGAACAAACTTGAATCTACACTTCCTAAGGATGCCTCCACAAAAGTTTAAGCTTTACAGGCCGAATAGTTTTTGAGAAGAAGATTTTGAAAAATACCAACAAAGTTTCAATAATTCTCAATTATCTCCCCTTTAAAGAGGGTGTGGCCCTTCATTTGAACAAACTTGAATCCCCTTCACCTAGTGGTGCTTTGTGCCAAATTTGGTTGAAATCTGCCCAGTGGTTCGTGAGAAGAAGATGAAAATGTGAAAAGTTTACGACGACGACGACAACGACGACGACGACGACAACGACGACGACGACAGACAACGGACAAATTGTGATCAGAAAAGCTCACTTGAGCCTTTGGCTCAGGTGAGCTAAAAAATTGAATAATTTAAAAAAGATTAAATGTTTGCTTTATGCAATAGGCATATTAAGCAAATATTTATATCCTGGTTTCCATGCAAACAGAAAGTACAAAAATGTTTGTGCCAGTTATTTTTTGCAAAAACTGCTACATGTATTTCCAAATTGATCATGCGCTTTTATGTTTCACCATCTGATAATGGTATAACTGTAGATACCAGTGAATGACAGTCAAACCCGACTTAAAGGCCATCCCTATATAAGGGCCACCTTCCTTTAAAGGGCAGTAAGATTTTATTTAGATTGCTCTTTGTTTATGTTATTTAAACCTGCATATGAGGACCACCTGCCCATAAAGGCCACTTTTATATCTTCACTAAGGCGACCTTTATAGAAAGGTTTGACTGTAAAATTATTATTCTAACATGACCCACGTTTACCTTCATAAGAAACATGAGAGCCGGCCGTGGTATAACAAACGATATACCCATGGCCGTTCCATTTTAATGACGTACTCCCTCACTCATCGTTAATGTCATTAACATGTGGCAAAACCACCTCATGATATATTCTTCCGCATGTGAACTCTGGACCGTGTATTATTCAACGATATACCTTGGGTAAATGTTGATTATTTCTTAAAAATACAATATTTGCAAATTCCCCTATTTGAAGTACTTTAAAATTGACCCAGGGTACAGGTAAAATTTCAAGTCTTGCTGTTTCTGTCTGTAAAATAAAGAATTATCATGTATCACCACCATATAAATCTATTAAGTATTTACATAGCAAATATCATATATCAGACTTCAGTGTGTAATTACCACAATACATCCTGGTTCCTATAGAGGGTTTTCAGACTTTAAGAGACAAGTAATTACAGTCTGGCCTAAAATGGCATGTGATTATATGTACAGTCCAACCTGCCTTAAAGGCTACTTCTATATACCGGTAAGGGTCACCTGCTTATGAAGGTCAGTAGAATTGTATCCCAATTGTTCTTTAATCATATTATTTGAACCTGTATATAAATACCGCCTGTCCATAAAGACCACTTTTTTTTACTGGTTCCCTTGGGTGGCCTTTATAGACAGGTTTGACTGTATGTCAAATGTTTACAACTTGAATTTCCTGGTTCCTAAGGGTTTTTCAGTATAGTCACATGAATAAACCATAGTTCCTATAGGATTTTCAGACTTAGACTTACCAGCATGTGTAGTCTGGTCTGAAAATGCCATGTGATTTTAGGCGGGACAAATATTAACGACCTGAATTTTCTGGTTCCTAAGGGCTTTTCAGTATAGGCACATGAATATACCATAGTTCCAATAGGGTTTTCAGACTTTAACTTACCAGCATTTGTAGTCTGGCCTGAAAATGTCATGTGGTTATAGGTGTGTCAAGTGTTAACAACTTCAGTATAGGGTCACAAATACATCTTCGTTCTTATAAGCTTTTCAGACTAAAAGAGGGTACAAGCAATTACAGTCTGGTCTGAAAATGATGTGTGGTTATAGGTGTGACAAATGTTAACAACTTGAACGATAAACGTTCTGATTGGCTAAATTAATCTTCTTTTGATTAATTGAATCTTTTATTCCTATGTACTTTCACTTTTAGCCAATCAGAGTGTTTACCAAATTCAGTATGGGATCAGCATTCACAGTTGACTGTGGCCATGTCAGAAAGTGCAATTGTCAAATAAAATTTATGTCCTAGGGCACAGTTTAGAGACAACAATGATAGATATTTTATACATCATTCTTTAGCGGATATATGTAGAAAAGAGTGGTATATGTTGTGTTTTGAATTCCCAAGCATTACGTAAAAAACAAAGATAAACCAAGGGGGTCAACATTTTGGATAGCGTGAAGATGGATATCTTGTGATATGTTTAAGTATAGAGTGTTATTCTTTTAATATCAGATACAAGTGAAGGCTACTAGACTCAATAAAGTGGAAGTATAACTGATTTTTTTATAGACTGCATAAGCAGAATTTTAGTGATTCCATAAATAGGTGATGCGGCGGGAATAGGTATACCTAATGAAAGAACGCCCAATCAGAATACCATCTTAAGTTTACAATATCTATCTGACCATGTTGTTATAAAAACAAGTGTGATTTTGTAACTTAAATACTAAGTGACAATGAAAAAAATACCCTTCCCCAACACTGAGAATTGAACCGACTCACCAATTTGTAAAATGAGTACTCTACCACTTTCGCTTCAATGGTACCCATAAGTGAGACAGTAGTAACATTTCCTTACATAGTATGTACTATACCATGTAGCTAAATCATATATTTTCTTGTCCTGTACAAGAATGAAAAGGTTCTGGTATATGAACTACTGTACCGTCATATAAACAACTTTGAACATACTAGTTGTAGATACTGGTGCTCCTGAATACTCCTAACCACAGATGTGTACCAGTGGGCCACAGTTCCACAGTCAATTAATCCAAATAACTGTGATCTCACCACTAGTTTAATGTACCATACACAGTTTAGAGGCAATAAAATACTTTATTTAATCATAATTAGTACATGATTATAACATAATAAACTGAATAAAAATTTTAGAATAAAAAGTCAATTAATAAATTCAGGTGTAAAATCTTACCTGTGTCAATTTAGTTCCTCATTCTTCAGGTTAAAAATCCAGGTATGGTATGTTAAATTGTGTGTACATAATGTCTTCTAACTTTTAAAATGAAATTTAAACCTTGGAAGATCTGGGTGAATAACTATGGTCAAACAGAACAAAATAAATACTGTCACATGTTCAACAACCTACAAAAAAAGATTTATAAATTATTTTATATTCATTGTCTGTGATCATTGGACGGGTATTGGCAAACAACAGTGACCTGTCCGCTTGACCTTTAATTAAAAAATTTATAATAGACAAGTATAGTTATGTATCGGAAACGTAAGTCTAAATCTACATAATGGGAAAACACTATTTTCAAAATATAAAATCATACATGTACTAACTGCCAATCCTAACCCAGTACATATATAGGATGGATCATCCTATATGTATATTTTCATGAAAGGTCAAGCGGACAGGTCAATGTTGTTTGACTATACCTAATATTTAAAGAACTACCATAGTACAGTTTATAAATACATACTGTTCATGACTATAGTATAATAAAAGAATAGGTATACATTTAAAAAGTGTTGATTGGTAACAAATGGGTAAGGGACTACACCTTAAAACTTGATTACCCTAACTTGGTCAGTTTTATTTATATTATAACATGTATCCACAGGCACATCTTTCAATCAGTATAGGGGGGTCAGTGGAACCAAATATTACTAACAGTGGTATTATTAATAATAGATGGTGTATCTAATACAGTAAAAAGTGTTGATCGGTAAGGGACTACACCTTAAAATTTTATCACCTAGCCTGGTCAGTATATTTACATGTACATGTATCTATTCAATAAAGGAATACATTTAAAAAGCGTTAGAAAGACTTCCATTTGTAGCCTCAACTAAAATTTTATTTCTTATATAAAAAGATTACATAAAAAGCCTAAAAATGACAGAATCAATCCATTTATAACATTTTTGTCAAAAAAATAATGTTTCAAAAAATTTACACTAAATTTAATTGGCGTTACTAAAATGTAGATCAGTTCACCAGTGACTACACCTTATAACTTGATCACCTAGTTTGGTCAGTTTTATTTATACATGTAAGAAAAATACCATACATAATCTATGTTGTAAAAAGTATCAATATCCATAAATTTATAATTATATAGTACATATAGGGAGAAAAGACGTCCATGATTTGTACCCTTCATTATAATTTTGTCTGAAAAAGCTAAAAACAATGAAATCAAGCTATTTAAAAGATTTTTTGTTTTTAAATCATAAAATTTAATGGTTGGGTTAACAAGGAAGTCAAATTTATAAGATAATTTTAACAGTAACAAGTAGACCAGGTCAAAAAATCTATATATTAATTTTTTTTTTTACCTTTTAGAGGTTAAGCCAGTTCTATGAACAAGGAAATTCTCAAATCTATATTGTAAAGGCATTAAATTAAATATTGATAAATTTCACACACAATATAAACTGTAAATATTCTTAAGCTAAACATGATAAAGTTTGACTTCTTACCCTTTCAAACTATAAAAAAAATTTAGTCACCTAGCTTTGGTCGGTTTATAATGTAAAGCAAAAAATACTTCAAACATAAAATCAAGGTTTTTTCATAACATTATATATACTGGTAGATAATGTATGTATCAAATTTTATCAATTCAAATCTGTCCGAAATTATAAAATTTTACCTTTAGAAGTTTATATATACACGTCAGTCAAACCTGCATTAAAGACCACCTCTATCTAAGGGCCACCTGCTTATAAACACCAGTAAAATTTATAAAGGGTCACCTGTTTTTTTTTATCCCAATTTACTCTTTATTTTTGTTATTTGAACCTGCATATCAGGGCCACCTGCTCATATAGGCCATTTTTACTTGTTTTTATAGGTGGCCTTTAAGGACAGGTATGACTGTAAATATAAAATTTTAACGGTAAAAATTTTATTTCTGAAAGATCTTTAAAGATTTTTAAAATGATACATGCATACAGGTGTTTAATATCATGAATCAAAATGCTTTAAAGAGAAATGTTATAACAACAATAAATTAACAATATAGATGTGAGGATTTTATTACAGATCTGATGAAAAGAAATAATAAAAATAATCAATTTAAAAATCTTTCATCATATTACCCAACAATAGCAGCATATCTTGGAACTCACTGATCCAGGGCCTAATGATAGTAGCTTATACCTATCTTGGCATTTAAATCAGTCACTACACTGATCCAGGGTTTAATGATAGTAGCTTATACCTATCTCTGCATTTAATCCACTACTTCACTGATTCTGGGTTGAAGGATAGTAGCTTATCTCCACATTTAAATTAGTCTCTGATCTCAGGGGTTACACTTCACTGATTTTACTTACTTGGCTCGGTTTGTAATATTTACTACATTTATTTCATATATTTTTGTGGAATAAAAAAATAATACCTTTTCGTAGTCATGTTCTAATGATAAAAGCCTATCTCCACATTTAAATGAAAGCTGATCTTAGGGGTTCCACTCCAATGATTTTAACTCACTTGGTTTGGTTTGTAATATTCACTATAAATACTTTTGTAGAATTACAAAAATATACTTTTTCTCCTAATAATTTATACAATCAACACCTCAAGTCATGAATGATGAATATAAAATATTATTTATAGAATCTTAAGTAAAATAGAATTAGTCATATAATTTATATTTAAATAAGTTCATGATATTTAAATCAATGGCCACTTTCCGATCATCACTAACTTAAGTAAGTTAAATGTTACTTCAGTAACACCTTCATTCATCACTAACATTTGATCCATTTGGGCACAGTTGTTTGAAGCGTGAATAGTTTAATCAATTTATTAGTCAAAATTTGGTTTTTTGTTAGTTTTTTTTTTTTTTTTTTTTTTGCATTATATCAAATATTTTGTGAATTTTTGTTTAAAACAGGAAAAGTAAATAGAATTTCATCAAATTGAAACAGAATGTTTTAAAACAGTTGACTCAATAATAAAATGCTAATGTTTATTGGTGTTTTACTGATTAAATTAATCAAGCTCCAAACAACTGAGCACAAATTTTGGGGTAGGTATTGAGGGGCATTAAAACAAGGATTTAATGTTTAACAAAAACAAACTTACTACCTATTGTATACAACATCAGCCAGTATCAAATCCATATCAAATCTACAATTCCTTACTGTATAAAAACAATGAATTGGTCATTTTATATGACATTCTGTGAGTGGGAAGGTTTTTGTTGTTGTATGTTGCTTAATATCGTATCAGCAATTTTGCAGCTATTTGCAACAAAAACTACTTTAGTAATCTATGAACAAGTTTGTGTATGCATGTGAAGTGCAAGTGTGTTTTATGGTCTGCCTTGTAGCAGTGCACATTCAGGGTGACTTTAAGGTGCTAGCTCAGTACATCACAAACAAGCATACTACCCCCTCCCCCAGTCACATTATACTGACACAGGGTGAACCAGTAAAGGCCAACGGCAAGAAAAATTCACTTTCCCACATGTGGTCTGAGCAGAAATCCTCTTAGAATAACAACCTAATGCAGAAAACAGTTAATAAAGAAAATAAATATAGTCCTTTATGAAAACAAAGCTTTGTGGGTTTTTTTTTTAATTTCCGCACAGCTACTGGGTTGATTTCACTATTATTATTTTTACATAACCCAATCTTGGTGCTTCAAAAAGTGAAATTCTCAAATTTTTTACCTAAGAGCCCTTTTTTGCATATGGATGGTCATATATAATGAGGCTTAGGCTCCATCTATTTTATTAAACCACATTTGATTGGGCCATATCAAACCCATATAAATCAGTTCTGCATAAAAACAAAACAATGTTACATCCATACAAAAGTCCATGTAACAAGGCTCTAATTAACAAGAACCACTGCGGTAGCTCAGATGGTTGAGTGCTCGCTCAATAAGTGGAGGTTGTGGGTTCAAGCCTCAACCGGGTCTCACCTAAACTCGCCAAGCACTCGGCAGTATAAAATGAAAGTCACGTTTTTTTTATGGGAACTTAAAATAAACAAGGTCCCATGTCAACGAGGCTTGGCATGATAAAGAACCCTGCTGTATAATGCCATCAATGCAATGCACAGGCAAAATTTCTGCAACTAAGCCTATAGCTGGCAATGTCTGGATATAAGTGAAACATATTTGACTGGGACTTAAACATCATTACTCAAATTAACAAGATATCTTAATTAAGTAAAAACTCTAATAAACACAAACTTACTCATTGGCCTTTAATACTGTATACCACATCAGTCCATATTAAATCCGTACAATTCTGTATTGTATAAAAACAATGAATTGATGTTACATCCGTACAAGGTCCTTGTAACGAGACTTTAATTAACAAGATAACTTAATTATGGTAAAATTAAAAAACTTTAACAAAAATAAACCTACCAATGAGACTTTAATACTGTATGCAGCCTCAGATCATATCAAATCCATACAATTTCTGTATTGTATAAAAACAATGAATTGATGTTGCATCCATACAAAAGTTCATGTAACGAGGCTCACTCTGTTTAAACAAACCATTTTTCCATAGCAGGAAAAAATTCAGGCTATGTCTACCTCATATATTTCAATTCTGTATAAAAAACTTGAAACCATGTCACATCCATATAAAAGTCCATGTAATGTGGTCTCATCCATGTAAAGGTCTTTGTAACAATGTCAAATCCATATAAAAGTCCATGTAACGGAGGCTCAACCTATTTAACAAGCCATGGCAAGACAAAAATCCAGGCTTTGTCAAACTCGAACAAATGTATTTTAGTTCTGTCGAAACCATGTCACATCCATATAAAACTCCATCTAACGAGGCTCACTCTATTTAAACATACCATACTTCTATGGCAGGACATTATAACTACATTTATTGAAATAATTATCATGATGATCAATACGATAATATTCCCTGTTTGTATTCCCTGTTGTGGTAGTAAATTCTGTTTTTATGTTTGTTCTAAACAACAGATAAATGTCTCCAAATTAAGCTTAAATGTAGCAGATATTTACTAATGGCCAATAAGTTATGTCGGAAAAATGGTTCTTCCATTTCATAAAACAATTAGATATCAGTGGATTTCTTCCAAAATAAGTAAAACCACTAATGATTTACCAAATTCAGCTTATATGCTATACATAATGTCAAATTTGTTCTGCAATAAAAAATGTTCTTTAGTAGTTTTTTGCTAAGTGGATTTCTTCCAAACTAGGTAAAACCACAAATGATTTACCAAATTAAGCTTATTGTAAAGTCATGTGTAATGGTGAATTTGTTTTGCAATGGAAAATGTTCTGAAGTACCTTTTTTCCCTATGTGGATTTCTTCTAAACTAAGTAAAACCACTAGTGATTTACAAAATAATGCCATTATGTTTTGCATATGTAATGGTGAATTTGTTCCACCACGAAAAATGTTCTGAAGGACCATTTCTCCTAAGTGTCGAAACTAAGTTAAACCATAAGTGATTTACCAAATTAAGCATTTATGCTACGTGTATGTAATGGTGAATTTTTTCTCCTAAGTAAATTTATTTCATACTAAGTAAAACTACTAGTGATTTAACAAATTAAACTTTTTTGTTACAAGTACGGTATGTAATAGTGAATTTATTCTGCCAGGTAAAATGTCCTGAAGGGCTATTTTCAAAAGTATTTCTTCTGAGCACTTGTGATTTACTACCGTAAATTAAGTTTATGTAATGGTGAATTTGTGCTGCCATGAAAAAATGTCCTGAAGGACCAATGGATATCTTCCAAACTAAGTTAAACCACAATTAAGTTTTTATGTTGTACTGGTAAATTTACATGCATTCTGCCAGGGAAAATGTGCTGAAAGACCATTTTGTCCTCATTTAATCCTAAGTCGATTTCTTCCCAATTTATTAAAGAATTACATTATTTTCATAAAATGAATATCTTTCAAACTAATTTTACTACTGTAGGAACCAGAATACAGATTTCCTATTACGACTAGGTACAAGTAAGTGAAAAATATCAAACTTTATTCAAATTTATTTGATTTTCTATGGATATCAAGAGAATTTCACTGTCACAGTCACAGTGGTTCCTACAGTAAGGGTTATTTTCACAACCTAGTAAAACTACAAGCAATTTCTAGTGAATCTGTTTACAGAAAACTCTAGGAATACATGTATTTGTATTATGCTATCTCAAATAAAGTTAAGCTTACACATATGTATGAAGTTTAAGACTGGCTTCAGATCAAATATCACCAGGCTGGCGCTTATCTGATGTAATTACAATTTATCATTGATTTTTTTAAAAAGGCAATATTTTTGTATCATTGTTCTGCATGACAAATCTTTATTTTTTAAATCCTTGATAAGAATTTATTTATTTATTTATTTATTTTCTTCGATTCAATTGCATCATGCATGTTTTACAGAATAAAGTATTATCACACTATTTCAGAAAAGGTAAATATTCTTGTATCTATGTGATGCATAACAAATCTTAATTATTTTTTATAGCTTTGAAAAGAAATTTATCACCTATTTACCTTTATATATCTTAAATACAACTATGCCATGCATGTTTTAAAAATGTCATATAATCATTAATATTGTCAATTAAACAGTTACAGTACAGGCCTGTCGAAAGTTTAACACTCGGCTAACGAAAATAAGTCGAAATTCAGCTGCCCAGTGATAGCTAGAAAATTGAAAAGCTGCAGAGAGATAGAAAGCAAATATCCAAAAAGATATCGAAATAAAGCTAACAAGGGACAAAGATGAGCTGCCAAGTCGTTACTAATTCGCTTACTTATTGTTAAACTTTCGACAGGTGTCAGGGGCGTAGCCGCGAGACGAGTCGCCGTAGGCGCCGAGTTGGGGTAGGTGCGGGAGGGGTGTCCCCTCCCGCCGGGTGGGTCTGGGGGTCTCCCCAAGAAAAAAATTGAAAAATAAATGCAATCTGGGTCATTTTCCTGCAAATTTGACTGTGCTTGAAAGACAATCCGAATTTTTAAAATAATGTTATTTTCAAACAAAGAAGAAACGCAATATGTTGACAAAATGGCCAAATTTAATAGATAATGCACCGCTGAATGTACTGGTTCAGTGGTATGGTCACAAAGTAATGATTTGTTAAGAGCTTTTAACCTTGCCAAGCCAAATCAGATCTTTTTAGTTCTACAGTTGTACGTCGCATTAGCAGCATATGCCATCTCAATCTCAATTTTTCATCTCGCATTTCATATGTTCGTGACTAAGTGGCAGTACAGTTGCTAATGTGCCTGGAGTTTTCACTTTTAAAATATACTTTTATATATAATTAATAAAATCTGTTGTTGGCTAACTAAACTATTGTTTCGACAGCTAACTTCCCAAAAATATTTACATGTTCTACATTTTATTGGTAATGTATTCATGTCTGGAGCATGGTTTGGTTAAATAAGGTTTAATTTTTTTTTAATTTTTTAAATGTTTTAGGTTTAAGTCCGCTGATTGTAAATTAAATGGGATGGTTATGGCCCAACAAAAGTACGTGAACCACACCACCGGCGTCATAATAAATCGATCGTCCAGTGCCCGTACAAAGTTGTGATTTTTATTATCAGTGGATTTATTTATATGTGTATTGTGTCCTTTTACCTTTATACTTTTAGATTGTTTTGTGTTCTTTGCGGTTATGGCTTTTGCCAACTACACCTTATTCAGCTGCAACTATATTTCAGTCTTTTTAATTGCAGAATTAAAAAATTTGGTCTCTTGCAGTAATTCTAATATAATTTTCTGTTTTGTAATCGCGAGATAAAGACGAACTTAAATTTTTAAAAGTGTCCTTCAGACAGTATATAAACACACGGTATTTAGACCATAAAAATTTTGATAGGCGTTTACCAATTGATTTCTTGAAATTAAATTACCTGCATGGTGCTTTATTTTATTCTGCAAATAACAATGAAAACTATGAAAATGGACATTACGTTTATTTCTATTACTTTCGCTTACTTGTCTTCGGATTCTCATGCATCTCTTTTTATTTTTCAAACATAAGTATTTGGCTAATTAACACCTCGTAACTTATTTTTCTGTGTCATTAGAATCAGAAAGTGTGTACGTATGGGGTGGGGTGGGGTGGGGGTGGTGGGGGCAAGTGACTCAGGCCTTTGGAAGTGAAAATCAAGGTTTATGCATCTGAAATTTACCGTGTAGGAAACTTGTATCCTTTAACCATTCTTTGTTGTTTTGCAAAATCAGTGCCTTAGTGGAATTGTCACATGTTGTGCTTACAGTAGCTATGTCCGGATAAGAAGATGTGACAGTTAAATACACTTGGTCGCTGTCTTGTGAAGTTATGTACGTCTTTTGTAGATCAGGAGATGTCTGTAGCTTCTGAGCCTTGCTCGAAGTGCCCTCAGCCGCCTGTGTGTCATGCTCGGAAGTTTTAGAATTTTCAAATTTTGGCACCAAAAAACTTTTAATGCTTGCTTGCGCCATAACCGGATATTACGCAAAGCGCTGCTGTACATAGTAAGAGTTATCGCGCATTGAACACAAAAACTGTACAGATATGATGCGAATATTAGTTCCTTACGTTTTCACTTACACAGTGACACGGTGTATACACACACACACACACACACACACACACGCATTTATGATTTATAATAATAATAATCTAAAATCATTATAATTAAAAAAAAATAAAACAGGAAAATTGTGTGGATTCACCTGCGTACTCGCGTATAAGCAGCTACGCGCCTGGGTGTGTACTGTACACTTTGTCTTTTTATATCATACTTTAATGGTTATGATAAACATCACACATCCTCTTCTTATATCCTCAACAAATATGGGTCGATTGTATTGGGTTTTACATCCCAGTCAAGAATATTTTACTTATATCGAGATTTCACCAGCAATAGGTGAAGTAGCAGAAATTTTTACCTTTGAAGTGCACACGAGGCAATGTATACTACATGGAGAGTTCTTTTGTGTGCCACACTTACTGTGACAAGAGACATCTGTTTTTAAGTTTTTGATGTTTTTTTATTTGACGCCCGAATCCTGTGACTTTCATTTCTAAATACATTTGTTCAGAGTACTGGGGGAAAACATAATAGTCACTACCTATTTTCAAGTCTGGATCAGTACTTGCCAGGTTTCATATCCTGACCTTCTGTATAAGAATTCAGCTACCATAGTAGTCCCTCAACAAGGAATTAATCATCAATTTTAAATACAACTTTGCACCATTAAGTCATTTCATTTAACAATATTGTCAATTAAACACTTACCGGTACACTTTCATACAAAAATCTCATATCTAAATTGACATATTCTCATTTCTATATGCAGTAATTTCAAGAAAAACTTAATCACCTTTTCTTTAATACCACTTTACATCACAAGTTACTCTGTTAAACAATATTGTAACTTAAACAATTATATTTCATACCTGAATTTCCATATTCTCACACTTATACATCCACAACAAAAACTTAATCAATTATTCTTAAATACAACTTTGTATCATAAAATTATTCGGTTGTTGCGGCTAAAATTATCCGCGCTGTTTGTGTATTCATGCATGAGTAACTCTATTGATTGATTGAGTTTACTGGAGTCTTATAGATGTATGTAACAATCTGTTGAATAATTCAAATATAATGTGCTTGAACTTTATTTATCGAGAAATATCGGTCCAGTCATTGTTATTTCATCAAAGGGACTTAAATGTGACAGGGTAATTATTGTATGGAATAAAGGTCAATATTCTACATAAAACA
Organism: Anadara kagoshimensis; assembly: GCA_021292105.1. NCBI lineage: Eukaryota > Metazoa > Mollusca > Bivalvia > Arcoida > Arcidae > Anadara > Anadara kagoshimensis. The sequence goes on from CM037861.1 coordinate 29,807,472, forward strand.
AATACAGGCACTCAGGAAATAAAAATCTGATGTTAACAGAGTTTCTGCATTTACTGCTTCCAAGCGAGTAGCAATATGGGGTGTTAACTTCAGTAAAGCAAATAGCAGTTTGATTTTTTTGTACAAATTATTTCAAAATTTATGAATGGCAGAAGAATACCGAATGCTTATAAACTTCTCTTCACAAGCATCCTTTGCAAATGTGTCCGCAAACATGCATGTGACATGTGCTTACCCCAGACTAGGGTTGGATAAAAAATTCATTCACCCGAAACATGATATGCTTGTCCATGGGTGAGAATAATGGAATCCTATATGGCCAACAGCATGAGATAGATATCACAGATGAGGTAAAATATTTTCCTGTCCAATGAATTCTGTATTCAGATATATTCATTCAAATTTGAAATATCTCTGTCTTAACTGTTATTGTGTAGGATTCTTTTTCTCACACATTTGCAACAGAAACACAATATATATGATGTATCCTCTGTTTAAATGCCACTATTAAATGACCTATTCAATTTTTGTTGACATTCTTGCAAAAAAACCACTTCTGATATCATTAATTAAGTGTTTTAGTGATCCTGTCATAAGAGATTGGAAAGTTAGAGCAACCCCATGTTCGAAAAATTGAGTGACCACACCGAAAACTGTATTTGTTGGTGATAAGACTTTTTCTCTACTTCAATGACAACACCAATGCTCACATGGCTATCTTACACTTTTTAGATGAGATAACCACACAAAAAACAGAATAAAGAATTAGTAACAAAACATCCAAAATGACATGAAATTTATTATATATATATTTTTTTTACAATTTAATTGAAAATAGATCTATATAATACAAAAAGAAGAATTTCGGATATGAATATCTTGTTTATAGTTTCTACATTCACCATAATGCTGGATTTATGTTTTGAACTTTTGAGTACACTGTACATGTACTAACTACTTTGTGTTTGACACTCAAGTTAAGATTCTTTCACTCATGCTTTGACATTGATAATTTTTTTGAATGGTAGAGCAAACTGGAGTACCCAGTATAAACTATCGATAATCAGCATGGGAACATCAAAGTCAAAATTCTTTCAATTTGATCATTTCTTATATGATAGAGGGAAACGGAGAACGCAGAGAAAACAAATGACATTTGAAAGGCCAACAAAAATTTGAACCTAGGTGGTGAGAAGCACTGTGATCTGTAAACGTACACCTTAAACAACTCGACCACCAATGCCAACTTTCACATTTTGACTTGTTGCCACCAACATATTGGATAAGTAAAACCTTAATCTAACTGTATGGTGATTATTGAGATGATAATTTAGTCAATATATGTTTTATCCAGTATTTCATCACTATTCTCCAGAATATTTTCCATTTCAGCATCATCCATTTTCTTGCAAACTTCATTCACACGAGCTAATAAAAACTGTTTGTCTTTTCCTTCCTGTAATAAACATAAATATTAGTGAATTATAATATTGTTCTTTTACTTAATTTTAAAAATTAACACTTACTGTCAGAGTCACTGTTTGTGACACTGATTTATGCCAAATTTACAGTTGAAAAGACTTTAAAAATGTACCATTCAAAAGTACATTAGATATAATAACTTCTGGCAAAAATGTCATTTAACATGGGGACTTAATTGCCAGTGACAGAAAAATGCTACCAACTATAAAATTGTTAATTTACTATAAAGTCAATGAAGCTATGCTTACCGAAGGAGAATAAAGAAGTTTCAGTGGGTAAAATCTCTGTAGAGTAAGGGGGATAACTATTATCATGTTGGTAGAAAAAAAATCTGTAGGGTAAGGGGGATAACTCTTATATATTTTGCTGGTGTGTATCATGTAGAGTATAAATTTTCTACTTAAATAGAACCATGGACAATTTTTGTTTCTACTTACAGATGGCAAATCGGAAAAACGCATCAATGATCATATCAACAAATATAAACATTAGATACAGATAAAGTCAGTTTAACTGTCTTTTACTGTTAAATTAAACCTTAAATCAAACATTTACGATTTTCTGATCACACATCAGTCACCAAGTCCCTAAATTAGTAATTAACAATCAATCATTGTAATTTTAAACACATTTTCTTTGACTAGATTTTTGGCAGAATTTTCCAGGACAAATTGGGATGGTGGAGGAAATCTGAGTTCCCAATGTTTCTCTATAAATACATTAAGCACAGAATCTCATCTTTACCAAAAGTTTATATGCAATATTATGTACTTATTTTTTTGGGGCAATTCATAATTGGTTACCAGGTAACTTGTAATTGGTTATCAGGTTTCTAATAAAAGAATAAGAAAAATTATCATATCAAGAAAAACGTCCAAAACGATTTCTTATAAAAATAAATTGAAAATTAACCATCTTCAAAAATTAACAGACCATATACTCACCATCTGTAACTGTTCACACAAAATCTTTTCCATTTTGGCGTATCCTGCAGCAACCATCCAATAATAAAATATGATTATGCTGCAATAAAGTTATACCCCGCTACAAATAATTTTCACTGTAAAAGGCTGAGATTTTTTTGATGTATGATACTAATGTAATGCCCCTAAAAATCACCCACCAACAAACTGTTTTGGGTCCAAGTTTTTTTTTAATGACTTATATAACCCTTTTCCTCCATAAAAACTACCGTAAGTTGGAGGTCGTGGGTTTGAACCCCTACTGGGTCTGATACAAGACTTGAAAGTGGGTAGTGACTGTTCTTTCGCCAAGCAATCTGCATTATGAAATGATAGTCATGGTCCTATGTCACAGTAGGCGTGGCACGATAAAAAACCCTGCTGTATAATGCCATCAGCACAACGCACAGGCAAAATTTCTGCACCTTTGCCTATAGCTGGCAACATCGTGAAATAAGTGAAATATTCTTGAATGGGACATTAAACACCATTGCTCAACTAAGCCATTAAACTAAACTTACCAGAAAAACAAAATGACTGGAATAAAGAAGCCACTTGTTCCCATGAAGTATATGACTGTACGTAACTTGACTGGTATCAACATTAGTAATCCATTAACAGCAGAATAGAAGACAGTTATAGCATACTGGTGTATTCTGAATGGACCACAGCTCTGTGAAGGCTGAAAACTTCAAAACATAAAATCGCATCTTAAAACAAATCTTGCCCCAAAAAGTGCTGCAACAAAAACTATAACCAAACCATTTCACCATGTGCACAGCAATAAAAGAATGGCCACTTAAATTTTCTGGCAAGATTAAAACTTGTGAGACTAAACAACTATGACTACCGGTAAATAGCAATTTTAACGATTTCAGGCAAGACAAAAAACTTCCGAGGCTAAGGGTTGTAAATACCACTCAACAGCTTACCTGTATAGATGTAGATGCATGCATTATTTTAATAGATGTTGCACTATAAATTTAGCATTGAATGCCGATACAGATGCCAAAAGTATGATAACATACTGTAAAAGAGATTATTATTCGCTGGGTGAAAATTTCACGATTTCTGAAATCAGGCATATTCAAAACAAAACTATGAAAATTGTCCTGAAAAATAGCTAAAACACAAGGTAATGTCAATAGCTCTTCTGAAAGTTGTACAGTTCAGCTTAATCTGAGACAAGAGTGTTTGATGAAGCATTTATAAAACTTTTAAATGGTAGAATTCATTTTATTTTCTATTATATTTGATCTGCATATTCAAAACAAAACTATGAAAATTGTCCTGAAAAATAGCTAAAACACAAGGTAATGTCAATAAAGAATGAAGAAGGTTAAAGGTTATGCAACAGAAATTGCATATTAATAATATGAATGTGTCAACAGCACTGTTCATTCTAGAAAGAGCCATTTGGTTTTCGATTCCTTATTTTGCCAAGTGACCCCATTTTCAAGGGCCATGTTTTACATTACATAAATGCAAAAATATTGATGTTATGGTGTTTAAGAAAAAATAATTCTTAAAAATGTCCCCTTCTTAAACCCTCTACAATCTGTAGTAGCTGATTCTTTAGCATGCAAAACATAAAAAATAAAGCTTCAAAATGCTACGCATGCAGTAGTTTTACAGGAAACCTGTCTGCAGTAGTTATACAGGAAAACTGTCTGCAGTAGTTATACAGGAAAACTGTCTGCAGTAGTTATACAGGAAACCTGTCTTAACTAATTAACCGAAAAACAATGAAAATAAAATGCTTGTTAGTTTGTTGGAATGATGGATTTTTAGTAAACTGTGGGTAAAATTACTTTACTTATATCATGGTGGTTAATTCTGAAAAAGAAGACGATAGATACCAGGATACCTGTAGAAAACTATTAACCAGTTAAATTGAAAACCCCTGCAAACAAACCTTAGCTGTCTTACCTAGAACTGTATATTGCTTTATTTTCATGTCAAATTTTCATGGTTCGATGATGGCCAGTGTATTTAGGATGTCTAATTACTGTGGTCTTATCTGATTAAAGAGAAGAAAGAAGTGGACGAGAACCTGGAATGTTTACTGAATGCCTCAGAATGTTGTATTTTTGGGGAAATACACTGGACCGCAAATAAACGGAAAATAAAATACAGGGAAATATAAGCATTATAAAGTAGACTTCAATACAAATCATTTGAAAATATTTACATAAACTGCTTTTACAATTTAGACCTAAGTTAATGCGTTAAGACAGGTTTTATTGTAACAATACAGCTAAAATGTTATTGACCACGATACAGTGAAACCTGTATATAAAGGCACCCCATGAAAATTAAGAACTGTGCAGTTTATAAACAGGTGGTTTTATATAGAGGTTGTGCTTTGTTGAAATATGAAGCAAAAGATTGCCTTAAAACACTAGTCTTAATAGATGGATGGTCTTTTTGCATAGAGGTGGTCAATATAGCAGGTATTACTGTAGTTTATTCTAATACATGTATATGGAACTAACATCAACTTTATGCAAATTTAATAAGCATAAGGTACTTTGTAAACAGAAATGTTTGCTTGTCTGTATAAGGTCAGTTGCACCTCATTGTATAAAATTTAATTTTTTAAATGTTTCCTAAAATTCTTTAAAATAATCAAATTTTGAAAATGGCAACATTTTTGGCTCAGAATGCAAATCTTTCTATTAATACAGCATATCATTGAAAAGACTTCCATTTGTACCTGCTGCTTAGTTTTGACTAATTTAGTCATTTTCAATTTTGTCTGCAAAAAGCCTAATTATGACCAAAAAAAGAGTAATTTTCTACATTTTTGTGAAAAATAATTTCATCTTCAATTGAAAAATCTTTAAAAAAAAAAAAAAAAAAGACTGAATAAAGTAATTTTGCATATCTTTGTTAAAAGTAATTCTAATTTTGTCTGCAAAAAAGCCTAAATATGACAGAATTAAGTTATTTTGAACATTTTTGTGTTTTTATAGAATTTAATCGAGTGTGGGGTACAAAAGGAAGCCTTTTTCAAATAATTTGTGTCAAGTAAACTTACTTTCCAATGACATAAGCTAGAGGGATGGCAGACAGTAGGAAGGATATAAGTAGAACAGTAACAAAGAGCGAGTTAGATTTGGAGGTACGATATGGTCTAACAGGAGGTATATAGTTCTGTAGCAGTGAAAGCTGAAAAAAGCAAATCATGCAATAAGCAAAGGTTTATGTAAGCAGATGATTAATAAAGACTTGGACATGCTTGTGGAACTCAAGTAGCTTAAACATGCTGTTAAGTAATATATGTTAATCTACTAGAAAAAAATATACTGGTATACACGGATATAACTTCAACAATGATGTGGTAGTGCTTGTGGCAGTTCAGGGTTCAAACACTGACTGGTTCTGGCCAAAACTTGAAAATTGGTAGCGACTGTTCTTTCTCCAAGAACTTAGAATTCAGAAATGAAAGTCTTGGAGTGCCTTGGAAAAGTACTTAAAAACTCATGCCTCATGCCACAACAGGCTTTGAAAGCTCAAGAACCCTACCTTCCCATTGCCCTGAGTGTGCTACTATGACCACTTTACCTATAGCTGGTAACGTCTGGATATAAGTTAAATATTCTCGACTAAGATTTAAAACTCGTTATTCAATCAATCAAATCAATTTCAGGAAAATTACTAAATTATTTAAAAAAACTGACTCGATGGTAATAATAATTTCACCAAAATAAATAGTTTAAAATACTGATATTTCAATATTTGATTGCAAAGTATGAAGTGTAAAACTAAAGCTTACAATGTTGTATCAACATACTGAGGCTAAAAAGATTACTGTTTTTGAAAAAAATATCTTAATTTATAGATGTAAATTTGTTGTAATTGTGATATGAAAATATTTATTTTTCAATTTTTTGTTTTTTACCTTTTTGATGTAGAACAAAGTGAAACACTTGGCACAACAGATGATGGGTATAAGTGGTGAGAAAAACAATCCCATCCTAAATAAATAAAACAAAATATATCTTTAATGAAATACATTCTTGACTTGGTCATAAAACCCTCATTCAATTAATCAATCTACCACCTAAATAAAAGTTCTAAAATTCAATGTGATATTTACTAAAAGGTGGATGAATATCAAGAACATTTCTCTGCTGGAAAGTACCCAGCATTTTGAAAGCAATTTCTTATCATTTTCTGTTCAAATAGTTAATTTATAACAATTTGAAGCAATTTTATGGATTTATCTAAATTTATCCCAAACACAGTTAACCCAATTTTGGCCATATTTCACAAAATGAACAAACCATCTAGGCTAAAGACCATACCGGCGCTAAATATTGCACCGTTTTTTTCCCCATCATTAGTTTGGAAAAGATATCTTTATTCTTGGGTCAACTTGACCATCATTAGTTTGGAAAAGATTTCTTCACTCTTAGGTCAACTTGTCCTAGTTTTGGTAGCCATGGCAAAACCATGAGCAAACCTGAATAGCATCAGCCCATGGTTACATCTGACCAAGTTTCATTGAAATCTGTGTAGTTGTTTTAGAGGAGAAGTTGAACATAGTTGTAAATGCCACACACACACACTCACATACACATGATGCCTTATGCCATTAGCTCATAATTATGACCTTTTGTCAGGAGAGCTAAAAACAAAATGAAAGCACGACGTATACTTACCAACAAAGAGTTTGAGAATACACAATATCTAGTACTGCTTTAGGAAGATTGAATTCCTGCAGACCCACCATCTTGATAACTTTTACCCTTTTAAATCTGTCATATATAAACCTGTAATGAAGGGAGTGAGTGAGTGAGTAATGGTGTTTAACGTCCCAGTCAAGAATATTTCACTTATATCGAGATGTCGCCAGCTATAGGCGAAGGTGCAGAAATTTTGCCTGTGCGTTGCACTTATGGCATTATACAGCAGGGTTCTTTAGCATGCCAAACCTACAGTGACACGGGACCTCGTTTATTTTAAGTTCCCATCCGAAAGAACCGTGACTTTCATTCCGTAATGCCGAGTGCTTGGCGAAAGAACAGTCGATACCCACTTTCAAGTCTTGGGTCAGACCCGGCCGGGGATCGAACCCACGACCTCCCACTTACGGAGCGAGCACTCTATCAACTGAGCTACCGCAGTGGTTGTGTAATGAAGGGAGATCATTTGGCAATAAATTAACTTCAAATTTTTCAGACGGCTATTGTAAATCAAGAAAATTTTTGTTAATTTTATTTTGGCTCAAATTTGCGAGAGTGATAAGATGCAGAAATAAAACTTTATTAAATATATTATTTTGATATGCTTCAATTGCAATTATACTAACAATTATCTGAAGCTAAAATGAAAGCATGCGATAATTTCACAATTAACCAATTGTTTCAAGCTTCCTTGATGTCTTAAGCACCAACAGTGTTGACTGTACTGGCCAATGCTCTATAATAGTGGCAAATCCGGGACCTTGACAATACTAAAAGCATGCTCTACAGTTTTAGCTATTGTTCCACCTATTGACCCAGATCTGCCACATTCCTTCCTTCACATTTCTCTATTTTCTTTGAAAACTTTAATGAAACTTTTTTATTCAGTCAATTTAAAACAATCAAAACAAAATACACTGTACATTTACACAAATTAGTTCCATGAAAACCAAACATTGATTCTATTCTCATAATTTTACCTTCTAGGGAATTCCACAACAAAGGTTACTATGGTAAAAACCAGGAAATCCAAAAGTATAAGTTTATAAATCTGCTGTCCCACATAGGTCTCCCAACACTGAAACATAAAAATATCAATTGATTTTTAAGGTATTTCAAGTTGCATCTTTACTTTCATATACCACTTAGGCAAGAATGGGCAGACAAAAGTCATTCCTTTAATGCACAGTATTAAAGGGAGATAATTCTTTTAATGTTGAATATTGAGCATATATATAGCAGTCATGTTAGTTCAGCTGTTAGATCACTTATCTATTGTTTGACAAATCCTGGGTTTAAACAAAGTTCTTCCCAATATGTTGACAAATGCCCACATAAATTAAGCAGTTGTATTCTTGTTTTTTTTTAGTTAGGTATTATTATTATTATCTTTATTATTATTATTATTTCTATTTCTAGTTAATCTGTGTGCCATTTGATACCATAAAGTAAGTTTTGAATATTGTTCCCATTAGAGATGGCATCATATACATATGTCTTGAAACCAACAGGTAGAAAACTGCTAATATCACCAGGTAAATGGGTGACCATATTGACACAAAAGTGGAGTCGAGTAATGGTGCTTTACATCAGTTAAGATACTTTCAATCACATAGAGGCAGTTTCTGAATGGTGAAGAAAACTGGAGTACCTGGATAGAACCAAAATTTCAGCAAGCCAACTGACAAACGTTCTCACACTAGGAACTGCCCAGGTGAGATTCAAACCTTGGTGAGAGGTGATACATTAGTGTGTGCTATTCAGTCAATTAATCACTAGTTCACTTGGCCACTGAGGACTGAGGATGATATTCACATCAGACACAAAATATGAAGTATGACCCAAACCTTAATACTTCCTATACTGTCTTCTTCATTCTCAGCTGAAGAATTTCTACTCAAGGCCCAACGTTTGTTTCCACATTTGTTCATCTGTGTAGGATCTTCAAGCTGGATCAGCTCATATAGTGAATATAACAGAACTCCTAAAGAAGCCAATCTTAGCAATACAGTCCTGTAAAAATTTATAAAGAGATTTTGCATGAGTGAATATGTAATTTTTGACTTTTGGACTTATTCAATGAGTTGAATAAGAGTCTGTGAAACAATCTCGTGTGAGTTTAATAAATTCAATATTCTTTTAATTGTTTGATATAAGAGAACTATTTTTTGTATCTGTTTCCTTGTCAATTTAAGAACAGCTAATTTTTATTACATGGGTTCATTGAATGAATTTTGGAGGCATTATACAATAAAAATATCTAAGCACATAACCGAGTCTGTTATAATGTTTTGGTTTACATAGCTCAAACAATAATATATTGTAGCAAAATTAAAGATCATTTGCAATGAGTAAGGCATTTTAAAGACAAACAAGAGGCCCATGGGCCTTAACGCTCACCTGAGGAAGAGTACATATCTTATGCAGAGGTTCAATGGCCAATGACATTAATAAAAGAGAATATCAAAATTTTCAGCAGTAAGGGCCAATAATATGCAAGTATTTTTGCAAATTAATTATAATAATTATAAAATAAGTATGCTATATATAACATATTTAAAGTCTAGCTACAATATATTATTTATAAACAGCTAAAACATCTGTATATTAAAATGTGCATAGGCCAATACCTACAATATTCCAATATACATGCCTATACAAAGAGTTTATAGTTTTTAAGATAATTAACCATTTAAGTATTCGTTTGCATCTATGACCTTGACCTTTGAACCTATGAACTTCATTCATATATCAAAATGATTGTTGTGCAAATGCCTACAATATTCCAATATACATGCCTATACAAAAAGTTTATAGTTTTTGAGATAATTAACCACTTAAGTATTCGTTCAATTCTATGACCTTGACCTTTGAACCTATGACCTTCATTCATATATCAAAATGATCGTTAGGCTAATACGTACCTTATTCCAATATACATGCCTATACAAAAAGTTTATAGTTTTTGAGATAATTAACCATTTAAGTATTCATTTGCATCTATGACCTTGACCTTTTAACCTATGACCTTCATTCATGTATCAAAATGATCGATAGGCCAGTACAA